>CM076583.1:1055326285-1055383785 GCA_034641835.2 Pinus albicaulis
ACTGTTGTGGTAAAAACACAACCCCCCATTATTGATGTCTTCACTTCAAATAATGGGGACCCTTTCTATAAAAAATTTTGGCTAAGCACCTTTTAGGATTTTATTTAGCTGATTATCCTACGCTTTTGTTAATTTTACATTTTCTTTGGATTCTTGTTTTGATTGCTTTGTTAGAATCAATTTTTTATAAGCCTCCCATTGACGCTTGTTTCGCCTCATTTGATCAACTAGTTTAAAAATGGTACTCCTTTGAAGTCCCATCATTTTTCTAGTCTGGGTTAAAAATGTTATTTTTATTCTTTTTATTTATTTTTGGAGTGGTTGTAGTTTAGATAATTTCATAACTAATTTCATTAAAATAAAACCAAAAATAAAAAATTGATATTTAATATTAAATTTTGAATTAATTAAATTAATATGATTAATTTAATTAAAATAAAACTTAATATTAATAATTATAATAAAAATAAAAAATAAAAAATTACATTGCAACCATCGCAATTTTCATAACATACCAATCTTGAAAAACCCGATCCAAGGTTCTTGCAATATGCGATGGTTAAAAGTCAAAAAGGCTTAAGGCATAAACAAAGGTCTTTTTTATAAGCTTTGTTTTTGTTTTGAGTTTCAAACACTCACTCATACGTATGAGTGAAGGTAGGTTAGTTTAACTTTTATTAGTTTTAATATTTATTAATTTAAATAATTAATTTATTAATAGTTAATTATAATATTTAGTTAGATTAATAATTAGGTTAGTTTATGATTAATAATTAAATTAGAATTAATTAGAGACTAATTTAGAATTAAATTTTTAATTAAAATTTTGATTTTATAACCCCCGAGACCCAGAACACGAAATTTTTTTTTGAGCTCCTGTGACCTCATGCTAACTTCATCACACAATTTCTTGCATCGCATTTTTAATAAAAAGGCATTCCAAAACAAAATGCAATCAATCAATTTTTACGATATGCGATAATCCCATAACATAACCAAATAATAAAGATCATGGAGCTCAAATTAAAAAAACAAAATATATAATTACATTACATAAAATTTTGGGTCCATTAGCGATCACTTGATCGCATGTCGCAAATCGGGTCCATTGCAATTCTCATAACATTTGCATCTTAAAAACCTCGATGACCGATATGCGATGGCAAAGGGATATGAGTTCCATAATAGGTTTCATTCAAAAGGCACTCATACACGAGTGAAATGTAAAATAGAAAGGGTAGTTATAGTATTCGTGAGAAGTGGTTGGTTATTTTATATATTTTTTTAATAATATTTAGTATTTAATGTAATTAATATTTAATTAATTTAATTAATTTAATTAAATTAAAAATTAAATATTATTTATATTAATTAGTTAATATTTTAGTTAGTTAGATACTAATTAATATATAGTTTATTAATTAATTAGTTTAGTTTATAATTAACAAATAAATTAGAATTAATTATTAAGTAATTAGAGTCTAATTTAGGATTAGATTTTTAATTAAAAATTCTGATTTTTAGCCCAGCAACAGAATTTCCAGATTTATGCTAGATTTGACTCATCAATTTTGGAAGCTCATAGAATGAGTTTTACTTGGCCAAATGAGGCCGATGATGGCTCATTGGAAAGATAAAATCAAGGAGTATATTTCTGAGAAGGTTTCACTAACAGATTTGGTCATTTATTGGGTCGAAAATCAGGTAGAAGATCAAGCTCCGAATTTCTAAAAACAAAATCAATTCTCTGAGTTATTTTCTGCATTTTCATTTGTCCTAAGCCTCTTCTAATTGCATATTCGCTCATCAATAATATCCTTGGCCAATTAAACCATCCCAGGCATCAATAGAGGGCTTATATTTTATTTTCAATGATTTATTTAAATTAAATTTGATTGGATTTGTTTTAATGCCAGAAATAGTATTTTGATTTTGTTATTGCATCTTAATTTATTTTGATTTCTTTTTGTAGGAAAATAGTAGAAGAGATATGAAGAAAATATATTAATCAATGAGAATGCTCCAGCAATTAAAAGATTGGAATTTTTGAGCAAATAAAAGTGATTGGACAGATTTTCTTCAACAAACTTTCACCTCAAGAATTCCTTTGCAAATATTATAAATAGCAGATTGCAGAATGGAATAGGGGCTACTCTCCTCTGCAATTCTAGAATTCTAAAAGCACTTTTGTAATAGGGATTTAGAGTTGTAGGTGGGAGGAGTGGAATCTCAGATCTGGGGATTATTGAGGTTTTTCTTTTATATCCTGAGTTATGTATAATGAACAGAGTTTGCATTATTGTAGCTCTGATTTTGAAAGCAGAAGCTTAGGCATTGTAAAGGACTATTAGAGACCAGAGCTGGAGAAATGGATTCAACAAATTGGTATTTCGAATACTATTATTTTAAATGCTGGTTTTATTTTATGATAATAGGAATGGTGTCAATTTACTTACATATTTGTGCACTTTTGTCGGTATGGGTAATTTGCTTCTATTTTATGTTGTTATTTATCTCTGCTCTTATGGGCTGAATTCTGATTTCTTAGTAACTATTTACTCATAAATCTGTCTTTTAATATTTGATGGATAAATAGTGATATGTTGTGAACTTCTTCCGCATATTATTGTTTAATAATTCAAGTTACTGATTAAATGATCAATACCATTTTGTGAACTATTTCCTGAGTGTTGTTAATTGATTATTTCAGTTAAAAGGTCTCAATAGGATGTGTTTTGCTATCCATAATGTCAGTTAATTGAACTATTTCATTAACTTGATATTCATTATAAACAAGACATATTTCAATCTCAATATTTTAAATACCTGCTCTTGGTTGGGTTAGATCTATATCTGCCTAATTGAGATAGTATTTAGATAGTTCATTTTGCTTGTATCTTAGAATAAGTTTGCATTTAGAGTAATTTCTACATTCTTTTAAGTCCTCTTCCCAAAGAGGCAAACTTTAGTAGTGGATTGGCTGAGCCCTAAATCAGATTAAGGATCACTTTCTTGCCTGATCAGCAAGAAGGTTGATCTGATGTCTCTTTTCCATTGGTGAATGAAAGTCATATTTTAAAGCCATTGGAGATTGAGAGAAGCTAACTGGACCTAGTTGAACCAGTCGGAACCACCATTCCAAACGGAAAAGGAGCTGCTTTAAGGTTCGAACCGGGTGGTCATCCCCCATGTTGTTGCAGCGATTTTCGAGGCTTCAACATTTTGGCGCTAGAAGGAGGGCCTGAAACTTGTTGTTTGTTGGATTCTTTTCAAATTTAACATTTTATTTAATCACGATGGCTCCTCTTAAACTTCCAATTTGGAGTTGTATCTATGGACGTGCATCTTCCAATACTCCACCCAAAGTGGTAAGACTCTTGTCTCAGGTAAATTTTAATCGTGAGAGAAATTCTTCTGCTTTTAATCATGTCCTTCAATTTATTCAAAATGTTTCAAATTATGATTTTCAAGGAATTGATGAAGGCATCTTATGCAGAATTTTTACTCTCACATTTGCGGCAGAAGCCAGAAACTGGTGTAGAACTCTTCTGGTTGCCTCAATTCACAGCTGGGATCAATTTGTTACAAGTTTCATTTGTAAATTTGACCACTATGATTATGATCAGGTATGTGATGAAATTGAATATCTACGAAATGAAAATGAGTCTATTAGAGATTTTAATATTCGACTTCATTTGAATTGTTTAAAATTTAATGTCAAAGATGAACCTATGAAAGAAGAATCACTAGATTGGTTTGAACATAATTATTCTCTTCCCCCTAGTCTCGATCCATATGAAATTAGTTCAAGCTTTGTTCCATCCCCTTCTAACATAAATGAGAATTCCAATTTGGGTGTGCAAATAAATTGTGATGAAGAGGTTTCACAAAGCTTGGAAAATATTTCTAATCAAATGCAAGAAGACAACAACAACAATTTTGGAGAAAAACCTGCATTGGAATCTGAAAGTTTCTCTGCATTAAATTCAGAAAATCAGATTGCAAATCAGCAAGCGCAAGCAACAATCAAAGTAAATAATAGCATGCAAACTGCTGTACAAATTTCTGAATCTTTTCATGATGAGCAAATGCTGAAATCAGAGCAGCAAAGCAATCTTCTTCAAAAAAGCATGAGTACGCAAAGGAATAATTTAGAATATGAAATTTACAATGAGCATAATGTACAAGAATTCTCAAACAGAAACATTTTTAAATGCATTATTTCAAATTCACATTTTTCCCTTTATCCTGATATTTTTAATGATGGTAATTTTTCCCCTCTTGGTGTTAATGATATTTCAGAAAATACAGAGGCTGATCTAAATGAATTACCATTAAGTTTTTATCAAGATAGAGAAGCAATTAATGATCATTCTTTTGCCATTAATGAACATGAAATTCTTGTTCCTCCGTGTTTGGATATATTAGATAAGATTGAAGGGAATTCTAGAGAATCTTGTGAACTCATTTATGATAATTACTCTGACATTGAGGATGTTGATTTCTATTCTTCTAAAGAGAGTCCTCATGAGAAAATTCAAATAAAATCTGAGAATAAGGAACATTTCAATTTAGAAATTATTCAAACTAATCCTCACTCTAAAACAGATAATCATCTTCATGATTTCACTATTCGAGAAAATATTCCAATTTATGATTCATATCATGATCAAGCTTTCATTCCTGTTCATAATCATAAATCTCTTTCTAATTCACAAGTTGGAATTCGAAATTACTCAAATTCCATAATTCTGGCCAATCCTTGTGAAAAAAAAATTATTTCAAAACGATCCCAATTGTGTTGTAACATTAGTTGTACAAATAGTGATTTCATTTTATTTTTGTTTCCTCACTTATTTTGTATAAAATCAGATTTATTTTCAGATTTTTGATACATTACGCTGACATATTGAACACTTTACTATCAAACATTCAATTGATACATTGCCTTGTTGGAAAATTGAAGTTTTATATTATAATCAAAAGCATCAAAAGCTATTTCAATTTCAATTTCAATCAATGCTAATGTTTATCAAAAGCTTCTATCTTCTCAAAGGAAATATCAACAAGAGAATGTATTTTTAGAAGTCTACCAGCAATCCAATTTAATTAATAATTTTCCATTTCATTTGAAATATTTCCATCCATTTTTCATTAATTCATTTGAAAAATATTTGGAAATTTTTCCTTCATGGAAGATTGTCAATATCTTAACATTTACACATAACACTAACAGTTTCTTCCAGGCCTTTGAATCTAAAAGCTCATATCCACAATTTGGCCTTTCATCTCCTTTTTTGAACATTTCCCAATTATTAATAGAAATCCATCCAGATTTCTATGATCCAATTGGTATTCAATTGGAAAGAAAATTTCATGAGAAGGAGATTTTAGATAAGCTTCTAACAATAGTTGTACATTCTGATTTCAGGTTTCATTTTCTTAATTCAATTAGATTTGTATTTTTATTACTAACATTTGAATTGTACATACATGCAGGGATTAAAATGAGAAAATGGTTACACTGGAAATATGACTATACCTAGTCATTTTTCAAGTATATGGTTAGAATAGGAGTAGAGTTAATGTAGTTAATTTATTTTCAACAGTTCTCTAGATTAAAAATAAAACAAAGCAATCAGCCATTTTCATACATGTTCAGTGAAAACATTTTCTCCCAATCAGAAAATTTTAATTCTTCCTTTCCTTTTTAAATTTTTACAGCAATACCTCTACTCTGTCTATTTTGAATAATCTCTTGATTAAATTCAATTAAAGTTGCACTTGGCATCAATCGCCTCAAAGCCACTTTTCTTAATTTCAGGATTTCCTTTTAAGATTTTCTTTTGAAATTTATATGATAAAGGTTTTGAGGATATAAAAGCTTCATGATCTCATTATCCCATGAAATGTATGACTGTCTATGATAAGCTTAATTCTGACTCAATCATTATTATTCTGTTTAACCTTTCGTGATAATCATATGAAGTTTATATTATCTTCCTCGAAATTTGCTAAGTTGACCTTAAGGATGCCCATTTTGCTGTATGCACACATTCAAATCTGTTTTGAAATTTTTCCACAATTAGTGGCTTTATCCCATTCAGACCTTTAGTTTATTATCTGATGTTGCAAAACGCATCATATTTATTTACTAAAGGCGTTATTGAACAGTCACTATAACAATACAGATTTTTCTCAGAGGTAATAAATTGCTGTTGCAATTCAAGAGAGAAGCATAGTTTCAGATTTATTTCTGGTGAATTTTATGGATTTCAAATTTCCTGAACATGAATAAACAGATTTTATTTAGGCTGATTGCTCACTCCAATTTAGAATAAATGATGAGACGATTTTGAACAAAGGCAAAATTTTGATAAATTGAAGGAAAAATTTGAAGATTCATGAGATAAAAAACTACAGAGAATTTCCTTCCAGGATTTCATTTGTTTTCAAAACTGGAAGTAAGCAGCAAACCCATTTCAAAATTGCAACAGGTTCAGGGAAATTTGATTTTGTGATTCATTATAATTTGAGCAATTTTTAATTTTTCTTTCATTGATCATTTCAATTTGATTTTCATATTGTTGATACTTCAATGAAAATATTCGCAATACTACCATCCCACTCATCTTCGTCAATCATTTCATATGATATCACAACCATTTGTAGCGAAAGATTTCATCGGAAGTACGTCTTAGCATTGTTGATAACAAATTGTTCATAGAAGATCTCCGATGTATTACCTCACTCATATGCCATATCGCATTTCGCATTTCACATATCAGAGGTTTGCAGTTGAAGTATACTTCCATTATCGTGAATTTCCTTTACCAATATTGCGACGACCACATAAGTTCGGACCCGATATGAAATTCGAAATAAAGTCATAAAAAATATCACGTCCGCTCAATCGCAATAGTGATAAGAGTATAATTTTCAAAGGGTCGATGTCTTGAATCCGGTATGTTATTAAATTTTCATCATAAAATTATCGGGTCCACTCTTCATTGCATATCGGCGTATCAAGAATTGTTACATCATGTGCTTAAGATTTCTGATCGCGATCACCGATTGCCAATCACGCCGACTAGCCACGTCATTTATCGCATATCGACTTCGCAAGAATCATATTGTGTTACATCGGATACCAAAAGTTTGTCAATCGCCAATTAGCAATCGCCTATATTGCAATCGCTTCATCGCATTTTTATTTATGCTCACATCACATCTCCAACTCTGCGATGTGCGATGTGCAATGTGGGAAGCACAATGTCAATATTCCCCGATCCCCAATATAATATATCTTTAATGAGGTGATCGTTTCATTTCATTGCACATGTTCTCATTACATGTTTTCATATCGACAATTTGCCATTGCAATCTCTGATGTGATAGCTTTTAATGCATGCCTCTAAGCCATTAACATTTAATCGATATATGGCATAGCAACAAATGTGAAGTCTTTAAAATTAAAATTGAAGCATGGTGAAGAAACATGTGATGTGAATCATCCAATAAAGCGATGTGTTATTTTAAAAGCAAGTGTGGGCAACCACTATGGTAAGAAAGCAAATAATGACCAATTTGCAGTGTATTTAATTCATTTTTATTTCTCATATATTTCAGTTTTAAATATATAATTTCATAATTAAAAAAGAAATTCAAGACCTCTCTATCTTCACATTTAAATTTTATTATCATGGATGAGGTCTTGATTCTACACAATTTATAAAATCATGGAGTTTATATGAAACTTATAATATTTTGAGAAACATTCGTTACTGCAAATTCGCATTCTCATTTCTGATGCATTTCTTTTAATTTCAATTGTCTTGAGCACTAAGCATTCCATTTTTACATTTTACTGCTTGCTTTAGTTTAGATAAAATAAATAATGATTTTGGGTTATATGATTTTGGTTAGTTTGACTTCTTCAAGTTTTTAATGTTAATTAAAATAAGAAGTCAGCTAGTTTGGAGAAACGGATACCTTTCAAGTAAGATCAAAAGCAATCATCCAATGGTAAGATTCATGTACCCACTTTCATTTTATTTCCATTTCGTTACTTTAGTTTCAGTTTTGTTTTTCTCACATATAAATCTGTTTTGCAGTTCTCCATTTAAAACTTTCAATCCTCTGCCAGATCATATTTTCGAAGTCCTATACTCTTCTCCTGGCTTAATTTCAAGAAGCAGCAGTAATCCTCATTGAAATAGCTACACCAGGAAGTTTCGGAACCTTTAGCTTGTTTCTTTAAGCATTCATTTTATTATAAAATGATTAAGATAATGCTTTGAAACAAGAAAATTGATATCAAACAAAAAGTTTTCATTGTGGTTGAATTTTATCGTCACTGCTATCCAAAAAGCCTAAAACACTTACAACCCTGCAAGGTATGATTTTTCTAAATCTCGACATAAGAAGGATTGATTACACGATTATTTTATTTCTTCATATTGTTGAGACATTGTTATAAACATTCTTGTTTGAGTTTATCTTGCGAAACTTGGATTTTCCTTTCCATTTTTAAAAATTTCTTCATTTTTATTTTTTGTTTGTTGATTTCTTTCTCATTTTAGCATAAGAATTCTTTTCCTTTGGTTTTTAGTTTTGATTTTGGTAACTTTGCCATGATTTATATGGAAAGCCTACTTGTTACCTAACAATGGTCAGTATACATGGAGAAAAATTGTTAATAGTCATCTATTAATTTTTTCTTAAATCTCTTAAGTAAAGTTTGATTTTCTTACTATAAAGGTAAACATACTTAAGGAAGAGATTACCAATTTAGAGAAGTTGACAAAGTGTCATAAAATCTGGAGAAATTTCTTTTTCATCAAAATTGTAATCATTTTGAGATTTCAATATTTTATTAAGATCTTTCAAAGTTCTATTATCAGTCAAGAAAAGTTATTTTTAACCAAGTAAAGACACTTTACAGCAAAGCACCTTTTAACTCTGAAGTTGTCATTCTTAACTCTTAAGGAGTCAATGATTGTCCTTGTCCCAAAGAGTCTTATTTTTCTAGAATATAATCCAGAGATATATTTAAACTTAAAAGATAAGAGGTCTCATTATGAGCCTGCTTACCATGATCATAGGGGAAAAATAGGCTGACATTACCAACACTGCCAAACAAACCAGGGTAATGGCTTATGATTGCAAACAATTATAAGACAAGGGGTCTCATCACGAGCCAGCTTGTTCAGTCCAATTATAACCAGTGAATGGCATTGTTAACTATCTGGCTACCAAACCAGGACAATGGCTTTTAAGATTCATAATAAAAATAAAAAATAAAAAAAATAAACATATATAAATGGATTTATCTCTAGGTCAATAATTCTGAAATAGATGAGATTCTGAATCATTGATGATTAAAAGGTAACCCTGTCGAGACTATAGATGTTTGCTGGCAGCAGTGGCTCTACCTGTGACAAATGAGTACATTTTAAAAGCTAAGCTGTAAAGTGACCCCTGCTTTATCTCTACAACTAATTAAGGACTGATATAGAGTTTTGAAATATTTTAATTTATGAGGAATTTTAAGAAAAATTACAGTTAGATGATTCTTGCTTTTATTCAGACTAATGAACCTAGTCAAGCATTTTAAGCATAATTCTCTTTTCTTTAATTATTTTTACTTGAATTTTAGGAAAATCTCATTCATATCAAACAGAGATAACTGGTTCTTCTCCCGTGTGTTGCCATTGTTGTGGTAAAAACACAACCCCCCATTATTGATGTCTTCACTTCAAATAATGGGGACCCTTTCTATATATTTTTTTGGCTAAGCACCTTTTAGGATTTTATTTAGCTGATTATCCTACGCTTTTGTTAATTTTTCATTTTCTTTGGATTCTTGTTTTGATTGCTTTGTTAGAATCGATTTTTTATAAGCCTCCCATTGACGCTTGTTTCGCCTCATTTGGTCAACTGGTTTTAAAATGGTACTCCTTTGAAGTCCCATCATTTTTCTAGTCTGGATTAAAAATGTTATTTTTATTCTTTTTATTTATTTTTGGAGTGGCTGTAGTTTAGATAATTTCATAACTAATTTCATTAAAATAAAACCAAAAATAATAAATTGATATTTAATATTAAATTTTGAATTAATTAAATTAATATGATTAATTTAATTAAAATAAAACTTAATATTAATAATTATAATAAAAATAAAAAATAAAAAATTACATCGCAACCATCGCAATTTTCATAACATACCAATCTTAAAAAACTCGATCCAAGGTTCTTGCGATATGCGATGGTTAAAAGTAAAAAAGGCTTAAGGCATAAACAAAGGTCTTTTTTATAAGCTTTGTTTTTGTTTTGAGTTTCAAACACTCACTCATACGTATGAGTGAAGGTAGGTTAGTTTAACTTTTATTAGTTTTAATATTTATTAATTTAAATAATTGATTTATTAATAGTTAATTATAATAGTTAGTTAGATTAATAATTAGGTTAGTTTATGATTAATAATTAAATTATAATTAATTAGAAACTAATTTAGAATTAAATTTTTAATTAAAATTTTGATTTTATAGTCCCCGAGACCCAGAACACGAAAATTTTTTTTGAGCTCCCTGACCTCATACTAACTTCATCACACAATTTCTCGCATCGCATTTTTAATAAAAAGGCATTCCAAAACAAAATGCAATCAATCAATTTTTACGATATGCGATAATCCCATAACTTAACCAAATAATAAAGATCATGGAGCTCAAATTAAAAAAACAGAATATATAATTACATTTCATAAAATTTCGGGTCCATTAGCGATCACTTGATCGCATGTCGCAAATCGGGTCCATCGCAATTCTCATAACATTCGCATCTTAAAAACCCCGATGACCGATATGTGATGGCAAAGGGATATGAGTTCTATAATAGGTTTCATTCAAAAGGCACTCATACGTGAGTGAAATGTAAAATAGAAAGGGTATTTATAGTATTGGTGAGAAGTGGTAGGTTAGTTTATATATATTTTTTAATAATATTTAGTATTTAATGTAATTAATATTTAATATTTAATTAATTTAATTTAATTAAAAATTAAATATTATTTATATTAATTAGTTAATATTTTAGTTAGTTAGATACTAATTAATACATAGTTTATTAATTAATTGGTTTAGTTTATAATTAAAAAATAAATTAGAATTAATTATTAGGTAATTAGAGTCTAATTTAGGATTAGATTTTTAATTAAAAATTCTGATTTTTAGCCCAGCAACAGAATTTCCAGATTTATGCCAGATTTGACTTATCAACTTTGGAAGTTCATAGAATGAGTTTTACTTGGCGAAATGAGGCCAAGGACGGCTCATTGGAAAGATAAAATCAAGGAGTATATTTCTGAGGAGGTTTCACTAACATATTTGGTCATTTATTGGGTCGAAAATCAGGCAGAAGATCAAGCTCCGAATTTCTAAAAACAAAATCAATTCTCTGAGTTATTTTCTGCATTTTCATTTGTCTTAAGCCCCTTCTAATTGCATATTTGCTCATCAATAATATTCTTGGCCAATTATCGCAGGGCCTGTTGCTGTTGCGGCCTGCTGTTCCTGCTGCCTCCTGCTGCCTCTGCTGTGTTGGGTCAATGTCTAGGCTGGGATCCGAAGGCTCTCCCTACGCATAGATCCGGGCCGCGTTCTTGCTAGGGCCTGCGCCCATGGAGGGGCTGGGCTCTCCCCAGGGGCCTCGTCCTCCTCCCCCGCCCTCTGCTGCTGAGGCTTTCGATCGTTTATTGGCAGGGCTTCCTAAGAAGAAGAATGTGGAAGCTGCGAAATTTGTTAAGAAAATTGATGAAATACCTGAGATCTCTCTTCCAGCAGAGACTCCGATTCAGGTTGCTTTATCACTGTCTAAACGAGCTCTCATATGCCAGTTCACAGGGCTTTGGCCTTCTCCCAAAACCACTGAGAGCTGGGTCAACAGAAACTGGGCGCCTCTGATCAAAGAAAGCGTTACTTCTTATTTTTTGGGGAGAGGTTACTTTCTCTTCGAGTTCACTTCCAAAGATGATAAAGATCTGATCTTCCAGAACGGCCCCTACTTCATGGGCCCCCAGGGTTTATACCTAAATAAGTGGACTCCTGACTTCGATCCTGCTGTGGATGTGCCCAAAGCAGTCCCGGTGTGGGTTAGACTCCCAAATCTCCCAGTTCACTGCTGGAATTGGGATTCTCTGATGCATATTGGAAATGCCCTTGGGAAGTTCATCAATCGAGCAAACAACAAGGACCAGTATGACTGCGCTAGGATCTGCGTGGAAGTAGATCTTGAGGTTGGGCTACCAGAGGCCATCAAAATCAAAGTCGGAAGCTGGACGCACATGCAGAAACTGGACTATGAGCAGCTTCCCTTCAAATGTCGGAAATGCCATGTCTATGGCCACTTCGCCAGAGGCTGTCCATCCAACAATGAGGATGTGCAAGGGAAGGAGGACGGATGGAATCAAGTCAAGCACACCAAAACCTCCCATAAGGCTCAAAAGCCGGGAGGCCCTAGTGGCAAAGGTCCCCAACAGGCCTCTTCTCAGCAGATCCCGTCTAAGTCCGCTCCTGAAAACAAGTTTGAACTCCTAAGCTCACACCAAGAGGACACCCAGGAGGTGGAGGTTCAAAAGACAGCATCCCCGGTCAAAGAGACCCCCTCTGTGTCTTCCAAAGACGCAAGTGTTGCAGAAAGCTCAAAAGGAACACATGTTGGCGTCGAGGAAGAGGACCTAGAGTCGGAAGATTCAGAGGAGGAAGGAGAAATAGGCGACTCTCAGGTCTCTGTTAAGAGATCCACAAGAGGTCGCAAAACAGACCGGGAGAAAAGAGAGTAGGAAACATACAAGGACAAGTTACAAGGCAGCCAACCAACTCTGGAGAAACTACTAGCAAAAAAGACGAAGATGGTGAGAAGCCAGCCCCCAGGCTCCAAGGGAGCCCAACAGAACAAAGGTAAATAATGAAAATAATCTCCTGGAATTGTAGGGGTATGGGGAGCAAGATCAAGGAAGAGGCAACAAGAAATTTAATAAGAATAGAAGCCCTGGACATATTCCTTATCCAGGAGACTAAGATGGAGGAAGCAGACTTCCTCCAAACAAGTAAAAGAATCTGGAGTAAAAGCAAAGCAAAAGCTGTCTTAGCCCGAGGAGCCTCTGGAGGGTTAGGCACTCTTTGGAATGATAGCAAGTTCTCGTTAATCTCTGAAATTTCAAACACTCACTGGCTGCTCCTAAAAATGCAACATCTTGACACTAAAGAATACTTTTGTCTCTTTAATGTTTATGTTCCGGTCAATGCTGGAGAAAAAAAGGCCTGTTGGGACTCTATAAGAAACCAGGCAGAATTAGGGAACCTTGACAACATCATTATTGCAGGTGACCTCAATCTCACATTGCACTCCTCTGAAAAGAGAGGAGGCTGCATTGTGCGAGATCCGGCAAGGGAATGGGTAGAGGATCTTCTGCAAGATTGGGATTTGCTGGACATCAAGTCCTCTTCAGGTAAGTTCACTTGGTCAAACAAAAGAGTAGGCCCTGGTCACATAGCAGCAAGACTGGATAGATTTTTTGTTCAAAGTTCCTTTCTATTGCTTGGTTTAGATGCTAGTATGCAAATCCTTCCTTGCAGCATATCTGATCATAAGCCTATCAAGCTTGATCTCCGGGCTCACCCCGACCTTGGCCCCATTCCGTTCAGATTTAGCCCCCTCTAGGTCAAGGAATCCAATTTCATGCAGATTGTCAAAGAAAGTTGGTCTCAGCCAGTCAATGGATCACCCTTCTTCGTGTGGGAAGAAAAACTCAGAAGAACGAAAGCTGCTTTAAAATGCTGGGCCAAAACTCTTTCTAACCCAGCAGCTGAAAGGAAAAATCTCCAAAGTCAACTGGAAGCACACCACTTGCTTTCGGAAGAGGCATACGTAACTAGAGAAATCCTCGATAAGGAGATCCAACTCCAACAGCACTTCCACAAAGCCTGCCTGGCAGAAGAAGAGTTTTGGAGGATTAAGTCTCGTTTCCTATGGCTCAAAGCGGGAGACAAAAATTCCTCTTTCTTTCACAAGCAAACTCAAGCCAGAAAATGCTTCAACACCATATCTGAGATTAAGGATGAAAATTCCAATCATAAAGATTTTGCAAGCATTAAACGAGCAGCTTTTCTTCACTTCCAGAAGTTGTACAATGAGGATGTGAATCTGATTCAAAATTCTGATCTTCTGGACTGGGTCCCTCCTTCAATCTCTGCTGAGATGAACCATCTTCTAGAAGCCAAAGTCACCAAGGCTGAGGTCAAGAATGCTCTCTTTGCCATGGATCCTGACAAAGCACCGGGACCGGATGGTTTCACCGCCAGATTTCTGCAATCCTGTTGGCACATTGTGGAAAAAGATCTCTACAAAATGGTTCAAAAATCCCAAGACTGTCAGAAATTAGGAGGCAGCACAAACTCTGCATTCCTTGCCCTCATCCCCAAGGAGAAAGGCGCCAATTCCTTCAACATATTTCGCCCCATCTCTCTCTGCAACATTGGTTATAAAGTGATCACCAAAGTAATTGCAAACAGGTTGAAATATCTTCTCCCCACAATCATTCCTGAAAATCAAGGGGGCTTTATTCACGGTAGACAGCTAGTGGACAACTTCATTTTGGTTCAAGAGGCAATTCTCTCAAGTCAGCAGCGTAAGGAAAGAGGTATGGTTGTCAAACTGGACTTAGCTAATGCCTTCGATCGAGTCAGGCATTGCTTCCTTTTGAATGTTCTGAAAAAATTTGGATTTGGGGAGAACTTTATAAACTGGATTCGGGCCTGTATCTCAGAGCCTTGGATTGCTCCCCTTGTTAATGGTAGAGCAGCTGAATTCTTCAAAGCCTCGAGAGGACTAAGACAGGGCTGCCCTCTTTCTCCTCTTCTGTTTGTCCTTCAAGCCTCCGTTATCAGTTTCTATCTAAACAAGAAAATGCAAGAGCAGGAGATCACAGGGCTTTGCATTGCCAGAGGAGTTAAAAGCATCAACCACGCCCTCTTCGCGGATGATACTTTACTGCTGGGGGCTGCAACTCTACATTCAGCCAACAGATTTAAAGAAGCTATAGATGAATATTGTATGGTGTCGGGAAGTAACCTCAACAAGGGAAAATGCCATATTTACAGCTGGAATACTCCTCCCAGCTTGCTCAGCTCCATTGCAAGATGTTTTGGCTTTGCAGCCTCTCCAGCTTGGACTTCTTTCAAATACCTTGGGCTTCCTATATTCCTCAAGAGGGCCTACAGTAAGGATTGGCTCCCCCAAGTGGAAAAATTCAAAAATAAGCTCCAGGCTTGGGGGCTCACCTGGCTCAATATTGTGGGCAAGTCTGTCCTCATCAAAGCTGTCCTATGCAGTCTTCCCCTTTTTCAGTTCTCTGTTCTATTGGCCCCAATTGGCATCCTTCAGAAAATGGAACAGCATATTCGAAACTTCTTTTGGAAAGGGGGCAAACAAAATGAGAGGAAATTCCCTCTGGTTAACTGGGAGACTGTCTCCAAACCGCTGAGGGAGGGGGGGCTAAACTTCAAGAATCTCTCTCTTCAGAACATAGCCATGGGAGCCAAGCTGCTCTGGAGAATCATTGCGCCCAAGCCTTGTTGGGCCCAATTAGCACTCTGGAAGAAATATTTTAAAGGAAAGAGACTCAGATGCCTAGATGGTCCTCTCCCCCAAGGCTCCTCTCCCTTTGCTAGACTCTGCTCCAAAGCTGCCCCCCTGATCAGCTCCAACGCCTACTGGATTCCAGGAAATGGTAAGAAGATAAATATCTGGACAGATCGAATTCTGGATCGCGATCCAATTGGTGACTGTTCCTCTTTGAATGCGATTCGTTGTTGGTTGACTTCTGCTGGGAAAACTATGATGTGGGACATCTCCTTGTGGGATGGGACGCATTGGGCAGGCTGGAATTTATTCGACGTGCCTCCGGAGCTCCTCCAGGATTGCAATTGTCTTCGCTCCATGCTGAATGGTATTGCCCCCACTCATCTGCGCAGAAGAGATTCGCGTGGCTGGGGTTTGTTGGCTGCAGGTTACACGGTAGCCCAAGGCTACGCAAAGCTCACCTTGAGGCCTCACGTCCCCCCGGACCCTGCCCCTTGGACTGTGATCTGGCGTCTGCACTCTCTGCCTAAAATCGACATGTTCTGTTGGCTTCTTTGCCACAAGAAAATTCTTACAGATGACAAACTGCAGAAACGGGGTTTCCATGGTCCGTCCAGGTGCTCATTGTGCAGAGAAAATGTGGAATGTGCCACACACTTGATCTTGGATTGTAAATTCACTGTGCAGGTTTGGAGCGAGCTGATGGATTACTGGAACCCCAAATTTGTCCTTCCCACCACTATTCCTAATCTCTTTGCAAATTGGCAGAACAGTTACCCCGGACCTCCACCCAGAAACAAAGTGATAAAAAAGGCATGGTCTGCCCTCCCCAAAATCTGCTGCTGGCAGATCTGGCTTGAGCGAAACAGCAGAATCTTTAGAGATACTAAGCACGATGTCAAGGTGGTGGCGGCCAAGATAAAATTCCAATTAAAGGAAAGCTTGGATAATCAAAAAGATGCCTCAAATCTTACTCAATTAGATTCAGTCTGGGGCACCTCCCTAAATCTGCAATTTCTTCAAGCCACCAGCAACACTTCCCCCATTGAAGATTGGAAAATAAGGGGGAAGAACAATGCTGAGTTTCAAGAATGGATCTCCAAGCAGCAGGTGCACTCTTTCTTCTTTGATGGGGCTTCAAAGGGCAACCCAGGAAGGGCTGGAGCAGGTGGTATTGTAAAAAATGTTGAAGGTGTTTTGATCCACAACTTTGCATGGGGTCTG
Source organism: Pinus albicaulis (assembly GCA_034641835.2). Taxonomy (NCBI): domain Eukaryota; kingdom Viridiplantae; phylum Streptophyta; class Pinopsida; order Pinales; family Pinaceae; genus Pinus; species Pinus albicaulis. The sequence continues at coordinate 1,055,343,152 of CM076583.1, forward strand.
GGGATCAACACCAGCATTCAAGCTGAGGCACTGGCCCTCCTTCAAGGCCTTAAATCGCTCTTGAATCTAGAAATCAAGGAGGTTAATGTTTTTGGGGATTCCCAAGTGATAATCAAAATTATGGTGACAAACTCTTCCCCCCGGGATCTTAGATTGGCAAGGCTGATATCCAGAATCAGGACTTTGGGGAAATTGTTTAAAAAGTTGAGCTACTATCATGTGTTGAGAGAAAACAACAAAGAAGCAGACTTTGAAGCAAATAAAGCTGTCCTCATCTCTGCTGGAGCAATAATTCGAGACGAGGACGAAACATGGGATCCAATTCCATAATCTGCCAGCTTAAATGTTTTACTGCTTTCTATTGAATCAGTTTGTTTGTATTTTTAAGCTAGGGGAAATCACAAAAATCGAGTGCATAATTGTAGTAAAAAAGAGTTGGAAGCTGTCCACAAGTCTCATAGCACTTTTGGCTATAGATACTTCCTCGGCCCTCCCCCCTCTCATTGTAATCCGAAATCTGGCCATTAGACCCAGCAGTTAATATATCTCATAACCGTTTCTGTAAAAAAAAATATTCTTGGCCAATTAAACCATCCCAGGCATCAATAGAGAGCTTATATTTTATTTTCAATTATTTATTTAAATTAAATTTGATTGGATTTGTTTTAATGCCAGAAATGGTATTTTTATTTTATTGTTACATTTTAATTCATTTTGATTTCTTTTTGCAGGAAAACAGTAGAAGAGATATGAAGAAAAGATCTTAATCAATGAGAATGCTCCAGCAATTAAAAGATTGGAATTTTTGAGAAAATAAAAGTGATTGGGCAGATTTTCTTCAACAAACTTTCACCTCAAGAATTCCTTTGCAAATATTATAAATACCAGATTGCAGAATGGAATAGAGGCTGCTCTCCTCTGTAATTCTGGAATTCTAAAAGCACTTTTGTAATAGGGATTTAGAGTTGTAGGTGGGAGGAGTGGAATCTCAAATCTGGGGATTATTGAGGTTTTTCTTTTACATCCTAAGTTACGGAGTTTGCACTATTGTAGCTTTGCTTTTGAAAGCAGAAGCTTAGGCATTGTAAAGGACTATTAGAGACTGGAGCTGGATAAATAGATTCAATAAATTGGTATTTTGAATACTATTATTTTAAATGCTGGTTTTATTTTATGATAACAGGAATGGTGTCAATTTACTTACATATTTGTGCACTTTTGTCGGTATGGGTAATTTGCTTCTATTTTATGTTGTTATTTATCTCTGCTCTTATGGGCTGAATTCTGATTTCTTAGTAACTATTTACTCATAAATCTGTCTTTTAATATTTGATGGATAAATAGTGATATGTTGTGAACTTCTTCCGCATATTATTGTTTAATAATTCAAGTTACTGATTAAATGATCAATACCATTTTGTGAACTATTTCCTGAGTGTTGTTGATTGATTATTTCAGTTAAAATGTCTCAATAGGATGTGTTTTGCTATCCATAATGTCAGTTAATTGAACTATTTCATTAACTTGATATTCATTATAAACAAGACATATTTCAATCTTAATATTTTAAATACCTACTCTTGGTTGGGTTAGATCTATATCTGCCTAATTGAGATAGGATTTAGATAGTTCATTTTGCTTGTATCTTGGAATAAGTTTGCATTTAGAGTAATTTCTACATTCTTTTAAGTACTCTTCCCAAAGAGGCAAACTTTAGTAGTGGATTGGCTGAGTCCTAAATCAGCTTAAGGATCACTTTCTTGCCTGATCAGCAAGAAGGTTGATCTGATGTCTCTTTTCCATTGGTGAATGAAAGTCATATTTTAAAGCCATTGGAGATTGAGAGAAGGTAACTGGACCTAGTTGAACCAGTCGGAACCACCATTCCAAACGGAAAAGGAGATGCTTTAAGGTCCGAACCGGGTGGTCATCCCCCATGTTGTTGCAGCGATTTTCGAGGCTTCAACAGGTACTAGGGTCCTGGCGGAATGAAGTGTTCTCCTGAGCTCTGCATTGCGTTTCCATAGGTGGCCACCACAAGTAAGTCGAACCCATCTCATGCATTTATGTTAATTTGAAGTGAGCTTCTTGCGGGATTACTGAGGGTAGAACCCTCTGCATGTGCAAGATTCCAAAATCTGGCCTTGAATCTCCTTGCATGAGTGAACTTCATGCACTCCTCCAAGTGTGAAGGGTTTGGGCATAGACTAAACTTTTAGAGTTTAAATGTAATCATTAGTTCCTCGTTACAACTGTTTAATTTAGTTTATGAGGATGACTGTGTAACATTTTTATTTTTGGCTCTGTAACATTCCATCTAACCCCAACGAGGCAGATAAGCTTTTGGTGCTTCATCTCCTAGGGTTAGGTTTTTGGATGTTATGGTTTCCCATTGTTTCTTAATGATAAAAAGGCCTCTGAGCCTCACAGTGACATAGTTTAGAAGGCATGTAGATGCCACATATATTATCAGAGATAAGCTACCATCGCCCAAACTAGTTTATTTCCATTCTGCATGTAACAATTTTCATTACTTTGTTATTAGTGAAGTAAATTTTTGTTTCAATATAGCTATGTCTTTCTGTTTATATTTGTATTTCATTTCTTTCCTGCATAAATCTCGATCACTCCTTTCTCCCAATAGGCTAAGGCATTGATCTTATCCTTGGCGATCACCTCAACGCATATTTTTCTTCACCTTTCCTCCCTCTTTCTAAGCCTTAACCCTAAAGGTCTCCCAGGGAATCAAGTGAAATGTTTTGTAGCCATCCACTTTAAGTGAAACTTGACCTACAATTGCACCGGGGTTTCCTCTAGGCCCTCTCAAATTTTGAATGATTTCCCACAACTAGATTTGGAAATATCTAAAGCCCTAGCTCCAATTTTGTTTATGTCCCTAGGTTTTCCTTTGTTAGTGGCTTCATTAAGGATAATTGTATTAAATACTCAATTCAAATCTAATTTATTTGATCCTTTTATCCTCCCTTACTTGGTCAATACCTTTTATTTGAAGTTTCACTCGAAATCCTTGACCTTGTTTGGGTCCACTTAGGCCTCTTTATGGTCCCACATCCTTTATCACTCTAATTTCATAAGGATTATCTTAGAAGCCCTATTCTCCTAGGACTCTTGGGTCTAGGGCCTCCCTTATCAAATATTACCCATCATCCCTAAGCCTAGGATCCCTTTAGCCCTTCTTGGAGAGCCATGCACTTTGCTTCTTGGGAAAGTAACCTCCTTCATTTTAGTCTCTCCTTTGAATAGGCCCTTGAAATAAATGCTTTTACATCATTGATATACCATTCATAGTGATTTCCCTATTACCGAGACTCCTCCCATTGGTGAAATTCTGTAAATAATAGGGAGATTTAGATAAGGTGACAATGGGATATTGCTCCATTGTTTCCATTTGACCTCGTAGTTGCTCTCTAGGAACCCCTCTTATGGCCCTCTAAATTGAGCGGTAACACAACCAACGTACGAGAACTCAGTTGGTAGTTGGGAAATTAGTGAAATACATCGGGAACAAATGAACGAGCCGACCCAACAAACTACAAGTCGGAAGTCAGGCTTGTGGGGCCTATAGAGGAGTCAGGTACAAGAAAACAAAGAAAAGAGGACCCGAAGTATATGGCCTGGTTCAAATTATATTGAAACACCTGCAACTATTGACATACCGAAAAAAATCATATAAATATTGTTCTAGGTGTTATCCATTGAAATACATAAATGAAAAACCGTTTTAGTAGGTTCATGCATGAGCCATGATCCGATTCATTTGTCTTCCAATTCTTGTAGAGTAATAAGCCCTACTACTTAAACCCCTATGGTTTAAGTATTTTCTTGTGCTTGCAAGCTTCATTATCTTTGTCAATCCCTAGGAGGAGGACATGGAGAGCAAGAGTGTCTTAGAGGCAAAGTATGAATATGTTGCGTCGAACTCGGATAGGCTTTCTTCAGATGTAATTATGATGGACGCCGACGTCGAGGGTGAGGGAGATGATTTGAAGGATATCCCGCTAAACAATCAATGTGCTACTTGTGGAGAGGAAACCCCCAAGTTCCATCCCACGAGGCCACATATTCTCCAAATGCAGGTATATATGCTTGTTTATCAATTTTTTGTTATGAAACCAACTCCAAAAATATTCTGAAAATAGAGATCAATGCCTCACAAGTCAGCCACTTCGAGGGGAAAACCTCCTTTACATTACATAAATGAAAAATTCTTAGATGATTCAAATGAAAAAACCTCCTTTCTATATATAGGAGTCCATGGGATCACAATATAATCCTAGCCAACCTAATAATAATAATGCAAGGGCACAACAATAACAATAGTGGGGTTTTATGGGGCACAATAATAACAATATGGGGACTGCAAGGGTACAAAAATAACAATAAGGGGGCTACACTAACAACAATAAGGGGATACACTAGTAATATAGGGACCTAACCTGCCCCTCTCCTTCAAACAAGTTTTGTCCTCAACGCTTGATTATTTCTTGATGCTTCTGTATAAAATTCTCATCCTCCTATGTGGAATATTCAACAGGTAAGTTCCTCCACTTGCTGAGATACTCTGAAATTTATCAATTTCATAGTTGTCAAGTTCTTGTTTCTGTGACTGCTTTAGAACTTCTTTCATTGTGATGTTGATCTTCTTGTTATTTCATTCGATTATGCACCAAAGTTAGGTTATCCTTTGACAGTTGGAGAACTTGTTGTTGATGCTTGATGTGATCTTCTACTGCTTTATAATCCATATTAGCTTTCGCTTGATCCTTCAACATGTCCAACTTAGCCTTCATTTCTACTTTTAAACCATATATGTCATCTTTGATTTCTCTTTGTAAGATCAAAATTGGTTGCACTTGGTACCGTAATTTTGATATATCATACTGCAATCCTTCCTCTTCATGCGTCATAGTAGAGCTTTCTAAGGGCTTAATGGGCGTGGAATTATTTTGGGAGGAATTATATAACTCAATACTGATATCTATGCTTCAATATGCCCTTGGAATTGTAGAAATTTGAATAACTGATATATTATTCACCGAGATTCTCCTGATCACACACTATTTTAACTTCATGCACAATATAGAATCTCTCCTACCATTGATCATTAATTGCGGAAATAAAAACAATCGTATGCGCACATTAAAACCATAAACAATCACACATATGAACACAATATTTCATGGGAAATCTTAAAGCTGAAAACCCCAACTATCTGTATATTATATGTCATAGAGATCATGTAACAATCATTATACAAAGCTCCTCACAAGCTCTTAGTACAATCTCCAATCGCTACACACTAATCAAGCTAGATCTAGCAAAAAACATGCTCCAATCTCTGCCACCTGATAGCCTGCCTCTATTGCGCAATCAATGCTAAAGAATGGCTCATAATTAATAACTTCGAACCACCTGGCTTGTACTGCGCAATCCTCATTGACATCTCCAATCACTGGTTGTTGCAAATCATGCAACAGTATAGTCACAACTGATAGTCACACTGCTCTTTCACCTATCTCTTCACTGGTATCCATTGAAACTGTCCATGCATTGAAGTTAACTGATGTATTATTTAGTTGATTAATAATTTTATAATTAGTGAATTAATTAATAATTAATTCACACCACTCTCACTAGTGTATCAATCAGTTAGACTAGATACAACTAGCTCAACTATGTTTAACTTATAAGTTAAACTGAACACAACTCCATTAACTTCCTCAATCAACTCCACCAAAATCTCTCACATGAGTTCTAACTAAAGTATCTATGCAATAGCTCCACTTAACCCTTAGGAATAGCATAATTCCTTAATCGACTCACATTACTTACATCGCTGCATAGCTTGAAGTGTTCCCGAGAGAATAAGATAATGTTTATAGTCCAAATATTATTAAGAGCTAATAATATTCAACATATCTATTTTTAGACTGGCAATCTAAAAATAGATTCCTCCCAATATGTCTAAAAATAGAAGTCCATCTATTTTTCCAAGTTGACCAACCATCCATAAATAGCATCCTGTAACTCATAGAATATGATCGACATGTCTAAAAATAGACATAGTCTAAAAATAGACTTTGCGCCAAAAATAGCCTGCAGGCCCACTTAGTGAAGGTGACTTCTTTCCACTAAGCTCATCATCTTGTTGCAATCTCAACAGGAATCACTTCAAACTGATTTTTCAAACAAATGTTATACAAATTTGTTTAAAAAATACACACATTTTTCTTTCTTTTTAGGAGGTCTACATTGAACTTGATTTATCTCTGTTATTTCGGATCTTTAAGATCTGAAATTCTATATTGTATTAGCCCTCTGAGTCCTCTTTCGAATGCTACAGGTCAGAGTCACCTGATTTGGATTCTTCAAGGCAAAGTTATGCCCAATCTCCCGCAATGACCTAATTATGGATTGGTTCAGTAGAGCGAACTTGTACGTCATGCCACATGTCATTGTTTCATCCTTCGGCCCTGAAATTGATACACTGGAAACTACAATATGTTTCCTTTCTGCCAGTTTTTACATAATTCCAATCTAATGCTCAAAGAGAGAGTTATGACGATTTTCCCAAGGTCACCTCTTTGAGATGAAATTCGGGAGCCTGCAAAAACCCTAACTTCCACAAATCATATCTCTGAAAATATTGCAAACCAAGATCTGAAATTTTTACATGAAGTTCTCAGGATTTCTTCGCAAATGGGTTTTTTTTTAGCTTCCAAACCTTCGTAGAAAAAACATTATAGCGCAAATTCCACGATGACCTGTTTGAAGTAGCGAAACCCTAGAATCCAAAGCTTTGATACCAAATGTTATGAAACTAGCTCCAAAAATAGAAGAAAAGAGAGATCAACGCTTTAGAAATCAGCCACTTCGAGGGGGAAACCTCCTTTACACTACGTAAATGAACAATTCTTGGATGATTCTAATGACAAAACCTCCTTTCTATATATAAGAGTCTATGCGGTTACAATATAATCCTAGCTGACCTAACAATAATAATGTAAGGGAACAACAATAACAATAGTAGGGTTTTATGGGGCACAATAATAACAATATGGGGACTATAGGGGTACAACAATAACAATAAGGGGGCTACAATAACAACAATAAGGGACTACACTAGTAATATAGGGACTTAAAATTTTTGAATTGTTGGGTTTTATAATTAATGACATGTTTGATAAATCGATTCCACATTTCCATGAAAGACATGTCAGGTCAGTTCTAGAGCAACACTATCAAGAAAAAATTTGTTTTGGAGAAAATTCTCTAGTTAAACTATTGAAATTCACGGTTTCTAATCCAATTTCAACCAAAAAGTCCTACCGTCTCCGCATCCCTAGTAGCCCAGTAAGAAACTCAATCCCAACTAGCTGGAGGTTAGGCCTTGGAGCTGAGCGACAAAGGGAAAGTGGAGAGACCCGACTCTCGACCTAGAGTGACACCCATAGAGTCTTGGCACTCATCAGTGGTCAATGTTAGGGCATTCGACAATAATTTTTTAACTATATTTAAGATTTTCATAATTTTAAAATTTAATTAAAGTTCAAAAGATAAGTAAACTTATCATTTAAATATTGTATTTTGATCCTTAAAAACAATACCAAATCATAATTTTCCAATCATTTTAATATGGATAAGTGGCTAGGTTGTATAATAATCCATTCCTAGAAAAAGAGTACGACTTAGTCTACCATACTCATCATACTAATTATTAGCTCAACACCCCTACAAACAGACAATTTAGCGACGACGACAGAGATATATTACGAAATAAGACTCAAAGCTTCTACATCAATCATAATTTAAAAAATAAAAGAAATTCATTTTCTAATATTAACCTTATACATTGTTATTTAAATTTTTAAATCAAAATTAGGTTAATTAAAATTCATTTTTTAAATCAAAAGTAGGTTAATTAAAAGTCAACGGATATCCTGCGGGGATAATAAAAAGGAGTTGTCTTTAGTGCTACTTTTTGGAGTTTCAGGTGCCAGAATCCGGTGAAAAAATTTGAGGTAAAATCTTGATTTCTATTATTTAAACTAGTTTTTTTACTGTATATATGGATTCAGCACCCTAAAAAACCTCTAAGGCATTTCAATTGCGCAAGGTTACCTATCAAACTTCTGTTTTCAATAAATTCATGCTGGATTTTAGAGAAATTAGACCGGAAAAAACCACCGTAAAAGCCTTCAAAAAGTCACACTAAAGACTACTCATAATAAAAGGACATAAATTTTAATCTTTGCCCTGACATGACGTTGTTCTATTGGCTCTGTTTACCCAATAAACTTACTTTATAAATAATAAAATTAGCATTTTCACTACCGCGAAAAGAAACGCCGAAGGGGGCCCACTCACCACGTCGACAAGTTTCTCGGCTGTGATTGGTGGACACTGTTCAAGATTTTGTTAGTGACGACAAATGACAGAATCTTGAACAGTATCCTCACGAAGAACCCCACAATATAACGCCTTCGGTGTAATAAGAAATCTCATTATCATGCATTATAATAACATGAAAAGTCAAAATTGTAATCTATGTAAAGTGCATTTTGTTTGTTTGAATATTTTGAGAGTGTTGCTCAGATTTATTGTCCACACATAAGTTTAGGAAGATGGAACATGCTCAGCCTCAACCTTAGATTTCTATTATCTTCATGTAGAAAAGTCATGACACATCAAATTCTCTGTGTCTACGCAGAAAACCCATGTGATTTCTACCATTATCTTCATGCAGAAAAGCCCAGACACATCAAATTCTTTGTGTCTGCCCAGAACACCCATGTGATTTCTACCTCAGAAGTGCTGCCATTCTTGTTTTTTCTAGAAGTTTTAATCCAAAAACAGCGAAAGTCTTGCCATTTAGGCAATACATATTTCTTGGGTTATAAGATAATAAATGTGATTGAACATATATGCCCACCATTAAATTTAAACAAATTTAAATTTAATAATAAGCAAATACTTTCAACAACATTTATTATCCTATAGTCAAACATGCGATCTAAAAACACTAGTGATGTCATCGTGAACGTCTCTCATTGCCGCTCTATCCACATTCTGCTTCAAATCTTCATAGTTGATGAAGCCTCGCATTTTGGCACACTTGTCAAGAGCACCTCGAACTAACCGCCTGGCTATTCCCTGGTTATTACATCCAATAACAGAAAATTAAGAATGGGTATAACTGATTGATCACAGTCTAATTGTGGAACATCTTTTTTTTATAAATTTTGCCTAGTTTTTGGAATTAAATCTTGTTTATAAGATTAAATATTTTATAATTTTTTTAATTTTTTAATTTATTTATATATTTAAAAATGTATTTTGAATATGAAAAAAATGAATTTATAGAATCTTAATTTTATAATCTTTCTAAAAATTATATTAATATATTTCTAAATCAGTTTAAATTTATTTAATTCTGGATCTATTATGTTTATAGAGATCTCAAATTTCCATAAGTGCAAACTTTTTTTCAAATTCTACATTTCAAAAAAAAGATTTGCAAGTAAGAGATTTCTAATTGTTTATTTGTACAATTATTAAAAAAAATTATAAATCCACATTATTTAAATATTTTATATAATTATTTAATTTTTATTCATTTTCATATTTTATATTTTTTAATTTTAATTCACATAAATAAAATTTCAATTTTGATAAAGATAAACACCCTTACCCATCACACTGAACTATAGAATACCCATCACCCAAAAACAAAAAAATTATTTACAAATTTTTTAATTCATGAATATGAGAACAAAACTATCTTTTTAAAAGTTTTTGGGTTTGTTTTGGAGTAAGTTTTGAAAAATTTAGAATGGACGAGAACTGTTATTACAAAATTTTATTAAAAAAATGTTCACAGACTATTTTAGTCCACTCATTCATTACAGTTTTCAATTTTGTTATCCAGCTCATTTATACATACCTTGGCAGATAACTGTGCACGATCTCTGCGGCTTCGTTGTCAGAGAAATGCTCCCAGAGGCCATCCAATGCAAATATTATGAATTCATAATCTTCCTGGATTTCACGCCCATGAACATGAGGCTCTGCTGATAAAAAGGTTTTCTCTTTAGTCTCTCCATATATCAAATTCCGGTTTCTGTTAAGCCACGGCTTTTTCAAGTATAAATTTCCAATGGACCTCGAAACCTGATCAACCATGGATCAAGCAGATTCATGTCAGTAAAGATAAGTAGGGTGCTCTTATAATAATAACAGTGCAGGGTGGGAAAAGATATATCATGTGAATTGAGTATCTGGCAGGTTTTTGGAATATTTTGCAATTTAATTGATAGAAACAAGGTCAAGATTTCATTTTTGTCTAAGTTCAATTCCAACCATAATAGGTTTAATATTTATTTTTTTATTTATGGGTGTCGTGGGGTTAAATAGGTTTGGTCTGGATAATTCAGGCATGTTAAATAAGCAGGATTTAATCTCAAAAGTATTATAGGAGAGTTGACTCCATGACTTTCGGTTAAGTACTTAATACAATTTACGATTTTCTAAGTAGTTAAGTACTTAACAATAAGAACTCGACCAATTAAATGAACTCTTGAAGCAAACATATCCAATATCTTATTATAATAAGATCAAGCATTTTCTGTTTTCTCATTAAAAAAGAATAACACTTAAAAATATATATATATATATATATATAATTTGGGTAAGCTTAGAATAGAGGGTTAAGAACACAAATAAGTCTATCATGTCTTTTAACCAACCAAGAATTATCCTTGAAAACTACTATGTTGGGATCATCTGGATGGAGTGCTTGAAGCTCTCTGCGAATCTCCTCCATGGCTGCACTGTGTTCTTTGGTCAACCTTTCTGCCTTTATTGATTTGTCCCCTGTACTAATTCTTAAAACAATTCTGCAGTTTCCAACGTTTGCCACAAAAAGCATTTTGCTGGTTATATAACAGACAGCGCAGCAAAAACCAGCACTACATAGCTTTGGTTCTCTTTCCACACTCTAGCTGGCCAGTTTAAAAAATCCTTCTTCTGCAGCTTTGATCGATCAATCGATCGATCAAGGATCTCTGCTGACATGCCTCCAGCCTCTGATGCCATCTGTGTAAAAAGAAAGAGAACCATTAATATGAGAATTTTAATAGTAGGAGCAGTTATATTTATCTTTATAAATATTTAAAAAAAAATTATTTAAAAATCTAAGTTTAGGTTTCCAATATACAGTAAATATGCGTTGACCTTGAATATAGTAAATGGAATAGTTTAAGGAAGTCACATATAGAAATTTAGGTATAAAATTTAGCTGAAATTTTTGTTACAAATGAGTTTTAGGAATTTAGGTGTTTCTAAAGAAGTTTTTGGTACTGAATTTATTTCCACTATTAAAAAATAAAAATTTAAACATTCTAACAGTTAATTTTTCTGAAAATTTTCTGGGATTTTGACAAGAAATTTACCCTCTTGCCATTTGGCCTCACCTATAATGAAGAAAAAAAAATGAAATAAATAAATAATTTTTTTTTATGAATTAAATTATTTAAAATTGAAATAAACATTGAGGTGTTTCACAAATTGGATATGAGGTTAAAACTTTTTTGACTGTTACTATAACTTTTGATTGTTAGAGTTAATTAAAGAATTGACTCCAATGATAATATTAATATTGTTTTTTTTTTTAATAATTAAGTTGAGTTTAAGTTAATATCAATTTGATGAAAAAATATCCTTACATAGTGAAATGCTATCACTAAAATTGTATTATCATCAAAATTGTGCAAAGTTTAAATGAAGTTACACACCCCTCAAGATAGTTTAATTCCTTTGAAAATGATAAACCTAATAAATACTAAACCATATTCAAACCAAATAATCAAACATCTCATAAATTATAACATTAACATAATTAATCTCAATAACATAAACTGCTCTCAACAATCATATACATAATCATATACATAGAATTAAGATATTATAAACAATAACTTTTTTACCATTCTATTCATAGGTAAGTAAAATACACCTCATTTTTCTTACTACAAAATTATTTATTAGTTTATGTAATTCTTTCATTGTCCTCTGCCATCAAGAAAAATGAGATACATTGAATCCTTTTCAGGGGCATCTTTTGATGAGTTTTTGGCCTTGCATTTTGATAAAAGTCTAAATATCCACAACTGGTTTTAGATTGAATATTGTTATTATTATTTAAATAAAAAATATTAACATAGCTAATCTTAACTACACAAACTATTTTTAATGGATAATTATATAAAAAAATTAAAATACTCAACAGTTTTTTTTAGTATTTTTATGGTACACTAGAGATGTAAATTAGACTGAATTTTTCTGATTATTTCATGTGTTTTCTGGTAAGAGGTTAGAAATTCAAAACCAAAACTAGAAGAAATAGAATATATATGCTTTCGTAAACGTAACAATAAATCTTTTCAAGACACCAATGTGTCCACCTTGCATTTTGCTAAAAAAAAAAACCAATAATATATACCATTAGTTTGAACCATAAAATTGTTACAACTACCCCGATGAAATTCTTCCACAAAGGACTAATGATTTTCAGAAAACTTCATATAGAAACATAAATTTGAGACCTGAAAATTTCAGATAATCAGGGTGACAAGGGATCACAAGGCCGAGACTCTGAAAAATTGAGAATCAGAAGTCTGAAGTTACCTTCAATATCGTTGAGGAGATGATCCTTGAGATACATTGATGCACCAGTGCCGCCATGACCGTCATAAACCCCAACAAAAGTACCCCAATTCGCATTCACCACCTGCCTCTGATCTTCTATGGGTTCGTTTGCCCGCGCTATTGCCACTGAGTACTTTCCATATCGATGCGATGCCAACTCCTGAGAATCAACGCTCTTGTCATTAATTCCACTACGAAACAAGCAACCTCTGAACATCGCCATTATACAGAGAAAGTATTATTATTTTCAATGGACTCCGAAATTTCTCTCTAGAAATGAAAATGAGAGAAATGATTTGAGTTGCTGTGTTTGAGTAGATTTAAACTTTTTTTAATTTTGGCGGTTTATAACTTTTTGAGATAGTTAACAGAACTGGGTTTTTACAGGCAGGTTGAGGCTAATATATATATATATATATATATAATCTCGGTAAAAGATTATATATATATATATATATATATATATATATATATATATATATATATATATATATATAATCTTTGTAGACGATTGAATCAAAGATCTGTTTCACTATTATATCACATATAATTATTTTATATAGTTTTGGGATACTTGAATTTATATAATTTGAAAAAACTTTATAAATTATAAACAATTTCAGATTTCACGATTTGAGAAAACTCTATAAACTATAAACTATAAACAATAAAAAATAAAAAATATGAAAACAAATTATTCAGCAAACCCACTTGATTTAAAAACCTTTCTTTGTTAAAAATATTTATATAAATAATTTGTTTTTCAAGTTTGATTTTGGGCTTGCTCTAAATAATAGTTCCATACTTTCTAGATACCATCTCCTCATTGCCAGGTACCTTCACACAACCCATATTCTCTGCTTCAAGCTCTGGTCCCCATAAGCTTGGAATATTGAAATAATGAACATGGATGAAAGTCGTACAGTTTCAGTTGTAGATTGCTGAACACTTGGAAGTCATATGTTTTCCTTACGGCTTGCGTTTATTGGAAAATGGGCATGACAGCTATAAAGTATCACAATAAAGCTGGAATTTGGTTGGCATTAGAATTTTTTAATGTGTTATGTTTTGGTAAAAATTTTAATATATTATTGAAATTTGGTGACTTCAAATCTGTCAAAGTTAATTTGCTGTTTTGTTGACTTCAAAATGGTATTTGACAGGGTATTTAGAGATAAGTTGTGGCCTAGAATGGAAGAACTTGAAATTCCTTTACAATATAGAGTTGTTGTCCATAGGCTTTATGAAAAGGTGAAAGTCAAAATTAGAACTTCAGTAGGCATTTTAGAAAGTTTTAGAAGTGACATCTGAGTCAAGCAAGGTTTCCCTTTATCCCCTATCCTTTTTGGTTTATATATTGACAAACTGGAAGAGTGGCTAAATTTGCAAGGTGGGGATGGTGTTGGATTGGGGGAGTTTGTGATAAAAGTCTCTTCTATATGCCGATGATCTTGTGCTAGTTGCTAAATCGGGCCATGGATTGCAGATGTACCTATATGCCCTTGAGCATTTTTGTAAAGTAGTGGGGATGCAAGTCAATACCAGTAAGACCAAAATAATGGTTTTCTTTAATAAAAGGAAGCAAAGCAAGCATAAGTTCTTCTTTGAAGACAACATTCTTGAAGAAGTAAATGAATGCAAGTACCTCGCAACATTCTTGAAGAAGTAAATGAATACAAGTACCTCGGGATCGATTTCAACAACAAGGTTAATTGGGAGGAATGCAGAAAGAAAAGAATTTTAAGAGGGTGGAAAGCATTATATGCACTTCAAAATAGATGTAGAGTGGCAGAGTTATGGGATTGGAACACGATCAAAGTACTTTTTGGACTCGTAGTTTGTCCAGTGCTATTATATGGGTGTGAATTGTGGGCTAGTAGCATTCTTGTTTCAAAATTGAAACAAATTGAAAAAATTCAAAAACACTTTATCAGTGCTATTATATGGGTGTGGATTGTGGGCTAGCACCATACTGTTTCAAAATTGAAACAAATTGAAAAAAATCAAAAAGGCTTTATCATGAGCAAGTTCAAAATAAAAAGTTTGGTTCCTTATGAGATAATGTTGAGTGAAACAAGGGTAGCTCCCATCGAAGCAATTGCCATGGTGCATCTTATAAGGTATCTAAAAATAATTGAGCAAATGGGAGGAGGTAGGTGGCCAAAAGTTATCTTCAATGAAGGTATGAGTGAAAGAAAGAAATCATGGATGAGACAAAACAACAAATGGATGCAAAAATGGAATATTTCCCTTAATGCATGGCCCACAAATAGCAAGGAGTTAAAGAATTTTGTGTTGGAGAAGTTCGGTAAGGGTATATGGGGAAAAGAGTTGGGTAGAAAGACAAAGTATTATGTTCAGGAATTCAACCCCACTTGGGATCTCCAACAAAAAAGAGTACATTGCTGCTAGCACTTCTGTGTGAAAGGGCACGGTGGAAGAGAGATAAAGAAGCTTGGGAAGAAAGGGTATGTACTTTTTGCACTTTTGAGGCCGTGGAATCAGAAAAACATTTCATTTTGGAATGTGATGCTTTCAGAGACATCAGAAACAGTTACCGCAGTATGTTAACATCAATTTCTGTGGCATTGTCTTTTCACTGACGGAACTGTTAGAAGGTTGGGTCAGTTGATCATCAATTTGAGTAAGAAAATGATTGAATTATAGAAGGCAAAAAACAAGGAAGCTGGTAGCCCCATAAACTATTTTTAATCTTGTGAAAGTTAAAATATCATTCATTCATTCATAGTATTCAAACACCATTAATAAATTAAAAATTATAGAAACTCTCGACACATCACTACAAAAATTCTACAACAACATAAAATAGTAATGTTGAGATCTAAATTTTAAATGAGTTCAATTTATATTTTTTATTTTGTTGGGTTTAATTATTATTAAAATGGTTATATATCTCTCAGAATAAACTATCTTGTCCAATTTAATTTAAAAAAATAGTATATAATTAAGAAAAGAAAACTAATTCTTAAAAAGGAACAATTTTGATGTTTTTGGAAAAAATTAAAATATCAAAATATTATAATTTTAAAGTTAATTGTATTATAATTTTTTAAAATATAAATAAGAAAATAATTATATTTATAAAATGATTTTTAAAATATAGATAAGAAAATAAGTAATTATTTATATATATATATATATATATATATATATATATATATATATATATATATATATATATATATATATATATATATTTTAAATTTATTCAATTTATATTATATGTTTTTCTTTATACCAATTATATATAGCATTTCCAATTTGTATATTATATTAACGGAATGACTAAAAAATATATTTTAAAAATTTTATGTTTTATTTTTATTTTTTATATTTATTAACAATTTTATTTGAAATTATTGAAAATGTAAATTTAAATGGTTGAATTTATTTAATTTTAATATTATAAAAAATAAATAAATATAATAAAAATATAATTTTATCACATCTAAATTTAACTTAATCAAGTACAAATTCACAAACATTAGTGATATTTTAAAAAAAAATGCAATCTCTATTTACATTTTATTATTATTATTAATATAACAAAATATTAATAATATAATTTATATTAGTATTAATGATATGAAAAAATGTCTTAAGGCTGAAATGTAAAGACAAATTGGTCGAAGCATCTTTAAATGTTTTTATAATTTATTAAGTTAGGTTGGAGATTTGCACTACGTTGTCTTGTTTTATATTGTTGTAACTTATAATTTATAGTTGAAATGAAATGTTTTTATAATTTATTAGGCTAGGTTGGAGATCTGTACTATAATTATATTGGTGCATTGTAATTTATAATTTATAGTTGAAATGGTTTTTTAGAAGCAATATAATTTCAAACAATATTGTGAATTTTAGTTGTTGGAAATACATTATTGAATGCATAAATAAATTTAGTGCTTTGAATAAAATATAGGAGAGTCTAACTCTACACATTAAACAACTTAAATCCAAATTTTTGATCAAACTCTACCAAATTTTAATGAAAATTAGCGAGGAAAAACACTTTAAAAAATGTCATTTCCTCTATTAATTAGACTACACATTTTATATAAAAAACAGTATTTTTAATTATTGATAATTGTTATTATGTATATTCATTAAATATTGTAAAAATATTTATCATTTACTAATAATATAATTTAATTATTTTATTATATTGTTATTTTTTATTAAGTAAGGATTTATTGGAATTGAACATTTGAGCAATGTAATCTATATAATATATGAAAACAACATATTATATTTTTGAAATTTGGTTTTGTGATCCATAATTTATATAATATATGAAAACAACATATTATATTTTTGAAATTTGGTTTTGTGATCCATAATTTATATAGAGAGATTTTTAGGTGATAATCACATATTAAAAGATTGTGTTCATGCATTTCGAACCAACTAGTGTGGTTCATCTTGTCTTGAAGATGAACTACATTGGTTGGTTTAAAACTTGTCCACAAAATATTTTCATATGTGATTAATAAAATTATAATATTTAATATTAATTTAACATATAAACATAAATAATATCATTTTATCACCTAAATTGAGTGGGAAAAAATCCATCCCTATTAAGGGTTGGTGTGGCTCAGTCACCGAAATTGTGTGGGAAAAAATCTAATCCTCTTAAGGGTTGGTGTGACTCAGCTCTTGTGGGATCCCTGGGTGATTTTGAAGGCTTAGATTCCCTTGGGTAGTGGTTTCTCAAGTCACAAGTCAAACCTAAAGTCAAACCTCATGTAATCATTACAGAATTTAGACAACTTGACAAACAAAAAGAAATATATCATTTTATTAATAGAAAATTTTTCCTGTGGCTCTCGATGAAAGAAGGGGATTCTAGGTTTACGCTGCAGAAACCCTAGAATTTTTGTAGACCTGCTCTGTTGTGACAGCGCTTATTCGACCTGCGCACAGTGCTTGGTGACCAACCATGGATACAAGCTCGGGGGGGAGAGCGGGTCACCCCCCCCCCCTACAAACAATGAAGGAATTCGCACTAATCCTGATCAAAGCAAGGAAACCGCTGATAGTAAACAGGAAGCGGCAGCACCTCAGACGCCGACCACGCAGAATCGGCAGGACGCGGCGGCTCCCTCTTCCTCCACCTGCAAACCCATAGCTCCAGAAAGGCCTAAGATTGATCTGCCAAGCCATCGTATAAACGCACGAATCCAATACATGAGGGACCATGCCCTGATCGGAAAATTCATCGGCTTTTGGCCAACTGAAAAAGCTCTCCAAGGATGGATTGCCTCCAAATGGAAGCCCAAGGGACATGTTACGCTCCAGCTGGGACCGAAAGGGTTTTTCATGGCAATCTTCAACTGCATTGAGGATCGAAACAGGGTTATGGATGAAGGGCCCTATTTTTTCAACTCAGCAGGGTTATATCTCAGAAACTGGGTGGAACGATTCAACCCAGATAAAGAAAACTTCAACTGGGCTCTAGTTTGGATACGCCTATACTTGTTGCCGCTTGAATACTGGGATGAAGACTCTCTCCAAGAAATTGGCAAAGGACTTGGAGAGTTTATCAAGATAGCAGAAGAGACAAAGCTCCGCAGATATACCTCCTACGCAAGAATCTGTGTCTACATGCACTTGGACAAGGCCTTGCCTGATGCAGTAAGTATATATCATGATGATTTTGAATGGATCCAACCTTTAGACTATGAACATGTTCCTTTCAAGTGTCGCAGGTGTCATGCTCATGGGCACTTGTTCAGGGACTTCCCCCTTAACTCTCAAGCTCAGAATAAAGGGGCAGAAGACAAAACGGAACAAGATGGCTTCACCAAGGTTCCTTCGCGTCGAAAGCATAGCAGGAAACCCTCTATGACGGGTAAAAAACCTAACCCCTCCTCTAATGCTCCATCAACCAGTATTAGTTTTTCCATTCTCTCCAACGCGGATCCGGCTTCAAATTCCATCCCTATCTCTCATGACCCCCCCCTTAAACCCTCGGCTCCTTTAGACATTCCCGATCCCATTGGCCCCATGCATTCCCAAAATGCCAAGCTTACCAACGATTTTTCCATGCCCAGCACTAATCCGGAAACCAAGCTCCTGACTTGGCACACTGTCCTCATGGACATTGATGATTCGCAAGCCAAATCTAAAGCTACCCATGAGGAGAATCCTAGCAGCAGTCAACTGAATCCCATGGAAGATGACTCAGAAGGAATAGACCTGGGGGAGCTTGACATCCTTGGGCTAGAAGATGCCTGCAGAAGAAAGGAATTCGAAAAAATCAATCAGCAGCAAATTGATAAACTTGAAATGGTCCTAACCAGAGTCCAACAACAAAAGAAACTAGGAGTACAGCTGGGAAGCCATTGGGACAGCCTAAAGGTCACAAAAGAGTCCAAAAAAAGGGGTTGCAAACCAGACTGGCAACGCACCATCACTGTAGGGGAGATGTTGGTGAATTCAGGGCTATACCCCAAGCTAACAAGGTTTTTCAAACCCCTTCCAAATAGTTCTCCATGAAGCTCATCTCATGGAATGTTAGAGGGCTCAATAGCCCTGGGAAGCACAAGATGATCAAAAACATGATTCATAAGGAAAGACCAAATATTCTCTTTCTACAAGAAACAAAATGTAATAGTGAAGCACTGGGCTCAATTCTATCCAAGGTTTGGCCTAGCTGCAGCTCAGTCGCAGTTCACGCCTCTGGCACTTCCGGAGGACTTGCAATAGCTTGGGACACACAGTCCATTGCAATAACAAACTTTCATGCAGCGCATAATCTTATTCAGGCTACCTTTCATCCCATCGGCACAAACATACATGGGCACCTTTCAAATGTCTATTTTCTCCAGGACTCTGCCAGGAAATAGAGCTGCTAAACACCATGGAAATCCTAAATTCTCACAGAACATACCCTCTCTGGATTGCAGCAGGGGACTTCAACATGATCACCAAGATGGAGGAAAAGACTGGCGGAAGGTCACGATTAGATCCAGAAAGCTCTCACTTTAAAGACTTCATAACCAACAGTTGGCTCATTGACCTCCCCTTCTCTAACGGAACATTCACATGGAACAACAGGAGGACTGGTAATTAGCAGATCGCCTCAAAATTGGACCGATTCCTCATATCAGATAACGCCATCCATTTAGGGGGAGATCTTTCTGCTTCAATTCTTCCGCTGGCCGGATCGGATCATTGGCCCATCTCGCTTCATTGGCAGAATATTGGCACTCAGTACAAAAAACCCTTCAAATTTGAAGCTTTCTGGCTCTCTCATCCCTCATTTAAATCCATGGTCACTAAGGCTTGGAACAGCTTCACTCCTCCAGAAGGATCGACAATGTAAAAATTCCAGCAAAAGCTAAAACATCTCAAATTGATCATCAAAGATTGGAACCACTCGGTCTTCGGGAACATATTTCAGGAGATAAAGCTCCTAGAGAACAAAATGGAAGAAACTCAACAAAAAATCATCCAAGAAGGAAGAACAGAACACCTAGCATCCACAGAACAGGATCTACAAAGGCAGTTGGAAAAGAGGCGTAAACAGGAGGAAATCTTGTGGAAACAAAAATCTAGAATACGCTGGTTAAAGGAGGGTGAAAAAAACACAAAATTCTTCCACAGGTCCACTGTAAAACGAAGAATGAAAAATTGCATCGTCCACATCACCAATCAGCAAGGAGAACAAGTGGAGCAACATGAGGAAATCGAGCAAGTGCTCCTGGACCACTTCAAAAGAATCCAGCAAGAAGAGAGCAATATAGATAGGCAACCAGCCATCGACAAAATCTCCCAACTGATCCCTAGGCTTGTCACTGCTAAGCACAATCAGATGTTACTGCACCCATTCTCCCTCCTTGAGGTTGAAACATCAATGGCTCAAACTAAGGACGGAAAGGCACTTGGACCTGATGGCTTCACCTCTAATTTTTTCCATCATTTCTGGGATCTCATCAAAATGGAAGTCTGGCAGTTGGTTGAGGACTCAGGAGTTAAGAGCCTCTCATTGGCTTCTCCCATCTCTGAATGCAACCTTCATAGCCCTAGTACCAAAATAAGAGCACCCGAGCACTCCTGAAAAGTACCGACCCATTGCACTCTGCAATGTGATTTATAAAGTCATCTCAAAAGTCATCGGCAACAGACTAAAAACTCTTCTTCTGCTTCTCATCTCGCCGAAGCAAACGGGATATGTGGAGAGACGCCAAATTCTGGATGGCATTATTTTAACTCATGAAGTTATTCACTCCCTCAAAAGCGCCAAGAAGCTAGGTATGCTCCTCAAAATAGATCTTTCTAAAGCTTTTGATAAACTATGTTGGCGTTATATTCAACACATTCTCAGGGCTTTTGGATTCGACCAGATGTGGATTAGATGGATAATGAGCCTCATCTCAACTCCACTCTATTCCATTTTAATCAATGGAATCCCCTCCACTCCTTTCTCGCCATCTCGAGGAATTAGACAAGGAGACCCTCTGTCCCCTTTTATTTTCGTTCTCATGTCTGAAGGCCTTAGCAGAATTATTCATCATGCTGTCCAATCTCGGCAACTTCGTGGAATCTCCCTGCCTGGCTCTCCCACCACAACCCATAAACAATTTGTTGACGATAATATGCTCTTTGGATTCCCTTCCGCCCAAGAAACCCACTCCTTTAAAGCCATTCTGAACCTTTTCTCTGTAGCCTCTGGCATGACTGTCAATGACTTGAAATCCCAGCTCTTCTTCTTTAACACTCCTCCTATAACCCAAGCTAGCATCGCCCGTATTCTCGGCTTCTCCATTGCTCTCCTCCCTGCCAAATACCTGGGTGCGCCTCTCATTGATTCTGCCATCAAACATTCCTCTTGGAATCTTCTTTTGGAAAAACTGGAAGCTCGGCTCTCCTCTTGGACCTTCAGAACTCTCAACTTGGCTAGCAGACTCGTCCTCATCAAAGCAGTTCTACAATCCATGCCCCTCTATCTCTTCTCCATTCTGGCGGCTCCGAAATGGGTGCTCAAACAGATCAAGATCTTGCAACGTCGATTCCTTTGGAGGTCTTCAAATCATAATCGAAAATGGGCCTTAGTCAACTGGAACTCGGTCTGCTCCCCTAAAGATGCAGGAGGACTCGGGCTCAGGGATCCTCTTCACAGTAACGAAGTAATGGGAGCCCGTCTGTGGTGGAATTGGCTCACGAAGTCTCACACACCATGGGCTCGGCTCTGGACTGCCAAGTACGCTAACAACAGGCCACCTGAAGACCTGATCAGGCTCTCCCCTAGCAGCGCTGGATCCCTTATATGGAACGCTGCCAAGCAGCACTTCGCCCTCATCCAGCAGCATAGCTTCTGGGAAATTCGAAATGGGCATACAGCCAGATTCTGGGAAGACTCCTGGCAGCAAAACCCAAAGCTAATCGATACTCTCACCCACATCAATGGCAGAATAATTGAGGGTCTGGAGGAAATCAAAGTAAGCCAGTGTTGGGCCCCCACAAACGGCAATGAATTCAGGCAATGGAAGCACCCTTCTCACATCTCTCCTCTAGCTCAGGACAACACATGGGAAGCTCTCAGTGAGGAACTTAATCGCCAAAAAATCAGATGTTCGGAGGAACCCGATATTCTTCGATGGGGATACTCAACTAGAGGCACTTTCACTACAAATGAGGCCTACTCTCATGCATCCAGCCCCTCTTCCGCGTGATCCGATCTGGCAATTTGTTTGGGCACCTGGTACATGGCCAAAAGTCTCAACGTTTCTTTGGTTACTCAGTCACAAAAAAATCCTCACTTGGGACAACTTGCTCAAGCGAGGATTTTGCGGTCCTTCTCAATGTCCAAACTGTGAGCACGACATCGAAACGATCCAACATCTCATGCTCTCCTGTAAACTAGCCAACACTCTATGGGAGAAGATATGCTTTAGATGTCAAAAAAGCAAACCGAAAGGGGACTTAACTAGTATCATGCGCCACTGTCCCAGACATCCTTACAGCAGCTCTCTTCTCAACACTCTTTGGAAAATCATTCCAGGCTTTCTCTTTTGGTCTCTGTGGAAAGAACGAAACAAAAGAATCTTCAAGAACCAATCCACTCCTTTGGACTTGATCTAGAACAACTTCAGCAATAATCTCCAAGAATCGTTAGCTCTGCATTCTTGGAAGGATGAGGATCTTCCCAAGCAGCCAAAGGAACTTGCCATATGGCAAAATTGGCAGTTCAAAATCTCGACCACTCCTAACCTTAACAGACGGCAAACTCCTGAAGCCACACTCGAATGGTCTCCTCTGCCTCCAGGAATCCTCAAGATGAACTTTGATGGAGCCTCTAAGGGAAATCCAAGACCAACCGGCTTTGGTGGCATCTTCAAAAATTCTCAGGGAGACACCCTTGCTATCTACTATGGATCTTTTGGATGGGACACCAACAACTCGACTGAACTGGAAGGGCTCTGGCAAGGGCTGCAGATTAGCCAACTGTACAACCTCTCTCCTATCATAGTGGAAGGGGACTCCCAGATCCTCATCAGCTTGGCCAACCAACTGCTTCAGGGTACCAGCTCCGCAAAAGTAGCCACCAGTTGGAGATTGGCTTCCAGAATTGAAAAAGTAAGCAAGTGGCTAAAGAACAACCAGGAAATCTCCTTCATCCACACCAAAAGGGAAGGCAAAAAAGTTTCAGATCTCCTAGCCAATTTTGGAGTTGAAAGCAACGATACTCTCCAACATGGTCCTCCTCAGATCATCCATGACAGAGAGATATTTCAGAATTGTCTCAAGATGGTGCACACTGATCGACCGCTTCCGGATGCGGATGGTTCACTGGATTGACGGGACATCAGTCCCTGGGCATCTCCCAAGGAGCTTCGCATGGGATAGCCAACTGGCCCCCTGTGACTCCATTAATATGAACATTAATATGCCAACTTCCGACGCATTTATTCTCCATCACCGCCATTCTCCTCGCCTCGATCTGCTCCGTCGGTTCATAATGGCCTTCGCCTCCAGCTTTCCGGAACATTCTCGCTCTGCCGATTGCTCTTTGGATCTTCTCTGCAGCGTCTGCCCTGAAGCCTGTGCTGAGGCCAGCGCCCGCACACAGACAGGGCGGCGCTGCTCCCTGCTCGGTTGTATTGAAACCACGCCGGGCTCTCATTTCTCTCACAGTGCTTTCTGCTCCACCATCGCAAATCCGCAAGCTCCTCTTAGTTCTCAACGTGATTTCGTCTCTGCACCCTCTTGCTCTAATTTTCCCAGGCCTTTGCAAGCAGTTGAGCCTGCCATGCCTAGGCTCCGACATAGAATGTGCTGCCGCCGTGGTTCAACCCGTGGTCGGCCTGCAAGCTCGAGACCCTCTCCCAGTAGGGGCGACGCGACTTCCTCTGAAGGTGCTGAGGGACGACAGGGCCAGGCCACCCGCTGCCACTAGGGAAGTGAAGTCTCTCCTGGTTTTGCTTACGAATCTCAACCCCCCTCGCATCCCTATAGACCTTTCTCCGCTGCGCCATGCCCATCGGGCAGTCATATCTTGAGGCAGACATCGCAAAGGGCGGAGCTCCGCTTTGACTGCTCGTATGATCGTCCCATTTTTACTGCCTACATTAATGTCACCGTGCGTGAGGAATCGAATCTCTCTCCTCCTCCTCTGTTGGAGCCTCCCCCCTCCCCTCTTGGTTTGCGCCCTGCCCCTGCTGCGTTTTCCCCTGAACCCATGGTTGCTCCCCCCTCCTTTGCCCCTCCCTCCACGGGTCAATTTTCAATGCAGGTGGCTGCAATGCCTATGGGCAATGAAGGTGTCCAGAATGAAGGCGCAGGTGCTGTTGGTGACCAGGACGAACAAGCTGAAGATTCCGAGGATAAGTACTGGTGTCGCATAGTGGAGGAACCACCTTCACTAGCCCACAAGTAGTGATTCCGGTTAGTCTGGTTTCTACATGGTTTTGAATTCCTCTATTTTTGAAAGATGCATTGTTACTTTGGTTGTTTACAGCAGCAGAAACTGCATGATACTGAAGATTTTTGCTCTCTACTTTTGTATGTAACGGACTATGCACCGGTTTCCCTGTCAAGGGCGGTGCAATCTCTCCTAACAGAACTGGTTTCCCATACAGGGCAGTTCTTCACTCTGTTAAAGCATGGACATCAAGCCCAGTCTCAGGCTCACACAACTGAACTGTGGCAGTTTTGTAACACTATGTTTCTATAATAGAATTAGCATAATTTAGAAAAAAAAAATAGAAAAATTTTCCTGTAAAATCACATTACATTTATTTGAGTCTTATTTTAGAACCACCTAATATCATCAAAACTAAGATGGAGAACCTCACTTAAATACATAATTATATAAAAGAAAAAAAAATTTATGATCATTAAATCCTAACATAAATAGAATAAATCATTAAATAATATTTCTATTGGAATCGAAAATTTTATTATTGAAATGAAACGTCAAATTAAATTAAATTATATAATATAACATTAAAGAGATTATATAATAAATAGTATTAAAAGATTTAAATAAAATAATAAAAATTAAAAATAATGAATTAACTTTTAAATAAAAATTAATAAAGAGTAAGAATATATATATATATATATATATATATAATAAGAAAAAGACCTTAAAAAAAACCAAAATAAATAAATTTAAATAAAATAAAGAATAAAAAAATCATAATCTATAAAATCGAACATATATATTATAATAATAAAAATAAGAATTAAAGACATAGAATATATATATATATATATATATATATATATATATATAAAAGTAATAATAAAACTAAAAAACATTCTTATGAATTCATATCAATTATTTATTTATTTTATAAAGTAAGCCAGAGTAATGTTAAATTATGATAAAGCATGTAGAAATCAAATAAAAATAGACCAAAAAAAGGACGAGGCCAAATAAATGAGAGTAGGGAGGAAAATAAATAAAATGAATACATTTAGGTAGAAATGGCATGGGTTCAACAACGGTTAATTTTCTATCCATCATCTATATTCAGCATACTAGACTTTCTATCAATTTCAATGACCTCCCTAAACTTTTGGTGATTGAAATGATCAATCTTTACAAAGATCTATGACACTTCTATACAAATGTGGTATTTTGTCTTCTCAGCGTGTTGGGCCAAAGCTGAGAAGTGAGTCCTAAAACGTTTGATGTTGCTTGTGTGCTCTTGAATCCTTTTATGGAGCGGCTAGTTTCTCTAATGTAGAGGCCCCACGGGAACATGAGACTACATAAACACCTTTCATGTTTTGTGCTTGTTAAGAATTTGAGCAATCTTTTTGGCGGTCCCTTGGATAAAGAAAAGTTGAACATTAGTAATCAAATCTTTGGGCTATTTCTTTATCCTCGAACCTTTGGGCTATTTTCTCATTAATTTTATCTGAAACTCTTAAAGCACGAGTAGCCAATGTGTTGAGAACTCCTATCTTTTGGGCATAATAATGTTGTGGCATGAAGATATTTCTGTTTGTGAGTCTTCTTATGAAAGACCCGATGAGAGAAAGAATTGTCATCTTTCATAGAAATAACAATGTCTAGGAAAGGCAGACTACCATTGAATTTCGGCTTCATTGTAAACTATGGAACTTGATTTACTATTAAGATGCTGAAAAAATAGATCTAACCTTTCACACCCATGAGGCTAGATAATGAAGGTATCATCTACAAACTCTTCCAAAGTTTAGGACGTAATTGATCTGAAGTCAATGCCTTGGATTCAAAATCTTCCATGAACAAGTTAGCTACAACATGGGAGAGTGGAGAACCCATGAAAACTCTATCTAAACCAACTTAGTTGTATCCAGATCAGTAATGTTTACTAATTATTTTATAATTTTTTTCTCATTTCTTATAATTCATAATTAATTAACTTAACATTATACATATATATTATCAAGTTGTTTGTGATCCTCTAGGTTTGATCTGTGGCTTGAGGAGCCATGACCCAGGGGCATCTAAGCTGTCAAAGTCACTTCGTACCCGTCCTAGGCCACACCAGTCCTTAACTAACTAGATTTTTTAGCATGTCTCATCCTCGTAGCACAGGGCACAACTAGCCCCCACCCTAAACATAACCATTATACACAAAAAATATTATTGTTTTCAAATGACTGAAATTTCTCTATAAAAAATGAGAGAAATGATTAGAGTTGTTACACATACACATATATATAATTTCTTTAAAATCAAAAATCCATTATCACTATTATATCACATAAAACTATTTCATATAATTTATGAATATTTAAACCCACATAACTTGAGAAAATACCACAAATAGTCTCCAAATACTTAAACCCACATAATTTGGGAAAATACCACAAACACTCTCCACAGGTTTCACAACTTGGGAAAAAATTAACTTAAATTAAGAAAAAATTGTTTACCAACCCACTTGATTTTAAATCCTTCGTTCAAAATGTTTATATAACTATTTTTTTTCCAAGTTTGATTTAATGGGAAAATGGGCATGACAGCTATAACAGTAAGGCTGGAATTTGGTTGGCACTGGAATTCCTTTATGTTTTAACTGTTTTGGCAAAATTTTTAATATATTACTGAAATTTGGTGAGTGGTGCATTAAATCCAACCTCAAACCTGTCAAAGTCCATCAAAATGAGTATTCAAACACCATTAATAAATTCAAAATTATAGAAACTCTTGACACATCACCACATAAATTCCATGTTACAACAATACACAATAATAATGTTGAGATCTACATTTTAAATGATTTCAATAAATGAATTGAGTTTATATTTCTGGTTTTGTTGGATTTAATTTTATATATATTTATTTATATATATATAATTTAATTTTGAGAAATAGTATATAATTGAAAAAAAATTCAAAAAAATAATTTTAATATTTTTGGAAAAAATTAAAATATAAAAAATTTATAATTTAAAATTTAAGTATATTATAAAATAGTTTTAAAATATAAATAAGAAATTAATTATATTTATAAAATAAATTTTAAAATATAAATAAGAAAATGAGTATTTATAATTTGTTTTTAAATTTATTAAATTGAAATTATATATTTTTCTTCATACAAATTTTATATATAGCATTTCCAACTTGCATATTAATGGAATGATTAAAAAATATATTTTAAAATTTTTATGATTTAATTTTTTCTTATATTTATTATTGGAAATATAAATTTAAATGGTTGAACTTATTTAATCTTAATATTATAAAAGATAAATAAATATATTAAAAATATAATTTTATTATATCTAATTTAACTTAATTAAGTATTGTTGTAGCCGCTACAACACTACTCAAAATTCTGGGTAAATTTCAAATTTTGGGTTTTCTTTGCTCGCCCAGCCATTAAAGTTTCGACCCGACCTTTAGTCATTTGATATCCTCATGACCTATTTTTGCCAAAATCTGTCACTGCGCCCATCCATACAATGCACGCCACATCCATTTGTCTTGTCGCGTCATAATTGCGCTTCACCGTAAGAGTCAATGCCTAGCCTATTCCCCTAATTTCTTGGCAGATCACACCCCTCAGCATGTGCATCAAGGTTTACATGAACTGTATGCCCCTTCGCGTCCTTGTAGCCCGAGATGTGTGTGATTAATAATCCAGCCTTGCTTTACATCCTCACCCTCCAAGAGCATGGTCCTGTTTATTTCAAGGATCCTCCTCTGTGAATGCATCGTCGCCTTGTGGCATCATGAGGTATCAATGTCGACTGCAATCAATATATATGTGAAAAATCATGAGTTTAAGCCAGTCTCCAAACCTAAGGATGCTCAAACAATCAATTTAATTTGTAACATCATGATTTAATATTGATGCTCCTCGAGTTAATTATTTTATTCAGTCATTTGTTTGTTCTCATCACTGTTGAGGGCTAACTTGTTCTTAACCCATAACTTTCAGGAAATGGGTTAAAGATGCCATCAGTATACGTTGGGCGACGTAAAAGTTTCATTAAGGATCCGTTGACAAGACACCATTGAGATACTCTACAATATGAGGATTCTAACTATCTATGCGGGCGACACAAGCTCTTCAAGGGAGTTTTGAATATGACGCGATGATACCCTCTCCAACACACGGCGATGCTTCGACATATGGCGTGGTTGATGTTCAATATGGATAGAGGATTAATTCCTTTGACTATATACTATATTAGTGCACTCATCATCCTTAGAATTTTCACGGTAACGACCATAAAGGGCCAACGCACTTCAAAGAAATGCATAAGGACGAAAATGATGAAGGAGTTGAAAGGCATCTCTCTGTTTTTGGTTGACATCAGAGGTGCGTGTCAGAAAGCATGTTTAAGGCACAGGCAAGGTATTAAGAAACCGAGTGGGAAATGCACCTTTAACGCAAATAAAGGGGCCATGCACGATAGCTATTTCAACACCAACCCTGAAAGAAAGGCCTTGAAATGATTAGTACCATTGAGGATGCATTACAACACAAATCCATCGGTGTGAGGAAAATTGCTTAATGCCTCCTGCCACGGAAATTTTTCGCGCCTGCTCACTTCACTGGCACGCTTGCTCACTTCACTAACACAGATAAAAACAAAAGCTACACGGATGTCTCCCCACCCCACCTGGAAGAGACAAGAGGAGTCGATGCGTGAATCACCGGAAGCTCATAGTTTCATTCGCAGTTCCACCATAAAAAACATCGCCCATTAAATTCATTTGCAGGTCCATCATGGGTTTTCCACACTAATGGGGTTATCTGGATTTTGAATTTAACATTTATCACGACAGAATAGTAAGATTTTTGCATTGGAAAAGCTATATGGGGATTTAAAACACTGAATTGAAATTGATGTAAAACTAGTCTTACATCTTATCCTTGAGTGGCTTCCTCGCGTTTCAAAACATGGTTATTGGGTACTGTGTAGCAACGTTGGAAGCAAGCACGCGGATTTAACGCTAGAGGTTATGTCCATTCATCGAGTGGATATTCAAACATAGCAACACGGGCATGCTAAGGAAACACAGTCACATATGCGCTCATGAGCGATGACAAGAAACAATGTTTGATTTCATTTCAACAGCACAAGATAATGTGGTACGCATGCTAACACATAGCTCGAGTGATTACATGTCTGTGGAGAAGGTTGAATCCTCTCCACCATGCTATCGTTGGGCCAAACAAAACGTTTTAAAATTAAACTTTTGTTTGTCGACTGATACTAATGTGCAGAGGAAGCATGTGCTCTAACGTTTCTTGGTAACTGGTGACCAGCCTAAGAATGGTGAGTATGGAGGGACCCGAGAGGATCAGGTTCATAAAGTTTGTAGTCGCTCATCCACAAAGTCAGAGAAAATATACGCGTAAAGGGTAGTCAAGGCAACGTTGTTTTCTTCACCTGCTCAGTCAATTGGTAGCATCTCATCCCAGTTCAGCATTTGCGGATGAGAAATTAGTGCCTAGATGGAGATACATGTTTTTCCATGGTTCAAGAGGGGTCACCAAGAGGCACTGTGCGATCAAGTCATGCAGCTGCAATTATTTTGCAGTAGTGAAAAGTGCGACCCATCCCAAAATGTGACTGTGCGACCTCTTTTCAAGTCGCAGACCTCCACAGGTCGTGAAGTCGCAAGTCTGAGGCATGAAAATAAGGTGCTACCTATTGGGAGTTGTGACTATGCGACTTCCATAAGTCGTTATCCTCACCCAAGTCGCCAAGTTGCACTCCTCAGAAGGAGCCAAAAACGTTGAGCTGCAACCTTGCGACTACCACAAGTCACAACCTCCTTCCAAGTCACAGCCTCTCAAAGCTTTGTTGAGGTCACACACCGCATTCTTGTCCCAACATATACAACACGTGATATTTGCCTTGGTTTTCAACATCATCACCATTGGAAAGAAATATTAAGCTAGAGCTAACTATGCGTTTCGGTTATGTGATGAACGTCGGTTGAAATTTCGAGTTTTATCCCCATTCCATTATTAAACGAGCTCGGTATAGGCATGAACGAGTTGTTCATACGTTATTCTGCAAAACAGGACTACACAGGGGTCCAAGATGATTGTTAACTTCCATAAATATATTACACCGTTTCTTCAACGCATATATATACATGATTTTAACTACCATAAGCATATTGCATTGTTTCCTCAACACACACACACACACACACACACACAGATATATATATATATATATATATATATGGCTAATTTAATGTGTTCGCTTGTAGGTAACATGAGGAAATGATAATGTTGACCTAGATGAAGAGAGTTGCTCACTTCCTCCAGAAGCTGCAAAACTGGGTTTCAAACCAACAAGAAAACCCACGTCATGTGGATGCTCAAGATCTCGCTCAAAACAGAAAATCACTCTCCCATTTATCGACTTATGCAAATTCCCTTGGCACTGGAATGGAATTACCGACAGATAGAAGTTGTTGGTTCGCATGGCGAAGCTAGGGTTGTCCTCCGGCAAGAAAAGTTCTGAGATCTCCAAGAGGGAAGTGCAGAAGGAATAGCCCTAGGTCGCAACCTCCCCAGGTCGTGACTAACCTCAGGTCGCAGATGACCCCAGGTCATAGGTTGTAGATGACCCTAGGTCACAGGTTGAAAATGGTCCAAGTCGCAAGCCAACCCAACAGTCGGGGAGGTCAAGAGTCAAGGGCAACTCAAGAGTCACTTCAGTTTATATGTGCAGCTTCGGGAAATCTGTAATGAACTTGTACCTCTGCAATTGAGGCCAGGACGATACAGTGAATTGGTGCTTGAGAGCTAAAGGCACTCAACTCTTGGTATCAAGTAGAGGGAGAGGTAGCGAGGCTAGGGTTTTGGTATCACGCATTGAGATGAACAACCCATGTTCCACTATTGGGTTTTGACAAGTTGTAAATATTTATTTGAAGTTGTAGCATCATTAATAATATATTCTCTTTTTCCAGCACTAATTCACATGCTTGCTTGTGGTGATAGTACTAGTTGTCTAATATTTCACTATGTTTGTACATGTGCTTTCATACATGCAATTGGTTATGGACTGATCCATAGTGGTTGCACATACATTTTATTTAGAATAAATGTTTATTTGTTCATTTCCATGTCATTGATCTACTGTGAACTATTTTGCAGTTAACTTCTGGCATGTTTTCTTTCATGTACGTCTGACTGGGTTTTGGCTTACCAATCCCGCTTTGTGGTTCGCCAATATTGGGTTGATTTCGCTTCATTGATTGGTCATTTCCCCCTTACCTCCGCTTCATCATCTTCTCACCTGACAACCAAGAGTGGAAACATTTATGGTAGCAGCCAGGCCCACATACTAGATGGGGCTCCTATCCCAAACAGTGTGAGGTCTAATCAGGACCTTTCACCGGGGAGACCCCCTTGTTGTCGGCGGTACAATTTTCCCGTCAACAAATTGGTGCTAGAAGGAGGGACAAATGACAAGCTCAACCCTTAGAGCCTGCAGTTAGTCTCATATATGTAAATGGCTCGTCCCCAAATCATTCTCCCAAGATTTTTATCGGATTTATCTGGTTCTCGATGCTCAATTCTCGATGAACCTCTATATCCCTTGTCTCAGTTAAAATTCGATGGTGAGAATGGAATATCCATAACAAAGTACCTTTCTGATTTCTTTGAGTTTTGTGAGAATTATGAAATTGATGATGAAGAGCCAGCTTGTGTGCTATTCCCCCTCACTCTCGATTCTCGAAGGTCGCGTTAAGCATTGGTGCCGCACGTTGCCAGCAGCTTCCATCTATTTGTTTAGGCAACTCGCTAGTGAATTTCAACAAGATTTTCACATGTATGATTTTCAAAATGTATTAATAAGGTTAAATGAGATCAGAAGGAAACCTCAATAATCTCTAGAGGAGTTTTCTATTAGATTGTTTCATCCTTGTTTTGAGTTCCTTGAGAGAGATGTTGATTGGGCATATTTAATTGAATAGTTTCGACAGGTGGTTTTCATTTCCCTGCAACACCTTCCATCTATAACTAATCCTTATCCTCGTGTCTGTTATTATAATCCTCAATTTACTAGTTGTTCAGATTCTGCCCCTAATATTTCCTTGTCCATCTCCCTGAGCTCGGGACACCTTTAGGCCTCTAAGAAGAAGATTTATATTTGTGACATTCCTTTTCCTCCTCCTGAATTACCGCATAATGGCATTATGGTTGCAAATAGTGTAAGTGATGATAGGTACTTATAGGAAAATGAAATATGTTGTATCGCCTCTGAATATTTCACACACCTTGTCAAATTAGAACTTGAAAACCATATTGGCCTAACATGTCTCCCTTTTGATGAAACCAATCTCTGGTCCACTGAACATTTTCCTGGGTCCAGTTCTAAATCTCATTCACATACCGACAATGAATTTGGTCTTGTCCCGAATAAAGTTGATTGCCCTGCAAAATCCTTGGACTGTGATGTGCATGTAGGATCATTGGCCTCTCTGGATGACACTGATGTGCGAGATTAAGGTCCTTGTACGATTGATACCCCCGAATATGAATCATTTCATCCATTATTCCCTGATTCATTTCTTGAGTCTACCACGCCATTAATTTCTTCAAATCATTCAAAATTGTCTTGTACTAGTGTTGACGATAATCATGAACATGTGAGTGGTTTTTCACTATCACATTACAAAATTGACGAATCTCTTATTTCTGATCTTTTTCATCTGCAATATTTAAACAACCAAGAGAGTGACGACCTATCTTGGCAACCTCAAGATGTTTCTCTTGCTTATTCATCCCCATTTTTAACCCTAGAGGAGTCTAATATACCAGATGCCCAACTTGATCAAATGGGTGGTTCTAATGATTGTTATTTATCTAAAAATGTATTCACTTACACCTCTGGTGACTGTCATTCGTATCTGTCTTTTGACCCTATGAAGCCACCGAAATTTTATTATTCACCTTTTGATGATTCAGGGACCAATCAGGAAGTCAAGGAAATTCAACTTCCATTGACAGTTATCTCAGGTTCTCACGATCCTGATGAGCCCCCTGAAACAATTCAAACTAGGGTTTCTCGAATTAGGTTTTCTAAGATTACGGTTCCCACACACCACACTCCTCTCAGCAAAACTATGTCGGATGTCAGCTCATCTGGGAAATCCTTCGATTCGAGTTAAGTTTCTCTGAACACATATTTATTTCCCCTAATAGATGATATGAAACAACCTCTATACCCTAATTTATTCACTGGAATGAGAACACCGACCATTGTCTCTAATCTCTTTGGTTTTTTCCCGGCTAGTACCGGTTGCAGTTAGGCACAAACATGTGATGTTTTACAAGCCTCCCTATTTCCAGAAAATCTTCCTGTCAATTCATCTCATCCTGGGAAATCTAAAAACCTGATATGTTGAACTGTCAATATTTCAATTCGCAAACATTTGATCGAATTAACAATACGCTCACTGATAATTTTCTAGTCACCACAAATAATGACCACATCCATTCGCCAGTTGATCTCACAAAACCATAGAAGTTTGAAAGCCCCCCTTGGAAGGTCTAGAGTTTTTCCAGGACAGTGAGGCACTTCAGCCCCCACTGACGGTTACATCAGGTCCTCACGTCCTCGACAAAACCCAAGGACAACTTCAAACTAGGGTTTCCAAAATTAGGGGTTTTACACTTGGATTCATGAGCATATTAGCTTTGCCTGGTATGCTTATTTGTCCCATTCCGTCATCCTCAACATCATGATGAGATTCCCGGCTGGCTTGATGGATCCTATCCGATAAATATATCTGCAAGTAAGAAATGTCTTACCTCACTTCCGTCGGATCTATATTTATGCATGAATGGATGTGCGCCATTTATAAATGATTTTAGGTTTCAAGTACATGTTTCTGCATATCAGGATGAAATTGTGATTCATCTTGAATAATCCATTTTGGCACGTTCTTTGGTAAGTATTCATGACCTTCTTGTTGTTGCACATGTTTTTCAGGTAAGTCTTGTTATCGGTGCACAATTTTGTATGTTGGTTATGATTACGAACATTTGTGTTCTTGCAGGTCGGGAGTTAATGTGATGGTTGCATTGGAAATATAATTTCACATAACCTCACTGCCTCTCCAGTTAAATTAGGGTTGTAGGTTTAGGCTAGTTAGGTTCTACTAATACAAGTTTGTTGGTTCAAGTTGTTAATTAGGGTTCACTTGCTAGGGGTTGTTTTATGGTTTAAAATTATGTTTGCGGTATTTTCTTACGGTCATTAGTTGTATGCATTCTAATTGTCCATTAGTTCGTGCTCATGATCTTTAATTTTTTCTCATTGTTGCATACTATTCAGATAATCACTGCATGCACTTTGTTTTCTTTTCTTTTACCTGCCACTGGTTGATCTTTCTTGCACATGGAATTACATTGTGTCATAAGCCTCATCAATTGCTTCACGTTGTATACTTGCCTCCTCACATCATATTCACTAGTTGTTGACCTAGCTTGGAAAGTTTCTGTATATTGCGTATCACTGCATGAGCCCTCATTGAACCCAAAGCCTTAAAACCCTTGGTGCCCCGAATAGCCTTCTTACTCCTCCTTGTACATGTTTGAAGCCGGATGGATTTCTTTTACCTCTTTGCACACATCGAAACCCTAAAGGTCTTGCTTGATTTCCTTTTCATAATTACAAAAACCCTACACCTATTGTTTGTGTGAGGTTGTGGTGGTTACCCCAAGCAACATCTTCTCTCAGAACACGTCATCAAATTCATATTCTCGACATTATTCTACAAGTCTAATTCATTAGCTAGAGAGATACGAGCAGGTTTCTTATGGGGAACCCTAATGAGTTTGAATGGCCTATATCCACAACCTGAGCTTTGTGCCTAGCATAGTTTGGAAAATCTCAATGATTTGTTTTTCATGTTTCGCCTGTGGGTGGGAGATGGGATGTGAAGGCTCGACATGAGGGAAAACCCAAATCATAATATCTTTCAGTTTCTATCAAACAAGAAACAACCTCTCTTTCCTGTAGAATAAGTCGGGTTCCCTCATCCACCCATGCAAAATAAGTGCCATGAGAACATGCAAATAAGTGCTACAAGCAAATGAAATAAATAAAGGGTAAAGGATTTTGAAATGCTTCCTGCGCATAGAGGTAACGCAACGAATCCATTGGGGTACTAACTAGTCTCACTGGCAGCGGAGCAACGTTTGTGATTTCTTGAAATGACTCCGTCGAGGTATTGTTCAGGCCTTTTGGCAGCGGAGAAACACCAGAGACTTATTTTAAAACTATTAATATAATAAGCACGCTGCATTTCTCTCTGCATCATCATCAAACTACTGGCATGCGTGAATTTCTTCTTGGGAATTTTCCGATTAACAAGACCTAGCTGGGGCATAAGGA
This sequence comes from Pinus albicaulis, assembly GCA_034641835.2. Classification (NCBI taxonomy): domain Eukaryota; kingdom Viridiplantae; phylum Streptophyta; class Pinopsida; order Pinales; family Pinaceae; genus Pinus; species Pinus albicaulis. Next base: position 1,055,379,239 of record CM076583.1, read on the forward strand.
TTGGGCATATTTGTAAAGGTCAAAGTAACACAAGAGGTGCCCAAAGTACCTGTTCAATATTCCCTTGCATTACCATCTAGACTCGAGCAACTATAGGGATGTTCACAGAGATGTTGGATTCTAATAGTGGTTTACCAATTGTTGTAATTGCTACAACACAATCCAAAATTCTCGGTATATTCAAAATTTTGGGTCCTCTCTGCTCGCTTAGCCATTAAGGTTTCGATCCGGCCTTCAGTTAGTTGATATCCCTGTGACCTATTTCTGCCAAAACCCATGACTGTGCCCATCCATATAATGTGCGCCGCATCCACTTGTCTTGCCACCTCATAATTGCGCTTCACAATAAGAGTAAATGCCTAGCCTATTCCCCTATTTGCTTGACAGATCATACCCCTCAGCACGTGCATCAAGGTTTACATGAACTGTATGCCCCTTCGCATCCTTGTAGCCCGAGATGTGTGTGATTGATAATCCAGCCTTGCTTTACATCCTCACCCTCCAAGCGCATGGTCTCGTTTATTTCAAGGATCCTCCTCTATGAATGCATTGTTACCTTGTGGCATCATGAGGTATCAATGTCGACTGCAATCAATAGATAGGTGAAAAATCATGAGTTTAAGCCAGTCTCCAAACCTAAGTATGCTCAAACAATCAATTTAATTTGTAACATCATGATTCAATATTGATGCTCCTCGAGTTAATTATTTTATTCAATAATTTGTTTGTTCTCATCACTATCGAGGGCTAAATTGTTCTTAACCCACCACTTTTAGGAAATGGGTTAAAGATGCCATCAGTATACGTTGTGCGACGTAACAGTTTCATTAAGGATATGTTGACAAGATACCATTGAGACACACTACAAGATGAGGATTCTAACTGTCAGTACGGGCTACAGAAGCTCTTTAAGGGAGTTTTGAATATGACGCAATGATACTCTCTCCAACATGCGGCGATGCTTCGACATAAGGCATGGTTGATGTTCAATTTCGATATAGGATTAATTCCGTTGACTATAGACTATATTAGCGTACTCAAAATCCTTAGAATTTTCATGGTAACCACCATAAAGGGCCAACGCACTTTAATGAAATTCATAAGGACGAAAATGATGAAGGAGTTGAAAGGAATCTCTTTGTTTTCAGTTGACATCGAAGGTGTGTGTTAGAAAGTATGTTTCAAGCGCAGCCAAGGTATTAAGAAGCCAAGTGGGAAATGCACCTTTAACGCAAAAAAACGGGCCATGCACGATAGTTATTTCAACACCAACCCTGGAAAAAGGCCTTCAAATGATTAGTACGAGGATGCATTACAACACAAATCCATCGGTGTGAGGAAAATTGCTTAACGCCTCCTGCCATGACAATTTTTTACGCCTGATCACTTCACTGGCACGCCCGATCATTTCACTGACATGGATAAAAACAAAAGCTACACGGATGTCTACCCACCCCACCTGGAAGAGACGAGAGGAGTCGATGCGTGAATCATTAGAAGCTCATAGTTTCATTCGCAGTTCCACCATAAAAAACATCGCCCGTTAAACTCATTCGCAGGTCCATCATGGGTTTTCCATGGCAATGGGGCTATCTAGATTTTGAATTTAACGTTTATCAGGACATAACAGTAAGAGTTTTGCATTGAAAAAGCTATATGGGGATTTAAAATACTGAATCGACATTGATGTAAAACTAGGCTTACATCTTATCCTTGAGCAGCTTCCTTGTGTTTTAGAACATGGTTATTGGGTACTGTGTAGCAGCGTTGGCAACAAGTGCACATATTTAATGCTAGAGGTTGTGTCCATTCATTGAATGGATATTCGAAAACAGTAACACAGTCATGCTAAGAAAACGCAGTCACATATGCGCTCATGATCAATGACAAGAAACAATGTTTGATTTCGTTTAAAAAACACAATATAATGCGGTGTGCATGCTAACACACAACTCGGGTGATTACGTACCTGTGGAGAAGGTCGAATCCTCTCCGCCACACTGTCGTTGGGCCAAACAAATTTTTTTTAAATTATGCTTTTTTTTGTCGACTGATGCTACTGTGCAGAGGTAGCATGTGCTCTAACTTTTCTTGGTAACCAGTGACTAGCCTAAGAATGGTGGGTATGGAGGGACCTGAGAGGATCAAGTTCATAAAGGTTGTAGTCGCTCGTCCATAAAGTCGAAGAAAATATGCGCGTAAAGGGTAGTCAAGGCAGTGCTTTTTTCTTCACCTGCTCGGTCGATTGGTAGCATCTCATCCCAGTTTAGCATTTGCGGACGAGAAGTTAGTGCCCAAATGGAGATACATGTTTTTCCATGGTTCAAGAGGGGTCACCAGGAGGCATTGTGCGATCAAGTCGAGCAGTCACAATTCTTTTGTAGCAGTGACAAGTGCAACCCATCCCCAAACGCGACTGTGCGACCTCTTTTCAAGTTGCGAACCTCCACAGGTTGTGAAGTCGCAAGCCTGAGGCATGAAAATAAGGTGCAAACTATTGGGAGCTACGACTATGCGACTTCCATAAGTCGCTATGCTTGCCCAGGTCACCAAGTCCCAATCCTCAGAAGGAGCAAGAAACATTGAGTTGCGACCTTGCAACTACCACAAGTCGCAGCCTCTCAAAGCTCTGCTAAGGTCACACATTGCAGTCTTTTCCCAACACATACAACATGTGAGATTTGCCTTGGTTTTCGGCATCATCATCATTGGAAATAAATATTAAGCTAGAGAAAGCTATGTGTTTCGGTTATGTGATGAACGCCAGTTGACATTTCGATTTTTATCCCCATTCCATGATTAAACGAGCTCGGTATAGGAATGCATGAGTTTTTCATACGTTCTTATATAGAACAGGACTACACAGGGGTCCAAGATGTTTGTTAAATTCCATAAATATATTACCTTGTTTCTTCAACACATATATATACATGATTTTAACTGCCATAAGTATATTAAATTGTTTCCTCAATGCATATATATATGTGTGTGTGTGTGTCTGTCTATATATATATATATATATATACATACATACATACATATATATATATATATATACATATATGTATATATATATATATATATATATATATATGGCTAATTTAATGTGTTCACTTGCACGTAACATGAGGAAATGATAATGTTGACCTAGATGAAGAGAGTTGCTCACTTCCTCCAGAAGCTGTGCAACTGGGTTTCAAACCAACAAAAAAACCCACATCATGTGGATGCTCAAGATCTCGCTCAAAACAGAAAATCACTCTCCCATCTATCGACTCATGCAAATTCCCTTGGCACTGCAATGGCATTGCCCACAGATAGAAGTTGCTAGTTCGCGTGGTGAGAGCTAGGGTTGTCCTCTCGCGAGAAAAGTTCTGAGATCTCCAAGAGGGAAGTGCAGAAGAAATAACACTAGGTTGCAACCTCCCCAGGTCGCAACTAACCTCAGGTCGCAGATGACCCTAGGTCGCATGTTGCAAATGGTCCAAATCGCAAGCTAGCCCAACAGTCGGGGAGGTCAAGAGTCAAGGGAAACTCAAGGGTCACTTCAACCTATATGTGCGGCTTCGGGAAATAAATAATGGACTTTTATCTATGCAATTGAGGCCAGGACGATACAGTGAATTGGTGCTTGAGAGCTAAAGGCACTCAACTCTTGGTATCAAGTAGAGGAAGAGGTAGCGAGGCTATGGTTTTGGTATCATGCATTGAGATGAACAACCCATGTTCCACTATTGGTTTTTGACGAGTTGTAAATATGTATATGAAGTTGCAGTAACATTAATAATATATTCTTTTTTTCTGGCACTAATTCACATGCTTTCTTGTGGTGATAGTACTAGTTGTCTAATATTTCACTATGTTTGTATGTGTGCTTTCATACACGCAATTGGTTATGGACTGATCCATAGTGGTTGCACGCATGTTTTATTTTGAATCAGTGTTTATTTTTTTCTTGCCATGTCAGTGATCTATTGTGAAATATTTTGCAGTTAACTTCTGGCATGTTTTCTTTCATGTATGTTTCACTGGGTTTTGTCTTACCAATCATGCTCGTGGCATGCTCCATTTTATTTGTTGCTTAGACTTGCTTATATATTTGTTAGTGGTTCGTCAATCTTGGGTTGATTTTGCTTCACTGATTTTCATTTCCCCCTTGTCTCCGCTTCATCATATTCTCACCCGACAACCAAGAGTGGAAACACTTATGGTGGCAGTCGAGCCCACATACCGGATGTGGCTCCTATCCCAAACAATGTGAGGTCTAATTGGGACCTTTCACTGGGGAAACCCCCTTGTTGTCGGCGGTACAAATTTTCCCGTCAACAAGTATATAAAAAATAAATAAATATAATTTTATCATATCTAATTTAACTTAATCAAGTACCAATTCGCAAATGATATTTTCAAAAAGTGCAATCTCTATTTACATTTTATTACTATTAATAATATGAAAAATATTTTAAAATCAAAATGTAAAGATAATTTACATTTTGTTAGTATTAATAATATGAGAAAATATTTTAAGACTAGACTGTAAAGACAGA
>CM076583.1:1055988785-1056308431 GCA_034641835.2 Pinus albicaulis
ACCATATCTTATAGATTTTTCCCATAGGAACTCACAGATGCTATATGATTTACTTGTATCCGCTTGTCAAGAGTATCTACAACCCTATTTTATGTCCCTTTAATATACCTCATCTCAAAATCAAACTCGCTCATCGTGGCCAACAATCTAGTTTGCCTAGCATTCAGATTCGATTGGTCAAATAGATACCTCAATCCATTGTGATCACTCATCAATATAAACCATCTTCCCAGAATATAGTTCCTCCACATCTTTAATGCATGAATCGTTGTTGCCAACTCAAGATAATGTGTTGGATAGTTCTACTTGTGCTCATTTAGTTTTTGTGACTCATAACATACCAACATCCTTCCTGCATAAGTACTCCACCAAGCCCTCTCTTGCAAGCATTTGTACATAACATAAACTCTTTATCTAGATATCTGCGATATTTAACACTAGAGAATATGTTAACAACTGCTTTAACTACTCGAAATTGGTTGCACATTCCTCTGCCCATTCGAAATTCTTACCTTCCCTTTGCAATGACGTGATAGGATGAGAAATCTGTGAGAAGTTCCTGATGAATCTCCTGTGATAACCTGTTAACCCCATGAAGGACCTTACCTCATCCACATTCCTAGGAGCTGCTCACTCCATGATAGCCCTTATCTTTTTTGGAGCTACTACTATTCATTCCTTGGAGACAACATTTCCCAAGTAGTGTACCTATGTCTGAAATAAATTGCATTTGTTGAGCTTAGCATACAACTGGTGCTCTCTCAACAATCTCAATATTTTTGTTATTTTTTCGACATGCTCTTCTTCATTTTTAGAGTATACCAATATATCATCAATGAATAAAATAACAAACTTGTCTAGATAAGGATGCAACACAATATTCATAAAACACATAAATGTAGCTGGAGCATTATTCAAACCAAATGGAACTCCAACAAACCCATAATTTCTATACCTGGTCTGGAATGTTGTCTTGTGAATGTCATCTTCTTTAATGCATATCTGATGATATCCTAATCTCAGATCAATAATTGAGAACATTGTTGCTCCCTTCAACTGATTGAACAAATCATCAATCATCGGCAACAAATACATGTTATTGATGGTCACTTTGTTCAACTACCTGTAATCAATGCATAGCCTAAAATTACCATCTTTCTTCTTCACAAAAAAAACTGGTGTGCCCCATGGTGATACACTTGGCCTAATGTATCCCTTGTCTAGAATTTCCTTCAACCATAGCTTCAACTCTACCAACTCTGGTATGCTCATCTTGTAAAGTGATTTTGATGTTAGTGCTACCCTCGGTACCAACTCAATAGAAAATTATACTTCCCTGTGAGGTGGAAACTCTGAAATATCTACTAGAATTACATCCTGAAATTTCTGTAGAACTAGGTACCTTCTCAAAATGTCTGCACCCTCAACTTCCTTACCTTTTTCACTAGAAATGTGCACTGCAAATAACACACACCCTTTCCTGTGACTACGCTTGGCCTGCATAGACATAACCATTCTAGCTAATGTTGCTTTCTTCTTACCCTGCAAAACTCTTTGTTCCCCATTTCCATCTAAGAAATCAATAGCCTTGTCATAACAATCCACCTTGGTCTTATGAAGATACAACCAGTCCATACCCAAAATCATGTTATACGATCCCAACGACAATAAATTCAAATGTGTTGATGTATACATTCCATCCAACGCAAATGCACAAGCTCTTACCCAATGATGAAATCTCTTCTTGGTACATGTAGTGAACTACAGTAACTAATACTTTGCATGCAGTTCCTTATTCAAACCACATATATCCACCATGTCAAGATTAACATAACTATAATTAGATCTAGGTTCAATGAGAATATAAACAAATTGATCACAAAGCTTACCATCCATGTCGATAATAGACGTCTGGTCATCTACCTGCATATTATCCAGCGTTGCATAGATCCTAGGAACACTTTGTCCAACATCTCCCACTATATGTGCCTCCTGAGCACTATAGATCGACAATCTACCACCATGATGTTGTGGGTAATCTCTTCTACGATGATCTTTGCCACAATTCCAACATTGTATAGGCTTCCAACCTTCATCCTTATTCTACTCCTCAGATCGAAGTCCTTGCCCTATGCCAGATGAATTGAACTTCTTAGGTGGTGAAACATTCTCTTTCTTACCTGTATCTTGAGGTCTTTCTCACTTCTTGCCCCATTTTCCTTTAGTCTTATCATTACCTTTTCAGTCCCTCTTAGTCTCATATTTGTGCTTCAATTTATCATAACAATGCTTTAGTTTCCGAGTGGCCTCCTCCAATGATATAGGCTTATCAATCTCAATCATGTCTTTGAATGTTATCGACAACACACTAATGAATATATAAATCTTAGCCTTCTCCTCCTTGAGGTAAGGCACATATCACAACAACTCTATAAATATGCTAGTGTACTCCTCATCAGTCATATATCCCATCTTTAGTTCATAAACTTCCTTTGCCCTGTCATCATAGTATCTCTCCGATAGATGCTTCTTGCTAAATAGTATCTCAAATTCACTCCAATTCAACTCCTCCACATAAATATATTTGACATTTTTCACATATTCATACCAAATATCCTCTTTACCTTTGAGGTTGAATGTAGCTATTCTGGCTTTCATGTTTTCTGAGTAATCACACAACCTGAAGAACCTCCTCATACCAAGAAACCATGCCTATGCTTCCTGTTATTCCTTCATCTCTCCATAAAATGTAGGTGGTTTTTATTTCTTAAACTCAACTGAAAAATATCCCTTGTCACTCCTCCTATAAGGATGATAATGATGACGATCATGATTCCTGTTAGAACCAAAACTAGAATAGTACCTGTGTATGTCACCTCTTTGTGAAAATTCTGAAACCGGAATCCTATTGTTGCAAATAATATTTATGCTAATTTTTAATTGATCAAAAATTTATCTACTACGAAAATATCAAAATAAATACAATGCAACTTTCACAAATAAAACCATAGAAGAATAAATGCTGGAAAAAATGCTACCACGCACATAAAATTTACACAATTATTTTTGGACAAAAGTCCCCAGAAAAATCCAACTTGGGAAAACTGGTGCAACATATGAGGGTTTTATTTTATTATGCAGTAGTGAAATATGATTACATCTATGGATTCTCGACTGGCTATCTAAAAAGAAATAAAAACTTGGAAAAATACTGAAGGGAATTACCCTTCTCCCACAAATAATTTTTTGCACGGCTAGTTTACCAAAACTTGACCTCCTGGAGCTCTGCATCAGCCTCTGCACTGCTCTGCGTAGCTGGATGAACAAATTACCTTAGAATAGGCTCTGATGAAGTCATTTTTCCTTTGGACGTTGATTAAATCATCTCTCCATCCCTATCGGACTTCTTCTCGGTATCTAGAACTAAGAACGATTTTTTCTTTTTGCAAATCGAATTGCCTGGCTAAAGCAACTGTGTTGTCCCTCAGCGCTGCCTCTCTGGGATAACTCACACCTCTTGTTGTTTCCTCTCCAAATTTGGAAAATATTTCCTTCGAATCACTATCTCTGCCCCTCATACTACTTCGATATCACTGACTCTCTCTCTGAAAACTGACTGTTTCTACTCTGAAAATCGATATGCCAATGAAATCGATCTCTCCAAGTGTGTTTTCCATCACCACATCGAACTCCTCTTATAATCCTTTGTTGGAGCACCAACAACCAAGATTAAAACTTAATCAATGGCTAGGATCATCTTAGAGTCGATTTGTGAGAGTTTCTAGAGAATTATTACCTTGACTTAAATAATTCTGATTAATTAACCATATTCCCTAAGTTTAGACTTAAGAAATATTTAAAAACTGGTTAATAATCTAATTAAGCCATTTCTAGGTGGAATTCCATAAACTATTTATGGGTTTTGGAGATCTAATGTATTCTAGCCTCTCCAAAAAAAAATCATGGCTAGAACACATATGATGCTGCAAAAACTAACACTCTCTTATTCAGAGTGTCCAAGAACCTACCATCTCTAATTGTGCCATCTCTATCCGCCCTGTGGCCACCATGAGACCTATTTTCATATGCCCCATTAGTCCCATCCTCGTCTCCATAGCTTATTCGAAGTGGCCCATGTCGCTGCAACTCTAACAAACTCTAAAGGATTATTGCATTAACCTATGTTTGTTTTTCCTGTTCCCGTATGATTCTATCATTATATGCTTTATAACTCCTTATTTCTTCCTTGAAATTCTCAAGGTGTCTGCTAAGTCAAAATATTTCCCAACACCATGTTTCTCATCTGATTCATAAGGATAATATTTGTATTCTACCATCTTGCTAGTCATCTTGATTTCTTCCTGCAAGGCATCTCATGTCATCTAAACTAAATCACAATAAACCAACGTACCTTAGCATAACTCGGGGGGGATATCTCATCTAAAAGATCAACCAATCATCGTAATACATGTATAGACATTATCATAATAGCATATACACATAAAACAGATAGGTATATCAACACATAACCATCATTCTAGCTAGATTCCAATCATCAATGCATGACCATATCAACCACATACCATGACCTCATGCATGAAAACAACAACCAAACCAATGTACACTGACAATACATAAGCACTTGACATGTATAAACAACACATAACAATTCATACTCTCACGATAACACATTTCAAAAAAACAACATCAGTTCTCCCATGGCGACGTCACTACAACCATGACCAACACCATGCGGATCCAACAAGCACATAGACCACAAGTATAAGAAAAACATATGCAACCGACATGAATGCATGGCCAACACACTGCCCATCCATTCTGAAGGGTGAACCACACTCTGATACCACTCTATAACACCCTCATCCCACATCTACCCAAGTAACCGTGCAACGGGGGTAAACATGTGACGAAGAGTTACTATGATCTAATTCAACCTCCTATGTCATCTTCAGGAATTGGAACTAACAGCACACAACAACACAGACCTTCTGCACATGCTACCAGACACCCAGGAGCCATCCCATCCTTCAAGGAGGCTAGCCCCTGCTCCAACCTGACATTTTCATGCATCAATCCCCCATTCTATACCTTGACATGGGCAAGAGTGCAACTGGAAATCTCCAGTCGCACACACAACATGGGTATGCATGCGACTGCAGAATTTTCCCAATAGTTATAAGCCTGCAAACCTAATTTATGTGCCACTTTTTCAGGGCCAGAGCTCATTTTACTGCCCATATCTCCATCACACTTTCAGAACTGAAATATGTTGTGAAACTAGTTCCAAAAATAGAATAAAAGAGATATCAACACCTTAGAAATAAGCCACTTCGAGGGGGAAACCTCCAATACATTACATGAATGAACAATTCTTGGATGATACAAATTACAAAACCTCCTTTCTATATATAGAAGTCCATGTGGCCACAATGTAATCCTAGTGGGGCCACAGTGTAATACTAGCCAACCTAACAATAATAATTTAAGGGCACAATAATAACAATATGGGGGTTACAAGGGTATAATAATAACAATAAGGGGGTTACACTAACAACAATAAGGGACTATACTAGTAATATAGGGACCTAACATGCCCCTCTCCATCAAAAAAGTGTTGTCCTCAACGCTTGAGTAGCTTTGGGTGCTTCTGTATAAAATTCTCATCCTCCCATGTAGAATCTTCAGTGGGTAAGTTCTTCCACTTGATGAGATACTCTAAAATTAATCGATTTTGTAGTTGTCGAGTTCTTGTTTCTGTGATTGCTTCAGGTTCCAATATGATTTTTCCTTCCTCATCAAGTTCTGGAAATATTTTTTGAATTGGAAGATTTTCTCCTATAACCTTCTTTAAGCATGAAACATGGAAAATTGGATGCACTTGTGAAGAAGCAGGAAGCTCCGATTTGTATGCCATAGAACCAATATTTTGCAACACCTTGTAAGGACCATAGTACTTTGGCGATAATTTATTATCCTTCTTAGCTTTCTTGAGGGACATTTGTTTGTATAGTTGTAGCCGTAAAAATACCCAGTCTCCTACATCAAAACTTATTTTGCTACGATGTTGATCTGCCTATTGTTTCATTCGATTTTGTGCCAAATTCAGGTTGTCCTTTAAGAGTTGGAGAACTTATTCTTGATGCTCAATGTGACCTTCCACTGCTTGAACCTTCGAATTTTCTCTTAAATATGATGTGATGGATGGTGGATGATATCCATAAAGTGCCATAAATGGGGTCATTTTTGCTGCAGTATGGAAGGAAGTGTTATACCACCATTTAGCGAGAGGTAACCACTTGACCCATCGTGTTTTTTTATCAAATACAAAACAACGAAGATATCCTTCCAGACATTTATTTACTATCTCAGTTTGACCATTGGATTGAGGATGATAATATGAGCTATAAGCTAATTGAGTACCCAAACAAGAAAATAACTCCGTCCAAAAATTTCCAGTAAAAATGGGATCTTTGTCGCTCATAATAACCCTTGGGTTTCCATGTAGCTTTTTAATTGTGTCCATAAATGTAGTAGCAACTGTACTTGATTTAAATGGATGAGATAATGTACAAAAGTGTGCATACTTGGTAATTCTATCAACTACCACCATGATGACACTCTTTCCTTTGGACTTAGGTAAACTTGTGATAAAATCCATTGAAATCTCCTCCCAACGTTGACTTGGAATGGATAAAGGTTGTAGAAGACCTGGGGTCTTAATTGTCTCAACTTTATTCTGTTGGAAAACCAAACATTCCACCACAAACTTTTGAATATCATATTTAAGGCCATCCCAAAAAAATTCTTTCTTCACCCTGTGGTAATTTTTAAAAAATCCTAAGTGTCATCCCAAAGGATAAGTGTGCAATTCCAAAAGAATCTTTTGTTTTAGTTGGGAATTCTTACAAAGATATAAGCGATCTTTGTACCATAAGGAATCATTTTTCCAACTAAATGCATCAGATGTACTATGATCTTGCTACAAATTTTGAATGAGTGTCCAAACTTCTTCGTCCTTCTTCCATTCATCTCTTGCTTCAGTTATCCAATATGGTTGGATAATAGAAATGGCACAAAGCAATGTTTCCACCTCTTCATTATTTCTTGAGAGTGCATCTGCAAAAACATTTAGCTTCCCTTTTTTGTAGATTATTTCAAAGTCATAACCCAACATCTTTGTGACCCATTTTTGCTGCTCTTCTGAAGATAGTATTTGTTCCAAAAATTGTTTAAGAATATCATGATCAATTTTTACCTTGAAGTGTCTTCCCATTAGGTAAGTTCTCCATTTCTTTAGTGCATGCAGTATTGCTAACATTTCCTTCTCATAAATAGGATTCTGTAAATACTTTCCTTTGATTGTATGACTTTCAAAAGTAATGAGTCTTCCTTCTTGCATTAAAACATCACCAATTCCATTTCCTGAGATATCACATTCCACAATAAAGGTTTTTGTGAAGTCTGGCGTAGCTAAGACCGGTGCTAGGCACATTGCCTCTTTAAGATGTTCAAAGGCATTAGTTGCTTCAGGAGTCCATGAAAATGCATATTTCTTCAATAATGTTGTTAGAGGTGCTGCTATTCTCCCATAATTCTTAACAAACTTGCGATAATACCCTGTTAACCCAAGAAATCCTTGCAACTTCTTTATGGTTGTGGGGACTTTCCATTCCTTAATGGCTTTAATTTTGTTAGGGCCTACCTTAACACCCTCGTGAGATATAATATGACCTAGATATTCCACCTCTTGTACTCCAAAGAAACATTTGGATGTTTTTGCATATAATTGTTTCTCTTGTAATAGTTTGAGCACCCTGTCAACATGTTGAACATGATCCTTCCAAGACCTGCTGTAGATTAGTATATCATCAAAAATACTAGCACAAATTTTCTAAGGAATGGTTTGAAAATGGAATTCATCAACCCTTGAAATGTAGAAGGTGCATTGGTAAGGCCAAAAGGCATGACCAAAAATTCATAATGACCCTCATGAGTTTGAAATGTTGTTTTCGGAATATCTTCAGTCTTCATTCTAATTTGATGATATCCTGAACGAAGATCCAACTTGGTAAAACAAATTTCTCCATGTAATTCATCCAATAATTCATCAATCACAAGAACGGGAAATTTATCTTTAATGGTGAACTTATTGAGCTCCCTATAATCCGGACACATGCGCCACGATCCATCCTTCTTGTGTACCAATACTACAGGAGCGGAGAAAGAACTTTGACTACGTTGAATTATACCTACCTCTAACATTTATGCAATCATACGTTCAATTTCGCTCTTTTGGACATAAGGATATCTATAAGGCTTGATGTTTGGAGGAACACTTCCTAGAATCAAATGAATAGCATGATCATGATCACAAATAGGTGGGAGTCCTTTGGGAGTTTCAAAAACCTTGGAATTATTGTCCAATACTTTTTGGAGATCTACAGAAATAAATGATTTTGATGTTGGAACTTCTAGTGAGCATAATTGTGCAATTATGCCTCGTTTTTATTTATTTAGAAGCTTTTTCATGACATCCTGAAATACCCCGTAATTCGAATTCCTTTCCTTTTGAAAAAAAATTCGAGAAAAGTTCTTGTAAATTAAAAGTTACCGTCCCCAAAGACTGTAACCATTGTACTCCTAGTACAACATCAGCACCTCCCATAGGAATGAAAATAATTGGATTATTTAATACATATTCCCCAATGGTTAGCTTGATATTATGGCATTTTCCAGAGAAATTTATAGTTCCTCCATTTGCAACCATCACTTGACATTCTGGTGTTGGGTATAGGAAACAGTTCAATTCCTTGGCTACCTTACAATGAATAAAATTATGGGTACTACCTGAATCAATCAACACTATTACCTTTTTCTTCTTGATATGTCCTTCTATCTTGGGAGTTTGAGGAGTGGTAATTCCTGCCAATGCATTACACGATATGGTCAGACTCATTTCTTCCTCTTTTAGGGTTGGTTCCTGGTGTATATCCTCTTCTTGTTTATTTTATTCTTCCTCTTCACAATCTATGTAAAATTATTTCTTCTCAGCACACTTATGACCTTTAGTGTATTTTATATCACAACTGAAGCAAAGCCCTTTTGCTCTTTTTTCTTCCAATTGTTGTGGTGTCAACCTTGTAGGTTGTGGAAATCTAGGAGTAGCAACACTTCCCTCTTTATAGAATTGAGTGGTAGGCTTCCTTGTCGCCATAATTTTAGATTCACTTTTTCTTGCCAACCTGAATGCCTTCTCCAATGAATCAGGTTCCAAAACACGAACTTCATGTTGGACGTTATCCTTTAAAGTACCTATGAAGAGATCAATCTTGTGTTCCTCTGGAATATCAGTTACCTTTATATTCAATTTTTGGAAGTCCTCAATGTGCTCCCCCACTAAACCCCTTTGTTTGAGATTCATCAATTGGCTAAAGAAGGTGTTTCTCTTTGTATCCTCATAATGTGCTATTATTTCCTCCGTAAAAATTGACCAAGTGATAATTTTTTTATGGGAGAAAAGCCATCGATATCATACAAATGTATTTTGCTCTAAATGTAAAGTTGCAATGTGTATCTTTTGTGTGTTTTGCACATTATTGAGATCAAAATATTGCTCCATCTGTAGTTTCCATGTTATAGGATCCTTTCCATCAAACTTCCTCATATCCATTTTTGGAATATGGTGGTTCTTCCCACCAACATTAGAGTTTATGAAATCACGATTAAAATTTATTTTTTTCTCGTCATGAGTTTCCTCTACTATCTTTTCACCATTAGGAAACATTTGTTGTATCAACTTTTCCAAACCTTCCATGTATTCTTTTAGATCATTCTTCATGTTTTCCATTTTTCATTGATCTTAGCTTCCATGTCATCCATCTTAGATTCCATGCCAGCTTCCATGCCATCTATCTTAGCTTCCATTCCATTCTTCAAGCCATACATATTAGATTCCACGCCTTTCTTCAAACCATCCATCTTAGTTTCCATGCCTTTCTTCAAAACTTCCGTGTCATTTTTTTTTGCTCTTTGCGAGAGCGAAATTTGTTGCACTTGCTCTTGTAAATTTGATATGTCATGTTTCCATTCTTCGTCCTCATGAGTCATAGTAGAGCCTTCTAAAGGCTTAATGGGTGTTGAATTATTTTTAGGGGCCATTTTAGAATCTAATACTGATATATATTCTACAATATGCCCTTGGAATCAATTCAACTTGATTCTTCAAACAAGACTTATGCAATTCGGGAAAAACAAATACATACCTTTTAATTTCTTTTGAGGAGCTCTATATTGAAATTGAACTATCTCTGTAATTGCAGATCCTCAATATCTAAAATTCAGCCCTATAGTATCCCTCTGAAGCTTCTTTCAAATGTCACAGGTATGACCTGATTTGGATTCTTCAAGACAAAGTTATGTCCAATCTTTCATAATGACCCAATTATGGATTGGTTCAGTAGAGCAAACTTGTACAACTTGCAGCGTGTCATTTTTTCCTCCTTTGGCTCTGAAATTGATAGAAAAGAACCTACATTTCGTGTACTTGCGGTCACTTTTTATAGCATTCCAATTTGATGCTTAGAGAGAGAGTTATGAATATTTTACCACAATAACCTCTTTGAGATGAAATTCGGGAGCCCGAAAAAACCTAACTTCCACAGATCATATCTCTGAAAATATTGTGAACCAAGCTTTGAAATTTTGCGACAATGTTCCTCAGGATTTCGGTGTCGCACTTTAAAAATTTCAGCTTCTTAAACTTTGTAGAGAAACGTTTTAGCGAAAATCCCACGATGACCTGTGTGACCTATTTGGGAGCAAACTGATGGAAATCCAAAGCTCTGATACCAAATGTTGTGAAACCAGCTCCAAAAATAGAAGAAAAGAGATATCAATGCCTTATAAATAAGCCACTTCGAGGGGGAAACCTCCAATACATTACATGAATGAAAAATTCTTGGATGATACAAATTACAAAACCTCTTTTCTATATATAGGAGTCCATGGGGCCACAATGTAATCCTAGCCGACCTGACAATAAAAATTTAAGGGCACAATAATAACAATATGGGGATTACAAGGGTATGATAATAAAAATAAGGGGGTTACAATAACAACAATAAGGGACTATACTAGTAATATAGGGACCTAAAAAGATATAACAACGGAATAATGATGTAAAAGAAAACACTTGAAAAAGGACTTAACTAGACCCCTAGTAGACATGACATAAATTTCGTCAAACATGACACAAATATGTAATCTACAGGTTTAAACAACATATATTAGAATAGGGGTCTCATACTTATTTTAGAATCTATAAGAAGCATTGTTTCCTCATCTCATTAACTACATTATCATCTATTCATACATAGATACGTTGTTCATTCATTTACAAGTCAAAACATGATGAGAGCCATACATAATCACCATCATAAAACACATTCATAACTAGAATATAAACAACATAAATGACAAGCATATAACAGCCATATAAGGCACACAATATCAAACATATTTACCAATCAATACATGAGGAAAAGAGCTCTTATTTCCATAATAAAAATGAAACCAAGTCTGGGACTTCCACGTTCCACCTGACCATTGACATGGTTGAGCCAAATATCTCTTCAGTTATTCATCCCCATGCCATATTCCAAGCATGAATGTGGGATATCATAAAACTCGTCAATAAAAACCAAACCAGGGATTCCATAGGCCAAACCACCTCAAACGTCAACCAATGATTCCACCTCACAGCCGAATATCACAACCAACACTAGATTGTTCTCCACCCAATTTGTTCAGGGCTCAAGAGCATTTGCTCCAACCAGGGCTTCCGGGACTAATAACTCAACCCACAATTGTCACCGGGCTTCCAGAGTGTTTGTCCAATCAGGACTTCTAGGACTAGTAACACAATCCACCAAGGGCTTCCAAAGCATTTGTCCAACCAAGGCTTCCAGGACTAGTAACTCAGCCCAAGTTGTTACAGGGCTTCTAGATAATTTATCCAACCAAGGCTTCCAGGAACAAATAACTCAACCCAAGCCAAAGGCATGTGATAACCAACAAAAAAAAAACAATGAAATGAACCCACAACGCCATGGCTATCCAGGAAATGGAAAGGATAGGAAAATCCACTATCAATACAAGCAATCCTTCATGCCAATGATAGATCATGACCAATAAACCACATGCATATGCCATGCATGCCAAAACTAGTGATGAGAACATAAATGCAACTCGGTACTTGCAAGAAAAACCCGTTGTAGTTGTTGATCCCGATACCCTCTTATGTTTTCCTTCTTGCTCCAAAACTCCAAGTATGCCACACTCTCCAAGAGTTCTCCAAGAAACTCTAAGTGTCCAAGAATATGAGAGAGATTGCGAATAGAATGAGACCTCCAAAACTGAACGGAAAAAAGGTTACCAACTGATCCTCATAAACCTTTTTATTAATGAGGCCTCTATTTTCTTCATTTTCTATTATTTTCCTTCATTTTCCTCCTCACATACAACCCGTGACCTTTCACCTCCCTTTTCTCTTATTTTCCATTATTTTTATAAATAAATGCCAATAAATGCCACTTTGCCTTTCTGAAGCCTTAACCATTTCCTTTTCTAATTTCCACAGCCATAATAAACCATATGAACACCCACACTTGGATTTTTTGCCCAACATTCAGCTTGGAATACGTGTCTGATGACCTTGGTTATTATTTTGTCTTGATTCACTTTTATTACATGGAATTATCACCAGGGCTGTTACACAAATATTTTGTTGATTCAATGAAACCCTCTAACATATTGGTTCATCCCAAATCAAAATAGTTTCTTTATCATCAAATATAACATTTTCAACAATTTTTGCATCATGGATATCCTTTACAAAAGCATCCCTAATGCTTGTCACAATTGAATACAAGGAGAAGTTATAAAGAAACTACAAATTTATCTTATGCCTATAGTAATTGCATCTCAAATGATATTATTCCAACTATAATATGGGTAAATTAAGATATCTAGACACTCATTGTAATTCTCCTTGCATTGGCTAATCCCTTAGAGGATTAAGCATCCTCTCAAGGAGTTGCCTTAGCATCCTTTTTTTTCCATGTTTATCCTTTGCGTAGTTGATGTAATGAAGTAATACAATGAAAAGTAGTTACTTTATTAGAAACATAAGATACTATATTGATAAACCATCAAATTAAACTACTAGGATAATTTGCATCATTCTAAGGGATCTCAATGTTCACAATTGCTTCTTTTTTTTATATAAGTAAAATAGGAAATACAATATTTTCACATACTTGATACTTCCTATCAAACCATATGCTTATTTCTTTCCTCTTGCATGTGAAAAGGAAATTATTTATTGTGTTCCTTATGTTAATTACCAAGTTCATTCATCAACTTATATAACAATTAAGCATAATTAACATTGTAGAATCTCTTAAAATTAACATTTACTCTTCTCATGTATCTAGATCTATGCATCCTTGGGTGAAACATGTCTCCTTGCGATGCTACTTTTAATTAATGGTCACATCAAAGTTTGTGGAATGGGTATTAATTTCCTCCTTTTTTTCATAAGCTCTCTAACAAAATAAAATGTTTCTCCCTTCCTTTTTTTAACCTCAACCTTTTCAATTCTCAAACTTATAGACCCCCCATGTCGTACATTTGTGCTTTGATTGACTAATTCCTTTAGTCAATACTTATGACAACTAATTATAAGGAGAATTTACAAAGAAAAATATACCTTTATATTACACCTATAGTAATTGCATCTCATATGATATTATTCCAACTATAACATGGATAAATTGAGATATCTAGACCCTCGTTGTAATTTTCCCTGGATTATTTAACCCCCTAAAGCATCAAGCATATTCAAAAATAGTTGTCTTGCCACCCGTTGTTGTTTGATGTTTATCCATATTTTTTACAATTAAGTAGCCAATGTATTGAAGTAATACAATGCCAAGTGATTTATTTCTTTGAAACACTTTGCATATTAAATATCAACTTAAACTACTAGGAAATTTTTCTACATTCTGAGGGAATCCAATGCTCGCATTTGCTTCATTTTTAAATTGCCCAATCTTACAAAGAAGTGAAATACAAAATACAATGTTTTCACATCCTTTATGTTTCCTATCAAATAATGTGAGTGGATTCTATTTATATCATGTCATTATTGTTAAATTTGGCAACTAGGGCCAAACTCCATGTTGCACTACTCATATGATGGAGATGATATTTTTGTTGGATTCCTCTTTAGGAGAGGTGCAATATTGATTTAAAGATCATCCTGTTTGGATGAGCAGAATTTGGATTTTGAATTTATTTTCCACACATGTGCAATTTTTCAAGGTCAGCTAGAATTGTAATGTAGGCTAACAAACCCCAAAAGATGTGTCACACACCCTCACTAATGGATATAAAAAGGAGATAATCAAACCTCATTTGGACATAACTCATCTCACACATTCTCTCTCATCTGATTGGTTCATACAACCTTAGGAGATGTTCTCTCTCCTTTGCACATGTGAAAGAGAAGTTGAATATTTAAAATTGTTTAAGGGTTTCTACAGTTGTGTCTACCAGCGTTGAACTTGAGTCAAATCTATTGTTTTTACTTCGATATTTGGGCAGAAATATGACTTTGCGAGGCCAAATTTCGTGGCACATAAATCGAGGAAAGCTGGGTTGATTTGATTATTGCGTTGATCACAACATTGACCATAGTTTGCTGAAGTTTTACTGTTGCGTTGACCAAGTTTGACTAAGGTATTTTAAATTGTTTTGGTCTGAATTTGACTATGAGAAGAGGCCTAGTTTGACTGGATTTCACCGAGCTCCATTGGGAGACTTTTTTTTGGTTTGACTGATGTTGCCTTTGCTGGCTAGGGCATCTTGTTGACTGCTGAAAATTATACTCCCTCCCTCTACTGAATTTGATGAATAATAAGAAGATTTGATCAAAGGGATTTCCCCGCATTGGGGTTTTTCCCTAACATCCACAAAATTATTGTCTCTTTTCTTGGCTTGTCTTCTATCGATAATTTTATGCTCTATCAACATTTACTGTCAATGTTAATGTGATTACATAATAGGAAATTGAATTGGGCTTAATAAGAAAGATTGAAGTAAATTTCTCTAAGCATAGAACATACCATGGTTAACTAAAATTAATAATTATCCATAGGGTTTGTTGTAACTTATTTTTACCCCTGTAATATTTTGTATTTTCATTCCTCTATTTTCAAAAAAAAAAAAAAATAGAGAAAAAGAAAAAGTAAGAAATAAGAATAAAAGAAATGAAAAGAAAAAGAGAAAAAAAATTAAAAAAAATAAATAAATAAAAATAAAAAATAATATATCCCTAGCAATAGTGAGCACATTTAAATGCCACATTTTTATTTTTAGCATATTTAAATATATTATTTTATTGCAACAAAGTGATTTAATTAACTATCATCGAGCATGTAAATTTCACTCACTTTTCAACGGACAATATTGGGTCCGTTGAGATCAACAACCCCAGATACATTGCGGGACCCCCCGCGTTGCTGAGATTTCGGTACCCCTTTGCCTAAAACCATAAACTGCCTCCATAACCCCCCCCCCCCCAACCCCCCCACAAACCACTATTCCTCCCGCTCATTTCATCCCGCCAATTTCACTTACTGTTAAGTTTCCCCTACACCTAGCCATTACAATTTCTCCGATAAACTTAGCAGGTGACCGTTAACTCATTTAATTTCCCTGCCAACATTCAAAAAACATTAATTCCTCTGCGCTAATAACGATTAGCTTAATTGAAGGTTGTTATCAGTATTTTGTTAAAATCCTATCCCTTATCCAAAATAATTTCTTCGTTATTTTTGTCTCAAACCAAAGCTTCCATCTCGACCCTGCAAGTGAACACCAACAATTTTTAGCTCACGATCATCATCATTTCCAGGTAATTGTTCTATTGTACTCATAAATTTTGTTTTTCCCTAATGACTTCCCATAAAGGAAAATTAAAGATATTTTTAAACAATCATGTTTTACCCTCTGTAATTAATTTGGATGAATTACCCTTGATTGATACTCATTTCAAAATTGTGGAGACCAATTTTGAATTCGACTTGTACGAACTTCACAATTTGGCTTTTCAGAAGTATCAAGATGCCAGTGACGAGTTTTCATTTTAGGAATTTGTTAATTTTTGGCAACTAGGTCCAAACTCCATGTTGCACTGCTCATATGACGATGGTCATATTTTTGTTGGATTCCTCTTTCGGAGAGGTGCAAGATTGATCTAAATATCATCTTGTTTAGATGACCGGAACATTTATTTTGAATTTATTTTCCACATGTGCAAGGTTGGCCAGATTTGTAATGTAGGCTCACATTCCTAATAGATGTGTCACACACCTTCACTGATGGATATAAATTGAAGAGACTTGGAGGTCATTTTCTCATCAACTCATCACGCATTCTCTCATTGTGATCTGATTGGTTCTATAGCCTTTGGAGGCCTTTTTCCCCTCACACGTGTGGAGCGAAGTTGTTGTTTTCTGCGGATCTGTTTAGGGATTTTTGCCGCAACGTTGACCAATGTTGACCGTGGTCAACCCTTGGTCGTTTGACCTCAAAAATCTGCCAAAAATCCAATTTTGAGAGGTCGTACTGCACTGAAATCAAGGAAATCCAAGTTGTTTGACCAAAGCCCTAATCTTCTTCGTTGAATTTTCTGTTGTTGTCCTGTGTTGACTTTGGTTTGACCAGTGATGAGCTATCTTTGAGCGCTGTGGATATGACACATGGAGGATTGGCTGACCAAGAAATACTTTGTTGTTTGAAGCATCCTGTTGATTGTCGTAATGCATCAATATCTCATATCTTTGTTAGACAAAAGGAATTGTAAATCTGATATATATTTGGCTTATCTTCTGTTGATCTATTATTGTGTTTTATAAGCATTTTACTTTCATGTTTATGTGATTTCTAGGGCCTAATAAATATTGAAGTAAAATTGCATCAAGCATAGAAGACCATGGTTATCTAAACTTAACATGTATCAGAGCTGAGGTGAAGACACAGTCCAAGATGGTGTTAGAAGCAATCACTAAAGGAAGGAATTCTATCAAGGACAAATGGCGTCCTCAACCTACAAGGGTTTCAAGGCTGATGATAAATTGAATGATAAGTCTAATTATCATGCATGGAATATGTCCTTGGATTTGGTGCTAGAAGATCAAGATGTCATGGAATATGTGCAGTGGAAGATTCAAGAGCATCCATCAAATTCATCTTTTGCCACAAAGACAAAGTATAGAAATGGGGAAATCAAAGAAAAGATGACTATCCATAATTCTATTCATAAGCGCTTGGTTTCTTACATTTCTGAGTTGAACACATATAAAGAGATGTATGATAAGCTAGTGAGCATGCTCAGGGCTAGCAATGTTAATCAAATCCTTTTCTTCAAGAATCAATTGAATAATATCAAGAAGGGAAAGGATTCATATATTCAATCCTATTTTATGAGGCTCACTAAAATCAGGAATAACCTCCTAGCTATTGGGGAAGCAATATCTGATCGAGAGATGGTTCTTATTGCACTTGGAGGTCTCCTCCGTGATTGGTATGTATTCAATACCACTTTTATTAATAATAATGTGATTCATGGTTTTGATGAAATATTGATGAGATGCACTCAAGAGGAAACAATAATGATGGAGTATGCCTCTAATGGAAATGGAAGTGACCCTACTACCTTCACCACTCATGCAAAGAAGAAGAACCATGGTGGCCCAAGAAATAAAAACCATGGTAGAGCAAGGCTGAAAGGAAGGAAGGGAAGATGTTACACTTGTAACAAGTTTGGTCACTATGCAAGATAGTGCCCTAATATAAGGGACTCTCCCAGGGATGATGACAACAACAACTCGAGAGGGAATGGCGGGAACAATAGGTTCAAAGGAAAAAGGAAGGCTCCCTCTTATCATAGTGGAAATCGGAAACCTTTCAAGAGGTCAAGAAATTCCAGGTACGATGAGTCTAATATTGTTGATAATAAGAGAAATGAATTTATTCTTATATCTTCCTTCTTTGTTGCATATCCACCCAAAAACCTGGATGTCTGGTTGATTGATAGTGATGCTTCAAGGCACCTCACTGGTTATAAAGAAGCCCTCTCTGATTTGGTTGAGAAGGATACTAAGCTGGAAATTATCCTTGGAGATAATGCCACATATCCTGTGAAAGGGATGGGGACTGTGACCCTCCATCTATCTCAAGTTCAAGTCCTTCGATTACAATATGTGTTGCACATACCTAATTTGAAGAAGAACCTTATGTCCATTTCGGCAAAGGAAGACAAAGCGTTCAAGGTGGCATTCGTTGATGGAAATGTACTTATCTACAAGAAGAACTTAAAGGAATATTTTTCTGTTGGTTTATAGTTGATACACTCTACCAGGTTGGAGGAAGTCCATTAGGGGCTATGTCATGTGATACAACTCTTCAAACGAAGTTATGGCACTAGAGTTTTTCACACCTTCATTACAAAGCCCTTCCTGAAGCAAGGAAGGTGGTGACTGGGATGAACGAATTTAGAGATGATCATGAAGGTATTTGTTAGGTTTGTGCCGAAGGTAAGCATAAAAGGGGACCATTCCCCTCAAGTGTCATAAAGACAACTGATATATTGCAATTTATACATTCTAACTTATCTAGTATGCTTTCCGTGACATCCTTGGGAGGATGTTCCTATTACATGATTTTTATAGATGACTTTTCCCGCAAGACTTGGATATATTTTTAAGAAGAAGGATGAAGCATTCAAATGGTTTCGTACCTTCAAGGTCTGGGTGGAAAATAAAACCGAGAAGAAAATCAAAATTTTGAGGACTGACAATGGGACCGAGTATGAGTAAAATGAGTTTAATGACTTTTGTAGAGAAGATGGCATTAAGAGGGAGACCACAACTGCGTACACTCGTGAGCAAAATGGTGTTGTTGAGATAAAAAATAGGACCATTGTGGAAGCTGCCCGCGCCATGCTATGTGATCAAGGTCTTCTAAAGTTTCTATGGGGAGAAGCTACGAACATTGTTGTGTATGTTCAAAATAGATGCCCGCATTCCACTCTGGACTCCAAATCTCCTGAAGAATTCTTCTATGGTAAGAAACCTAATGTTTGTTGGAACAGGGTCTCCTACAAGCTGTGAAACTGGTCCATTTTGGATATTTTTTACTAGATTTAATCTAGCGGAGGGTTTTTGGGGTGGGTCAAAGCCCCGAAAGCATTGTAATGGGTAAAAGGGTAAACCAGGGGTTCGAAAACCACGGTTTGCGAACCATAGGAAAGTCTAGGCTAGATTGCTATAAATAGAGGGACATTTAGTATTGTAGAAGATAGGAAATGATGGGCTATTGATGCGAATTGTGGTTTAAGATATCTGTTTGGGTTTTGGGGAAAGGACTCCAGTTGGCTGTGTGCGCAGAGATCCAAGTCCAGCTGTGTGTGGACCCTGCTACTGTGTGCGCAGGTTGGGAAGGGAATTGTAAGAAAGGATTGATGAATGAATGAATAAAGAAAGGTTGATAGATAATTGAATCTGTGAGTACTCTTGTGTGAATCATTGGTAATTTTTGCACTGTGTATTTTCTGTGTTTAAGCTGCGAAGATCTGTGTAAGTGTGTTTCTCTCTCTAGATTGGTTCTGTTCTATTATGTTCTATTTATGTAATGGCGTGTTGTTATCATAAAGGCATATAATTATAGACCTAACGCACATGGATGTGAATAGAGACCTAATTAACCCTGCGCAGAGCGAAGTAATCTGGGAACTACAGGGCTTAGCGCAGCTCTTCTTTCCTTACCTATCCTTTCTTTGTGAAATTTGTGATCGAGCTCCAGGAGTGGCTTGCCAGACTGGTCGAATTCCAGAAGTACTGGAAGGACGAACGAGTCACTCGGTGGACCCCAGAGCTGATCCGGTAGCTCAAAAATACTGATAATACTATCACGCGCACGGTAGATCACTGGGTGGATAGTGTGCTTGGAGGATTTGTGACAGAATTTACCATTGACCAGTTTGTCTCATATTCTAAAGCTGAGTGACGATTCTTTAAAGGGTTTCGGGGTAAATTCATGAGGACATTACCATTGTTAATCAAGATATTACTATGTGAAAAGAGCATTATGTGTAGTCATACCAAATGACCTCGGATCTAGATGGGAGTGCAACGCGCAGTGGTAAATACTATCGAACCAACCTTGACGGAGGGAGATCCACCTATAATCTATTGCAAGAACCAGCTGCGCAAGATCCCCCAGTTACATCACCACCTAAGCCGCACAAAGGTAAGAATTCACCCATACCACCACCCCCCCTAAACAATGATATGGTTGCACACCTGAAACTACCTACCTTCAAGGGGGTAGGAGATGAGGATATGGACCGGTTTTGGTTCATTGCAGACTCCATCTGGACTGCGCAGAATGTGGCGAGTGATACGGTAAAGAGGGCACAACTTTCATTGGCATTCGAGGACAGGGCCCTGGACTGGTATATGCGATACATTGCCTAGAATGGGAGCGCATCCATTCAGGATATCAAAGACGCTCTGAAGCAATAGTTCTGAAAGTCGAAATCTTATTCCCAGCTGGTAGCAGAAGTAAAGGACTTCAAACAAGGTGCGTATGAGTCAGTATGGGAGGTTGATCAGCGATTGAAGAAAGCAATCAGGGAAGGAGGATTCGAGTATGATGATAGACAGCATACGGAATGGTTCATCGCTATGTTGTTACCTCACCTGCGCACGCCAATGAGTCATCAGACCTTTGAATCGCAGGAGAAAGATGTGGAGGTCGCTATGAAACTATAAGTTGCACCCCGCAAGGATACATCGGTAGGAGTACAGAAAATCCAAGAACAGCTTGGGGCTATGCATATGGAGATACAGAACCTGTGAAAGGAGCGAGGAAAGGATGGCTACGCAGATATATGGTGCATATAATGTCAGGTGTCTGGCCATACGAAGGACCAGTGCCCTTTTTTGGCAAATTACATGCAAGCAAGAGGACCTGGTCCGGTGCGACCAGGAGCAAGTAGGGAGCCCATCCTATCATGACCAGGATCGAGTGGACCTACACTTTGGTGTGACGACTGTCATGTGGCAGGACTACATGATACGACCCATTGCCCCCAGTTAGGTTCCTACGTCTCCGAACTGAAGCAACAATGGTGTAGGTTCTGCCGCTCGATGGGACATTATGAGCAGAACTGTCATACTTATGACTTAATTATAGATCATGGGAACTTGTATAGGGTACACTCAAACCCTGCGTCGCCAAGAGGGTCTGTGCACTTTGGAGGATCTCCAGCACGGGGCTGAGGAGGTCAGGGAGGGAGTGCAGGACAAGGATGGGGGCAGCTAATCTGTCATAACTGCAGAGAAATGGGACATTTCGCCAGAGAATGCCCAAATCCCACCAGGCCATCGTGCAAATATTGTCGGCAGCTGGACCATGTGGTGGAGGATTGCCTAATTTTAATAGCCAAAATGCAGGAAAAGCAGCCCACCCCTACACAGAATGTGCAACGAGTTAAAACTGAACTAAGGAATGCAACTCTGAGCGTAAAGGTCATGACACATAGTGGGAGGGTCACCCAGGGGGAAAAGGAGGCGCTTGTCCCCCGGGAAGGAGTGGGCCTCAAAGAATAGGAGTCACTAGCAGCTGCCAACACACCTCAAGATAGAGGAAGGGGTTTAGCCCTTCCTACAGGCATGTTTGAAGCTGCTACGAAACCCGCAGGCCGTAGGAAACCTGCAAGCGCTACTGAATACCTGCGCAGCTCGGCCCAATTTGATTCATGGGACCAAGGATGTACACAAACTATATAGCTATAAGAAATGAACCAAAAAAGAGATGCAGTTGACTGGCAGATTGGTGACTACGAAATGGATCAGGTCATCTTAGATCTTGGATCAGATGTGAACGTATTACCAAAACAGACATGGACATGAATGCGAGAGCCTAAACTGGAGTGGTCCACCATCCAGCTGCGAATGGAAAATAAAAAAAAAATCATTCCTCTAGGTAGGCTACTGAGGGTTGTGGTTGACATCGCAGGGGTAAGGGTCCTCGCTGACTTCGAAGTAATAAAAATTGTGGAAGATGCGGATCCCTACCCTACGCTCCTCGAGTTGGACTGGGCTATAGACATGGGGGGTGTCATCAATCTCAAAAAGCGCAGCATGGTGTTTGAGAACAATGGAACACGCGTAATAGTACCACTAGACCCAGCAGAAGGTGCACAGTATATAGGACCAGCCTATGAGGAGGAGGAAATAGATCACATTTATAAATTGACTGTGCGGGATGAAGATCGGGTTAACCCCATGGACAAAGGAGTGCTCTGTTGGGAAAAGGACAGTGAATGTTTTTCCAACTCTGACGAGGAGCTGGAAAATTGGCAAGGTCAGTTGCACGAGGTTTTGACGTTGTGATGTCTTCAGACCACCAGGAATTTCCGTCGCATCTCTACTAAGGAAAGAGACCTGCCTTTCCATAATGACGCAGGTGATAGTAAGAAGAGTGTTAAACCTAAAATCCCCACGGAACAAGCACTGCCCCTAACACTATGCAGAACACCTACACGAGGGTCGGTATTCTTCACTCAGGAGAAGTATTGGACTAGGGTGATCCTGCGCCTAGGGACCCCAGTTACCAAATGGGATCTGAGGTCAGTCGACCTACGATACTTGCTGACATACAAAGGATGTGATCGAACCCTGCCCGGACAAGCTCATATGATTACCGTTGACCTAGGCGTGCGTTCGATTATGGACCTGCTTGAACCCACGTGCAATTGGGAGAATTTGTGAACACTTCAAGTAACAAATGGCACTAGGACGTGTGATGCAGCCCTATCGTACAAGGACGTCCTGACCAATGGAACCGCACATGGCTCGAGAAGATTTGTGGCCCACTTGCAGATCTGGCACCTGAACCATGTCATAAAACACCTAGCATCGACCTTAATTCAGGATACACAAATGGCATGCAGGTGTCATCCGATTTCTAACGTTCCATGGAAGAGTCCTCAGGTATGAATAATGACCATCAGTACACCCCACTTTGATAATAAAGGAACCTTACAGTTACACAAAAGAGGCGGCGGACCATCAATGCATCCATTTATGGTAAGTTTAATCTGAATTGTCGATGGTAAGTTTCCCATACGGACTACTCCACCATTAAATAGCTCCGGATAGTGTGTGGTTGGAAGAATAACTTCGTACCAGGCTATTTATTGGTTCTGCAATATGCTCCTATTATCGGCCTACTGGTTTTCTGCGATCATTGACATTCTCTGGAATGCCCATTCTCTTGTTGCTATGACGGACCCTAACCCACCGAATGATTTGTTCCTGGGTTGCACAGCGCCCGCAGACATCATCTTGAGAGGGTCTGGGAATGACGAGCGTGATCGAATGATTGAGCGTTGGCCTCCTGCGGAAAGAATTGCCTGCGACCCATGCACAGTGAGGCGGACAACCACGAGACCTAGCCGGATGGCCTCAGATGATATAGCAGAGGAGGATACGTTAGTACCGCGGTCCGTCGCCCGCAGTATCACAGTCAAGCCACGACTGGTTCTGTGCCAAGACGGAATGATGAGATATAGGGACATATTGCGATTTCTCCGCAACTCCAGAGTACTGCCTAGCAGAAGCAATGTTTGTTCATTCCCTCGCAGTGCCCTAGCTCACAATCACGATCCAACCACTAGGGACATCCAAATCGATTTGGTGCAGCTATCTCGCACAACGCTCCTAGGACTACACACCAAAGTGTTGCAATAGGTTCACCACCGTGTCCATACTATGCGACAGCAGTATGACATATCTCCAGCAGTACGGGCCCAACAGATTGCATTGATCATGGACGTAATGCATATTATTCAGGAGCAGCTTACGCAGGGCGTGCAGTTGGTCGAAACATCTACACAACTATGGACAGCAGTCCGGCACCACTCTATGCTTCAGCATATCCAGAAGGAATCACAGCAGGCAGAAGCTGCTCTGGATCAGGTCAAAACTTCCTCACCCTCCGACATCTCCACATAGCGTCTCGCCATCATGGACACGATTGAGAACCTTCACCGCACCAAGCATGTCATCCGAAAATGGTTGAAACCATGGGCCGACACCGCACTCTAGCTCGCCCAAGATGCTCAGTCCGCCATTGCGCACCTCCACTGGCTACTAAAATGGCTTTACCGCGGCTCCAGACGGTACTGCCTCCCTAACACTTGTTAACATTACACAGCAAGCTGCTGCCCAGAGTCAAAAAGTGCTTCCTCTGCTTGTCCGCACTCTTGATACCTTGCGTGTGCAAATAGAAGCCGCACCACCACAGTGACTTGGGACGAGTCACAATATTATGTTGGGGGACTGTTGGAACAAGGCCTCCTACAAGTTGCGAAACTGGTCCATTTTGGATATTTTTTATTAGATTTAATGTAGCGGAGGGGTTTTGGGGTGGGTAAAAGCCCCAAAAGCATTGTAATGGGTAAAAGGGTAAACCAGGGGTTCGAAAACCACGGTTTGCGGACCATAGGAAAGTCTAGGCTAGATTGCTATAAATAGAGGGACATTTTGTATTGTAAAAGATAGGAAATGATGAGCTATTGATGTGAATTGTGGTTTAAGATATCTATTTGGGTTTTGGGGAAAAGACTCCTACTGGCTATGTGCACGGAGATCCAAGTCCACCTGTGTGTGGACCCTACTACTGTGTGCGCAGTTTGGGAAGGGAATTGTAAGAAAGGATTGATGAATGAATGAATAAAGAAAGGTTGATAGATAACTGAATCTATGAGTACTCTTGTGCGAATCATTGGTAATTGTTGCACTGTTTATTTTCTTTGTTTAAGCTACGAAGATCTGTGTAAGTGTGTTTCTCTCTCTAGATTGGTTTTGTTCTATTATGTTTTGCTTATGTAATGATGTGTTGCTATCATAAAGGCATATAATTATAGACCTAACGCACATGGATGCATATAGAGACCTAATTAACCCTGCACAGAGAAAAGTAATCTGGGAACTACAGGGCTTAGTGTAGCTCTACTTGCCTTACTTATCCTTTCTCAGGGTGCGGAAACCTAGTTCCAGCACCCACCCATACTACTTCGGGTGAGACTTTGACCTGCGCAAGCAGTTCACTGCCGAAAGGGCCAGTAGTATAGGGGCTTGTTGGTAAACCTTGCACTCCGAACCTGGGTCAGGACCCCTCAAGCCAACAATGTTTCTAATTTTAGATTTTTTGGTTCTCTTGTTTACTTTCATGTGCCGAAAGAAAAGAGAAGCATGTTGGATGCTTCTAGGAAGAAGGGAATGTTTGTGGTCTACAGTGAAACTTCGAAGGTGTATATAATCTATGTGCCTAGTCAAAGAGAATTAGAGATATTCCACGATGTCACCTTCAATGACGATGCTTCCCTTAGGAAAGTGAGAAATCTTCCTAGCTCCAAGGAAGACAAAGAAGATGAAGAAGCAAGTAAGCAGGAAGAGTCGAAGGATGACCTGATGCCTGATGTTAAAGGACCTATGGATCCTATTGATCTTCCTCCTTCAAATAACAGAAGACCCTCATGGCTCAAGGATAGTCTCGCAGATGCTGAGAGACACGTTGCCCCAAGGGGGACATTCCATGAAAGCAAGAAGTCGAAGAGATACCAAGGGTATCTAGCAGCCATGAGTACGGTAATTCAATATGAGCCTGGATCATTTGAAGATGTCGTCAAGCATCAAGTTTGGAAGGATTCTATGCATGAAGAATATGAGTCCATTATGAAAAATGATGTCTAGGTAGTGGTCTCGAGACTGGAGGACAATTCTGTTGTCACCTCGAAATGGATCTATAAGATCAAGCATGGATCTGATGGAAGTGATGAAAAGTACAAGGAAAGATTTGTTGCCCAAGGATTCTCTCAAAAAGAAGGCATAAATTATGATGATATATTTTCACCTGTGGCCCGCTATACCACCATCTAATCTATTATTTCCCTTACTGCAATGCAAGGATAGAGTCTACATTAGATGGATGTGAAAACCACTTTTCTGCATGGTTCTATAAAGGAAGAGGTGTATGTGCAGCAACCTTTGGGGTTTGAAGTCTGAGATAGAGACACCCATGTGTGCAGGTTGAATAAATTCCTCTATGGGTTGAAGCAAGCCCCCAGGGCTTGGTACGAGAGGATCGATAGCTACTTGATGAAGCTGGGCTTCACTCGAAGTAATGCTGATCCAAACCTTTATTTTAAGGTTGATAGAGATAGGCCTCTCATTCTGGTTCTCTATGTGGATGATATCTTCTTGACAAGCGTTGACCCACTCATTGATTAGTGTAAGAGGGAGCTAGATTCCAAGTTTGAGATGAAATACCTAAGACTCATGCACTACTTCCTAGGCTTGGAGGTCTGGCAGAGGCCATGCGAGATTTTCCTTTCTCAAGGAAAATATGTTGTGAAGTTGCTGGAGAGATTAGGTATGGTGGGTTGTAAGTCTATGTCGACACTGATGGAACTCAACTTTAATAAGTTGTGTGGAAATGTTGTTGGGCCTGTGCTAGCAAATCCTATCAAGTATCGACAACATGTGGGGGGCCTGATTTTCTTATTGAACTCCCGTCCAGACGTATGTTTTGTAGTGAACACATAGTTAATCCTCATCATATTCAGTGGATTGGTGCCAATGATCTATTGACATATCTTCGGGGCACAATCATCCATGGACTAAGATACACTACTAGGAGTTTGAGACTCCATGGATATACTGATGTCGATTGGGTTGGCAGTGTGTTTGATCGCAAGAGCACATCTGGATGTTTCTTCACCTTGGGTTCTACTTCGATATCTTGGATGAGCAGGAAGAAGAAGTTGATGGCTTTGAACACCACTGAGGTCGAATACATTGCAGCGAGTATGGTCTGTTGTGATGCTATTTGGTTGTGAAATCTCTTCAGTGAGTTGTTTGGGCATGTGCTAGATACCACCGTTATCCTTTGTGATAACCAGATTGGGATTTGTCTTTCTAAGAATCCCATGTTCCATGATCGATCCAAGCATATTGATATCACGTACCACTTTATTCAAGATATGGTACAGCGAGGCACCGTAAGACTTGATCATATAGGAACTGATGAGCAGGTCGCGAATATTCTAACAAAGCCCCTGGAGAAGTTCAAGTTCCTAACCTTCCGTGAGAAGCTTGGAATCGTGGAAACACCCTATTCTGAGGGTCCTACTTGAGTTGGACTATGAGATCTAGGAGCTCCAGGGAGCTTGGGGATAGGTTCTTGGAGCTATAAGCACATATGGGACTAGGATTGTTGAACATTGTTGTGCTTTTGCCCCATCGTTATGATATTGAGTTGGTTCACCTCTCTTTGATCTGTGCCTCGCTCGCATCCTACCCATGGAGTTTCGGACTCATGGGAAGTACCTCTCCTTTGACGAATGAGGTGGGAAATGTGGATAGAGACCAATAGCAAGACCAATTGATGCATTAGTGATTATCGTACTCTCTATGTCTAAGATGGCACTAGTCCAACACCTTGATCTGGGATCAAGTATGATGAGGTTCTTACCTCTAAACTAACTTCAAGTTAGTATGAGACTCTTTTTGAGTCCAATAGAGGTTTTTACCTCTAAGCTGACTTCGAGTCAACTGAGTGGGATGTCTTTGTGATTCACCTTTTTGTTCTATCTGAGAATGAGAGCCAGCAAAGCAAGTTATGACAGGTTGATGCACGATGTTTGGTGAAAGTACAGGCGGGTATTGATGGATGGAACTTGTGGACAGATGGAGTTCTCCCTAGTTGAGAGGGAGTGTTAATTTGGGCAACTAGGTCCAAAATCCATGTTTCACTACTCATATGACGATGGTCATATTTTTGTTGGATTCCTCTTTTGGAGAGGTGGAATATTGATCTAAAGATCATCTTGTTTGGATGAGCAGAACATTTATTTTGAATATTTTTTCCACATGTGCAAGGTTGGCCATATTTGTAATGTAGGCTCATATTCCTAATATATGTGTCACACACCCTCACTGATGGATATAAATTGCGGAGACTTGGAGGTCATTTTCTCATCAACTCATCACACATTTTCTCATTGTGATCTAATTGGTTCGATAGCATTTGGAGGCCCTTTTCCCCTCACATGTGTGGAGCAAAGCTGTTGTTTTCTGAGGATCTATTTAGAGCTTTTTTCTGTAACGTTGATCAGCATTGATCGTGGTCAACCCTTGGTCGTTTGACCTAAAAACTCTGCCAAAAAATAGATTTTTAGAGGTCGTACTTTTGGGCACTAAAATCGAGTAAATCCAAGTTGTTTGACCAAAGCCCTAATCTGTTGCGTTGAATTTGGGTTGACAAGTGATGAGTTGTCTTTGAGGGTTGTGGGTATGACACATGGAGGATTGGTTGACCAAGAAAGACTTTTTTGGCTGAAGCATCTTGTTGACTGCCATAACACATCAATATCTCATATCTTTGTTGGACAAAACGAATTGTAAATCTAATCTATATTTGGCTTTTCTTCTGTTGATATATTATTATGTTCTATCAAAATTTTACTTTCATGTTTATGTGATTGCTATTGTGTATCAGGCCTAAGAAAGATTGAAGTAAAATTGCATCAAGCATAGAACACCATGGTTATCTAAATTTAACAGAATCCCTACTACCCCAGTTTGTTTTCCCTTAGACCTATCATTTTCCAGATTTTGTCACTTTGTGTGAAGCTCATTATCTCCCAAGTTAGAGAGTTTTCATTGCTCATAACAATGAAACCTTGTTTTATATAACCCCTAAGTTAATCTGCCAAGCACTCTACTTAAATTCTCGAGAATACCTTCACCCTAATTTTCCCACTGATGCATTGATGTATTTATCATAAAATTTCCCTTTCATAAAGAGCCCATATTTTCAAATATTTTGTGCCAAAGAACTTTGAATTTCCAAAGACCAACCCACCTTATTATGCTGCAATATTCCCTGAAATGTCTAGGCAAGCCATTTCCCTAATTTCCTGTTTGTTAGGATATCCCAGTGATAAATGGGTGGATGAAGTTATCTTAGGATTTTTATCATTCTTTTCCTTTGGTAAAAAGCCTTCAATTATGTTTAATTATAGCCAGTTTCTCTCATACATAATTCATTATTAGTTTTTAAAGTTCAGTGTTGAATGCTCTTTCAAGCACCAATCAGTTTTGGTTTACTTGTTCTTATATCACCAATTAGAGAGATTTAAGTTTCCCTTACATAAATTTGATTTTCCAGGTAGGCCAAAATCAGTAATTCATTGGACCTCATTAGTGAGGAAGACTTTTGAAGAATCTTATTTTGGTGATTTTGTCAATCAGTTCTTGTATATGGAAGATTGTTTATTAAATAGTGATGCAGTTCTTAGAATTTATACTGAGAATAAAATAATTCTACATCTAAGTGAAAATTTCAAGGTTGGAAACTGGTATTTATACCAGAACTTTACAAAAATCAGAATTTATGGATGTGAGCTTCAACCACACAAATTGCCAATTTTCCTCCCTATAAGAATTTTTACACTCGAATATATCAAGTAGATGTTGAATATGGATGATCTTCATTTTGTCTCTAGAAAAAAGAAAGCACAGCTCAAAATGAGGGCACATGTTGGTCTATTCATAGCCAACACCAGAGCTACAAAGAGGGAAGTAAGTGATTTGTTGAAACAAATGAAATTTAGGTTGAGTTTCAATTGGTCTTATGATCCACTAAGAATTATATCATCAATGAGAGTTGCACAAAAATAAGCACCCTGTCTTCATATGGAAAAACCAGAAATTGAACAATATTCCAACAGAGAAGAATGGGAGGAGAATACATTGCAAGAAGTATAGGAAGTAATATCTGCTCAGATAGTATTAGAAACTCCAAAAACCATAGAGAAAGAATTGAAAAGGTCGAGAGAAATCTTGTCTCCATCAAAATCATAATTATAGCAAAAAGCATTCAAAGTGATGAAGAGAAGAAAGAAAAAATATGATGATTAAGAAGAATCCTCAAAAGCTCAGAATTCTGAAGTACCTACTACTATTATTTTTACAGGAGAATCTGCATTTTCATTATAGCAAATTGAAGAAACTAGAATAGATTCTTCTTCTCCTTATTCACCTTCTTCAAGACAACAAAGTATATTTTCAAGATTTTTAGAAATGAAAAAGAAGAATGAAGTATTAAAAACTTCAACATATGCAGAATTTTGGAAACAATCTTCTACAACACAAACCAGATTACTTTCTACCTTGGACAATGAAAAACGACAGTTCTAATTAGCATTTTTTGAACCAAAGGTCAATGTGCCTAAAACTACTGAAGATTATAAAACTTATTTTTTTCTTTTGATACTAAACAGATTCATCCCATAAATTAAGTTGATCTTCACAAGCAAGCAAGGGAGATGATATATACATATTTGACAAGTTCTGCCATGGAAGCTTCAAAGTTGCAAACATCTTTGAAAAATATTCATTCTCAATTAAAGCTAGAAAATATGTCTTCTCTAGCAAAGGACACTAAAATCAAGGGGTTCGAAGATCTAGTTTTAAAATTAGGATTGAATCCTAAAGATGTAAAGGCAACTGAAAAATAATCAAAATAAGCAATGCAGATATCCAAGAATTGAGGAAATAGTTGAAATTGTCAACAACTGAACATCCACGGGCACAAGAAGTAAGTCAACTAGAGAAAGAGAAAGAAAACATGCTTCAGAATGGTTGTTGAGCAGAATATATAGATTCAAAAAATGGAGACATAGATGGAAAATTTGATCAAGGAAAGAAAACTCCAAACCAACACTGGAGTAGGAACATCTACAACAACAAAATCTACACCAGTAGTTTCCACAGCAGAAACAAAGTCTACTTGTCAAAATTCAGCATAACAATTATCTAAATCTATGGGAGATTAGTAAATAAAATATAAGGAAATTGAAAAACTCAGAGTTCAGCTAGAGAAGATCCAAGAAAATAAGATAAAAGATAATAATTCATATTTGGTTGGAGTGCTGAAAAAATTCAAATTAACTAAGCAATTAGAGATATATAAGAATGGATCTTTAATTGCACAGACATTATCCCAAGCCAAAGAAAAAATTTGGATTGATATTAATGCATTTTTAAATGAATTGTGGCCATCAATTAAAATCATTTTTTAGAAGGAAGAACAATTGTAGAAGTCAAAGGCAACCGTAACAAATATTAAAGAATATGTAGATCACAAGCTAGGGGAAGCTACCAGAATAATCAAAGTACTAAATTCTAAGACAAACATTAGGGGAATTTTGAGGTCTAAAATGGGCCTCCTAAGAAAAATGTACAACCAAAATAAACTTTACAAGAACCAATAGGATTCAATATGATGATGTCAACCATGGGGGATGATTCACCATTTTTGGAGTAAAAAAGTAAAAAGATTAAACATTAATAAAATAATAAAACTACTTTTTCAACACGTAATTTCAAATTATCTCCCTAATTTTTTACTCAAATTTTGAGCGGGAGTACTCGTTGGATAAAAAATTTAATTCCTCATTCAAGGAGTACCCATGTTGCATACTTCCGATGAACCCTACTACACGAAAAATGAGAAATACATGAAAAAACGTGATTGCAATCACGTTTTTCATGTATTTCTCATTTTTCATGTAGCAGGGTCCATCGAAAGTATGCAACATGGGTACTCCTTGGATGAGAAATCAAATTATGCATCCAACGAGTGTTTCTGCTCAAAATTTGAGTAAATGCATAGGGAGATAAGTTGAAAAAAATAGTTTTTTTCTTTTTTCCCTCTAAAATTTGATGATGTAATCAAATATTATTTTATTATTTCCACTATTATTTTATAATATTCATATGAGACCCATTTTAGACCTCAAAAATCCCTTAATGAGAAGAGCAAGAAGAATTTGTAATTGAAGACAGGATTGATGTAGTCCTAGAAGCAAGAAATTTTTTGACAAAGAGAAACTTAATGTTACAATTAGAAAACAAGTGTCAAAACTTAGAAGTATGAATTACAAAGTTTCATAAAAAGTTTAATGCTTTGCGCCAGAAAGGGCTCCTAGATCTATGAGACTCTAGTGGTCAATTGATTCCACTAGAGAATTATCAACACATACTACATGAGACAGTAGCAGATAAAACCAAATTTTCCAAATTCAGAGGGATAATCAGTGGTCATACATTCATTGAAGGCCTAAAATATGACCTTTTCACTCAATATGAAGTTCAACAATTGTTTATTGTTAGGCCAACCTTTGAGAAATACACGGAAGTCGATGAGGCATATAGAAAGGTAACAAAATTTTCTATCCCGGATGATAAAAGGTGGGATAAGTTACTTGAACTCATTGAGTAAAACATAATGTAGGATTTTAGTGAACAAAAGGAAGGTAAAGAGGAGCAGAAAGCATAATAGCAGACGCTGAAAACAGAAGATTCAGTTTCTAGCAACAACCATCAAACAATAGCCTTGAATTATGTGTTGATTATTCAAATCAGTTTAGAATAGCTACTTTTCTGTTCTGTTTTTGTCAATATCCAAATCAGTTTTGGATAATATTTCATTTTATCATAAAAAAATTTCAGATCTAGATATTTAGGAATTACACTCTATAAATATTTTGTAATTCTAAAAAGGAAGGGTTGAACGCTTGTGATGATCCAGTGACATGATAATAATATCCTAAGCAATTTGTGAAGATAATTAAAGGATTTTGGCTTCATTCTTAACAACTTGTGTATTCATGTGATTTTGTCTTGTTATTAATTTATGTTATTTCATATTTATTTCTGCACATGTTCAAGGTAACATAGGAGTTTGGGCAAGGCTAGATTGAATATCAATATCCATGACAACCCGCTACAAAGTTATAATTATTAAAAGATATTAATTAACTAGGCAATTTGTCTTAGTTAATTCCTCTAGATATTTTAATTGTTGCCTTTTGTCATCTCTTGAACATGTATTGTTTGGTTGTAGAAATTTTTTTCACGCATCAACTGTATGTGATTAAATTAGATATTCATTATGAATATTTAAGAATTATATTTCTTCTTCATTTCTACTTTTCAAATCAATTTAAATAGTAATCATGTTATGAATGAAAATCAAGCCTTTGATCTTCTCAGAATTGCTTAGAATTTACAATTGTTTAAATGTTTAATACATTGGTCATCCAATTAAATCAAAACCTTACTTAGATGATTTGGCACAATTCCCTAGCCTAGAACTGTCTACAAAGATACAACAGGGTCTAGCTCTCCATTCAACTAAATCCTTTATATACCTAGAATATGAAAATCCACCACTTTTTTACAATTTAGTTGTTCTTTAATATGCATATGTTTTTGTCATTTGAGTCATTTTAAATTTATATGAGGATTTTGACTAGTAATTTATTTGAATTCTTGAACCACTGTATATGTGTGCACTTTCTTTTACAAGTGGCTTCATTGCATAGAAAATTCTTCTATAGAATCAAGTTCATACAAATCCCTTCTCTTTTCTCCCTATAATACCTTCTAGTTGGTTCTACGAGAATATATACTTTTGGATGTGTTCTAACAATATTATTTTCTTCAAATATTCCTCCCTACTTTGAGTAACTTGAATCAATAGGACAATATTCACTCAACTATAATAAAGAATATATATGTTGCATACTAGTAACTCTTGAAATCCAAATTGGACAATTATTTTATGCAATCACCATCTCTTCAAACACAAAACATGTAATTTCCCCAATCACTTGAGCATGGAGTTGTCTTTCCTACTAGCCTAACTTGTCTTATTAATACGGAGAATTTTTAAGAGGACAAAGAAATTTTTCCTAACTCTACTTTATAACATTAATAAATAAAAGGGGAAAAAGTCACTTGGAGAAAATAAGAAAATCTCACCTAGTGACTTACCAATTAAAATAGTAATAAAAGTGCTTATAGAAGAATGGAGAAAGGTCCCAAAAAATCTCTTAAAAGGGAGAGAAGGTCACTTCTCAAACATGTTATTCTATTCATCATATCTCTAAAAATTGACTTGGCTTTGGAGAGTCTTGTGAAAGGGTTTCAAGCCAAACTCTACAATGGATTTCAGTGGACTTAAGGTGCTGAAAATTGAGTTACTAGTTGGAGAAACCAAGATCATTTGTTGAATTTGAATTCGTATTTTTTAGGAGGGTTGAATTCATTATTCCAAGAGGCTAAATTTGTATTCGGCAGAGGGCCAAATTTCTTGTTCCAGGAGGAGGCTGAATTGACATTTCCAAGGGAGATGAATTGCTAGGTACAAGAAGGGGTCAAATTCACCATCTCAGGGGGGTCGGATTTACCAAGATATTTGAATCATCCAAAAGGTCGAGTTCTAATTTTGAGGGCCAAATTTGTTTTAAGAAAGGGTTAAAAAATTTGTTGGACCAATTATCAGTTTTTGCACTTGATGTTTCAAAGAAGGGTTTTAGGTTCCAAAACCTCCCTTGTATGCCATTTTTTGTGGATAATTTAATAATTTTTTGGTTTGTCCCTAATTGTTATTGCAATGTTTCATTATTAGATTGAAAATTTGAATACGGTTATAGCATTTAGTG
The DNA here is from genome assembly GCA_034641835.2 of Pinus albicaulis. NCBI lineage: Eukaryota > Viridiplantae > Streptophyta > Pinopsida > Pinales > Pinaceae > Pinus > Pinus albicaulis. The sequence continues at coordinate 1,056,023,518 of CM076583.1, forward strand.
TTTTTTTCCAGCTATTAATATGTTTGTTGAGAATTTTGTAGTTCCTCTAGTACATCTTTGTTAGAAAGAATATTACAAAACATGTAAGATAAATTTTTCATTATGTGGCTAATGATATTAACGGGATATCCTTGTACATTCATTGTTGTGCCATAAATTACTGTTCCAAATTACCAATTTTTTCCAAAAAATCACTTGGAGATATCCCCAATAATTATAAGTATAAAATTTGGTGCTAAACACATTTTATATTGTCATCATTGAAGTGTTCACCTTTTTGTGACATCAGGCTTTCATATTTCAAATTATTTGTATTTTCATGCGACACAAAAATCCAAGAATTTAAGATACTGTGTTTCTTAAATTTAAGTTAGATGATATGTAATGGAATTTTTCTTTAGATGGATTCGATAATTTTGATCATATCACCAAACATTTTAATCGATTATTCACAACTTCTTCATGTGTACCAAGGTTAAGCATTACAAAAGTTATGTATCTAAGTTACCAATTGATCCAGGTGTATTAGGTTGTGCACATAAACATGAAAAGTTATTGAAGTCAGACCAAGAGCCTAGCAATGTCATGGATTGATCACATGCCAAGGTTATAACATTTTAATGTTTATTTGTGAAAAGTTTTTGACATTTAGTTAAGCACATCTAGTTAAAAGAAATTTTAAATAGTTAAAGATAGGATTTGATAGCTGGTAGAGAGTTAGAACTAATGAAAAAAATAGATCTTGTTTCCCGGTGATGTGGAGTGAGGAAATTGGTTCACATCAGCAAACTAATTTCTTGGACGATTTTTTTTTTCAGTTTTGAAAAGGAAAAGGGGAACATTTTCTTGAAGTTTTTTGGTGTGAGAGAGAGGGACGTTATTTTTGTCTTCTGTGTGAGGCTGAAGTTAATCTTTGTGTGAGACTGAAGTTAGGGAGATCGAAATTAATACATCCATGATATCAATCTGTGGGATTTGATCCTCAATCTGTGTGAACTGGATGTGGCATGTGGGGTTATTAGATAAATGAAAAACATTCTTAGACAAGTGCTTTTTTTAATCAGAAAATCGAATTTGTAAGTGTGTGTGATATATTTAATTGCAAATGCATTTGTGAGGTTGTTAACAGCAATATAAATATCTGAAGATTGAAATTGATTTAGTTTTTAAATTACTGTGTTGAATGAGGAATTCATGCATTGTATTCCCTCTGTTCTTTACATTTGAATGAGACTAAAACGTAGACTTGGAGGACCATATCACAGTCAATATCTTAATTACATTTTGCATCAAATTTTTGTATTGGAAGGAGTAATTTTCATTACAGGTTCGAGAATACAAAGCATTTTGTGTCAAGCCAAGAGAAGAAGGATTTTTTGTAGGATATAATCGTCATCTGAATTACGGTTCAATTTCTGATCAAAGGAAGACGAAATTCGAAATTCCACCATCTGGGTTTTGTGCAGAGCAGGGCTATTTAGCAATTTGTGGGAAATTTTCCAAAAATATCCTTTGTTGAGGAGTTTCTAAGTGATATTTAAACTGTGTTTTTGCATACTACGTGACTGGGAAAAAATGACTTGTTGTGTTTGCAGAATTTGAAACTGAACAAAAACGACTTTTTGTTCCTTTGCACAAACGCCTGTGTTTGCAGAGATAGGAGCCATCAAGTTTTGGTATCATAGCCTTAACATTTTTAGTCTCTATAGTATAGAGAGACGAATCGGCGAGCAGGAAGGGTGCGAGGTCGAGGAGGCAGACCAACAGGTAATGCAGAACTCCGAGAAGAGATAAGGAGACTGCAAGTTTTGTTAGAAGCCATGGAATTGGGGAGAGAGCGGGATCCTGAAGGTGGAGATGTTAGTGCAGCCGAAGAGAAACCTAAAGAAGAAGTAGCAGCACCTGTTGAAGAAGCTATTGAGGTCAAGTTTTTGAGAGTAGTGTTGGGCTCAAGTTCAAGGACAAAGCTTGAAATCTCCATTTGTGATGGTAGTTTGAAAGATGAGAATCTAATATATTGGATCAGTGAGATGGACAAGTATTTTGAGTACGAGGAAATTGACGAGGATAAGAGAGTCAAGTTTGTTGTGACAAGGTTGAAAGGCCATGCGGCACTATGGTGGGACAATGTGCAAGCTGAAAGAAGGAAGAAGGAAAAACCATTGATCAAGAGCTGGGATAGAATGGTGGCAAAGATGAAGAGTAAGCTCTTGCCAAATGATTACCAGCTAACTCTTTATAGACAAATGAAAAATCATAAGCAAAAGATAATGACAGTGAGGGAGTGCACTGAAGAGTTTTACAAGGTGAACTTGAGAGCAGGTTATGTAGAAGATACCCCGAAGAAGATAGCAAGGTATATCAATTGTTTGAGGTTGGATATCTAATATGAAATCAACATACTTTCTCCAAGGACAATAGAGGAAGCACACCAGTGTTCCTTGAAGGCAGAAGAAAAGATAGCTAGGAAGCAAAGCTCTGGCAAAGGATGTGGTTTTGAAAGAGGGAAAGGAAAAATGGAAGAGGAAAGCTTCCAGTGCAAAAGAATGATGAAGGCAATTGAAATCAGCAAGGGCATTCAGAGAAAGAAGGTGGCAACAGAGGAGGAAGACCCTACCAGAGAGATAGAATTAGAGGAAGGGACATAGAGATTGTCTACTGGTGTTACAAATGTAAAAAATTGGGTCACTGGTCTTTTGAATGTCCTGAGAATGACAATACGGGACAACGATATGCATACATAGCTCAAACCGAAGCAGTGGAGGCACAAGTCCCTGAGGCAGAGAATGTGCCAAAGGTTGGAGAGGTGTTGATGATGTACAAAGTCCTATTAAAGTCAACAAAGGAGATTGTTGAACCAGTCCAAAGGAAATCCTTATTCAAGACAATGTGTAAGGAAAAAGGAAAATGCTGCAAATTTGTGGTTGACCGTGGAAGTATGAACAATCTAGTCTCCCAAGAAATGGTGGAAAAATTGGGGTTGCAAAAGATTAAACATCCCACACATTACAAGGTATCGTGGTTGCAAAAAGCACACCAATTGTTGGTGCATGAACAAAGTGAAGTTGAGTTTCAGATAGGCAAGTATAAAGACAAGGTGCTCTGTCACATAATGCCAATGGATTCTTGTCACATTCTTTTGGGTCACCCATGGAAGTTTGATAGGAAGGTGACACATGATGGAGAGAGAAATTATTATAAGTTTGAAAAGGATGGAATCGGGCACACTCTTGTACTGTTGAAAGAGGAAGGTACATCTGAAAAAAGTAGACAGCACTATTGCTTAGTGGAAAGGAATTTCTACAACATATGAAAGAAGAAGAGGTAAGTTATGCAGTGGTTTGCAAGCCAAAGGTAGTACTTCTGCACACTGAAATTGTAGATTTACCTATTGAAGTTTAGGATTTGTTGCATGAGTTTCATGATATTTTAGTTGATGAATTTCCGAGAGAGTTGCCACCCAAGAGAAGCATAAGTCATCACATAGACTTGATATCGAGAGCAAGTATTCCGAACAAGGTTTCATATTGAATGACACCCAAATAGAATGAGGAAGTAAGGAAGCAAGTCCAATAATTGTTGGACAAAGGACTAATAAAAGAAAGTTTGAGTCTGTGTGTCGTACCTATAGTACTGAGTCCAAATAAGGGTGGAGAATGGAGAATGTACATTGAATCTAGAGCAATCAACAAGATCACCATTCATTACAGATTTCCATTGCCACAAATGGATGATATGATGGATTTATTGCATGGGGCAACTTACTTATCAAAGATTGACCTGAAAAGTGGTTATCACCAAATTCGGCTCAGAGAAGGAGACGAGTGGAAGACAGCTTTCAAGACCAATGAAGGCTTGTACAGGTGGATGATCATGCCATTTTTCTTGTCAAATGCACCAAGTACCTTTATGCGGCTGGTGAATGAAGTCTTGAAGGAGTTCATTGGTAAGTTCATCATTGTTTACTTGGATGATATTTTGATTTTCAGTCAAACTAAAGAAGAGCACTTGAGAAATTTGAAGTATGTTTTAGAGAGATTGCAGCAAGAAAAGTTATTGATTAACATGAATAAGTGTTCTTTTATGAAGAGTGAGCTTGTCTACCTGGGTTTTTTCATTTCTAAGGATGGATTGAAAATGGATCCAGAGAAGATAGAGGAAATTGTAAATTCGCCCTCACCTAAGAACATTTTTGAGGTGAGAAGTTTTCATGGCTTAGCCAGCTTCTACAGAAATTGATCAAGAATTTTAGTGGCATTTGTGCGCCTATCATTGACACCATTAAGAAGGATAGACAACCATTTTATTGGACAGAAACAACATAAAAATTTAAAAATAAAAATAAAAAATAAAAAAAATAAAAAAAAAATCAACTATTGAAGAAGAAGATCACTGAGAAGCCGTTGTTGAAGTAGCCAGACTTCAATCAAACCTTTCAAGTAAGATGTGATTCCAGTGGGACAACCATTGGAGCTGTATTGAGCCAAGAAGATAGCCTGTTGCATATTTCAGCGAGAAGTTAAATGATTCAAAACAGAAATTCTCTTCCTATGACAAAGAATTTTATGCAGTGGTTCAAGCTTTGAAGCATTGGAGGCATTACTTGATGCCTAAGAAGTTTTTTCTGTACATGGATAATTGTGTCTTACAATACATTATGCAACAACATAAGTTGAATCATAAACATGCAAAGGGGGTGGAGTTCATTCAAACTTTCACTTTTGTTTTGAAGCACATCAGTGGGAAGGAAAATAAGGTTGTCGATGCTTTGAGTAGGAGATGTTTAATCATGCAGGAAAGTCAAATAAAAATTTTAGGCTTTGATTATTTGAAGGACTTGTATGATGTTGATGTTGATTTTAAAGAATCTTTTGCAGCGTGTAAGAATACAGTCGATAGGGACAGTATTCCATGGAAAGAGTTTATGTTGTGGGATGGGCTATTGTTCAATAACAATCAAATATGTATTCCCAATTTCTCAATGAGGGAAAACTTGGTCCAATAAAAGCATAATGGCGGGTTGGCTGGACACTTTAGTGTTGAGAAAACACTTGGGAAGTTGAGTCACTTCTATTTTTGGCCTAAAATGAATGCAGATGTACAAAGGTACGTGAGTAAGTGCAAGGTATGTCAGCATGCAAAAGGGAGAAGTCAGAATGTTGGATACATGTCGTTACCCATTCCCAACAGACCTTGGGATTCAGTGAGTATGGACTTTGTTTTGGGTTTACTGAGAACTCAACGAGGTAATGTTTCAATCCCTGTAGTTGTGGATAGATTTACTAAGATGGCTCATTTCATTCTGTGTTCCAAAACTAGTGATGCTACCCATGTGGCTAATTTGTTTTTCTGATGAGATTGTTCGGTTGCATGGTTTTCCAAAAAGCATAATCTCTGGCAGGGACACAAGATTCACCGGAAAATTATGGAGGACCTTGTGGAAGAAACTTGGCACTAAGTTAAATTTCAGCTCAACCTATCATCCACAATCTGATGGGCAAACAAAGGTTGTAAACAGGACCTTGGGTAATTTGTTGAGGAGTTTAGTAGGTGATCAACCAAAGCAATGGGATCATGCACTAGCCCAAGCTAAGTTTACCTAAAATGACTCACCAAATAGGAGCATAGGAAAGATTCCATTTCAAATCTTGTATGGCATGCATCCGAGGGGAATTTTTGAGCTAAGAGACTTGGGAAAGCTTGAGCATAGAAGTGTTGATGGGGAGGATTTTGCAAAATCCATGAGTGAGCTGCACGAGAAAGTAAAACAAAGATTACAAGACACAAGAAACAACTGTGAGAAAATTTACATAGGAAAGAGATAAACTTTGAAGTGGGAGACGTGGTCCTAGCTCACCTAAGAAAGGAGAGGTTTCCAAGGGGAGAATACAACAAATTGAAAATGAAGAACATAGGACCTTGTAAGATCCTCAACAAGTTTTCAGCGAATGCTTATGAGATGGAGTTACCTCTAGGAATTGGCATTTCACCCATTTTTAATGTAGCAGATTTGTATTCCTACACAGTTGGTGATGCAAATCAAAATTCTGGGAGTATTGACCATGATGAAGGAAAGGAACAACAGTGGCTGAAACAAATGCTTGTGGAAAAGAGTTTACAGGCTGAACAGATTTTGGATACGCGTGTTGCCAAGAAGACCAAAAGGAAACAATACTTGGAATATCTTGTGAAGTGGAAAGACCATCTGATGGAGGATTCTACTTGGATGGATGAAGCAACGCTACAGAAAGCATGTCATTCTATCGAAGATCTTATGAGCAGGAGCTCATATTTTTTTCTTCCTTGGAGAATCTAATGCAGGTGCATTAGGTTGTGTACATAAACATGAAAAGTTATTGAAGTCAAACCAACAGCCTAGCAATGTAATGGATTGATCACATGCCAAGGCTAGAACATTTTAAAATTTATTTATGAAAAAATTTTGATATTTAGTTAAGAACATCTAATTAAAAGAAATTTTAAATAGTTAAGGATATGATTTGATAGCTGGTAGAGAGTTAGAATTAATGGAAAAAATAGATCTTGTTTCCCGATGATGGGGAGTGAGGAAATTGGTTCACATCAGTGAACTACTTTCTTGGACAATTTTTGTTTTTCAGTTTTGAAAAGGAAAAGGGGAACATTTTCTTGAAGTTTTTTGGTGTGAGAGAGAGGGACGTTGTTTTTGTCCTATGTGTGAGGCTAAATTTAATCTATGTGTGAAGCTAAAGTTAGGAAGATAGAAATTAATACATCCATGAGATCAATCTGTGGGATTTGATCCTCAGTATATGTGAACTGGATGTGGCATGTGGAGTTATTAGATAACTAAACATCATTCTTAGACAAGTGTTTTTTTTTTTAATCAGCAAATCAAATTTGTAAGTGTGTGTGAGATAGTCAATTGCAAATGAATTTGTGAGGTTGTTGACAACAATATAAATGTCTGAAGATTGAAATTGATTTGGTTTTTAAATTACTATGTTAAATGAGGAATTCGTGCATTGTATTCCCTCTATTCTTTACAATTGAATTACTAAAACATAGAATTGGACAACCGTATCATGGTCAATATTTTAATTAAATTTTGCATCAAATTTTTGTATTGGAAGGAGTCATTTGCATTACAGGTTCAAGAATATAGAGCATTTTGTGTCAAGCCAAGAGAAGAAGGAATTTTCGCAGGAGAAAACTATCATCTGACTTACGGTTCAATTTCTTATCAAAGGAAGACGAAATTCAAAATTCCACCATCTGGGTTTTGTGTAGAGTAGAGTCTATTTGGGAATTTGTGAGAAATATTCTAAAAATATCCTTGGTTGAGGAGTTCTGAAGTGATATTTAAACTGTGTTTTTGCAGACTGTGTGATTGGGAAAAAACGACTTGTTGTGTTTGCAGAATTTGAAATTGAACAAAAACGACTTGTTGTTCCTTTGCACCAACGTCTGTGTTTGCAGAGATAGGAGCCATCACCAATGCTTCAAATAACCAAAAAAAACTAATCTCGGTTCACATGGAATTTACTATAGTTGTGGATTTAAGGACTTCACCCCTTATCACATGGAAAAAAATGCACAATGTGGAAAATTATATATATGCTTCTTAATTTTCCACATTGGGCATGATAAAAAGGAGGCCTAAAGAAAAATTCTTCCATGTGATAAGTGGTGAAATTTTTAATTTCACATACACACACACAAAGAAGAATGTTGAACCACTTATGTAAATGAACTAGAAAACTTTACCAGTTTTCCACACAAATAAACTTAATGAGAAATTGCACAAAATTTTCATAAATTTGAGGAATTATCAATTAGGACCATTCACTTTCAATGATCAAATCATTTCATTTGTATGAACATTTTTCTTGCCATTATTAGTTCCATTTAGAATGAGAAATTCCAGTTGCTAAAAGATCAATTATCAGTAGTGTTAATTGGCCTAGATTCATAACCAAAAGGATTATTTTTTCTTCCTCTAGGTATTAGACATGAACAAAAAAATACATTAGTACTCAAACAAAAATAACCAAAACAGGGCAAATATGTGGACCAATAATAGGGTGAATACATGAAGATGGGTTACACTTTTTGGTAAGCACACGGGTTTGGAGGGGCGAAAAGTAGCTCAATCAAGCAATATTCTAGTCCTCAATCGAGCTATTTGAGGCCTTAAAAATAGGTGCTCGATCGAGCTCCATGGAAAATTTTAGGGGCTAATATTCATTGGTGGGCTAATTTTTCATGGTTTTTATAAAAAAAATATTCGCCAATTTCCAGTTTTTTCTAAAAGTGATTCGCCCAAATTTTATGGTATTATTTTATCCTAAAAATCGCCAAAAAATTATAGAGACTATATAGAGTCATTATAAATTTGGATATATTAAAAAAAAATTAACCAAACATTTTATAATATGCGTATTAGGGACTTATAATATTCGCCAAGTTTTATAAACTTTAAGATAAATTTTCATCCTTAAAATTTTCCCTGTCGAGCTCCTGTGTAACCTGTGATTACAAGTTACATAGGAGCTCGATCGAGTTATTCTTTTAAAATTCTTGCCCAAAACACAATGGGGAGTTTATGGTTGGAAGTTTAACCACGTCAATAGCTCGATCGAGGCTTTCTTAAACCCTTGATCGAGCTATTTTAATTTTGAATTTAAGCGCTTGATCGTGCTTCTTAAGTGCTCGATCGAGTTATTGAGGGCTTAAAAAACAGAGTTTTAGCTCCCCTTCTGCAGATTTCTCTACAACACCATTTTTTAATCTTGCGGACTTAAGGCAGTACTTGTCCTTAGGTAGTGGAGTTGATCATGTTGGATTTGAGAAGGAATCATCTATCCAATGGCATATGAGTTTTTGAAATTTTCGTTATCATATAATATTTTTTATCTAATTTCTTTTAAATGTTATGCTTGAAATTTTTTTGGACACTTTCAAAGCGATTGAATGAAAAATAAAGAACATAAAATATACAAAACAAAAAAATTTCAAAAAATACCACCTTCTTCATTTACGAGTCATCTTCAAAAGGGTACTCTTGGTTTTTTAATTTACTTAAATAGTAGAAAAAAAATATTACCTGAACACATATGTCTAAAGAATGAAATTCAAATATTAATTTTCCAACTTCGAAAATTAATAAAATATATAATTTTGTATAAAAAAATAAAGTTTTAATATATACAACTTAGCTCTTTTTATCTCTAAAGTTTTAATATATACAACTTAGTTCTTTCTGTCTCTTCGGAGACATCCGATAAAATTGGAACAATATAGAGAATATTGACATGGCCCCTGCACAAGGATGACACGCACAAATCGAGAAATGGTCCAAAAAAATTCATCCACCATCATCCTCAACTTGAGGTTGAGGGGCAGAGTTGTTGGATTAAGAAAATCAAAGGGAGCAGGGGGTGTCGCTGGATCTATTTTTCCCAAAGGAAGAGAATTGAACCAAGAACATATTAAAGGAGGCTTATCCTTCAAATACATACTACAAGATAAACCGACAACATTATCAAATCCATAACATACACACAATATCCCTAGCCCCTATTTTGTGGAGCAGTTGAATCATGTTCCAGAACTGATTATAGACCTTCCAAAAACAAATGATCTTTGCATATCATATGAAGCTCAAGCCATTATATGCAGATTCAACAGTTATTGGCCAAAACCAATGGATATTTTCCATTGGATATTCACAAATTGGACAACAAACAGTGAGATTCACCTCTTCTCCAAAGGTTTCTTCATAGTAAAGTTTGCATAATCGGAGGATCAAGAATATTTCCTACAAGAAGTTCCATCGTTTTGGGGATCAACAGATATTTTCATTACCCCATGGTTCCCAGAATTTGATGCAAACAAAATTATTGTATCAATAATGTCAATTTGGGTTAGTCTACACAACCTTCCCCTTCATTTCCGGCGTCACAAAAATATAGAAGGCATTGGAAACCTCTTAGGATGATTCATAAAGACACACAAACAAAGAATGGAAGAACGAATCTTAACTTTTGCCAAAATTTGTGTGGAGGTGGATCTCAACAAACGCCTGTCAGATCGCATCCACTTGTTACACAACAAGAAAAGTTGGACTCAATTCCTAGATTTTGAGAATGCGGCCTTTAGATGTTGAATATGTCGACAGACAGGACATCTAAAAAATATGTGCCCCAATTCCAAGAAAGAGTAGTGAAGGAAGAAGAAACCAGGAAAGAAACCCAAATGATTTCAATTTCCTTCACATTTTCCAGAAGAAGAAGAGGATGAAGAAGAAAAGGGCCCCCTTCCAATGAGGGAAATCATAATACACAAGAGAGCGTGGAAAAGGGGGAAGAAACTCGTGAAGCGTCAAAAAGTCCAGTCCCTGCAACTCAATTGGTGAGGATTCCTGAAGTAAAGGATTTAGGGGGTTTCAAATGCCACCATGTTGCAGAAAGTTTAGACTCAGAAAAGGAAAACCCAAGAATAGAAGAAGAAAACCAGCTATCAATTGTATCATCCATGACATCTCAAGGAGAATGGCAGAAGGTAGAAAATAAGAAACAGAGAAAAAGTTAACCTTTTCTCTACATTATTAAGTTGATTATTTTGTATGGATTTTTTATCACCAGTCTTGGATTGGACTGATAGAATGCTTGCAAGCATCTACAACATGTAATTTTGTTTTCATTAATAAAATTACGATTTTTCCTTGGGAAAATAAAAACTTAGTTCTTTCTGTGTAGATCATATATATATTCTACGTTCTTAGTTCTTTCTTATCAATTATGGTATTCTAAGTTCTTGAATTCCCATACTTAATCCATTTGGCCACACATTTTTTGCACTTGATTCATTTTGTTCTTGGTTTAATAATATTTCCTTAAAAAAAAACCCCACTAAAGAGGTGCATTACATGACCATAGCACCATTACTTTATAAAAAATGCCCTATGTGTGCATAACCAAAATTAAAAGGTGATCATTATATTGTTGTTTGCAATGGGATTTTTCATCCCATTATTCTTCTATGTTTACAAACTATTCGAAGTCCAAAAATATCCACTTCAAGAACTATGCTTTTTGCAAGTCCCAATTGTAGAATACTATTATTTTTTCTTTATCTACATTGCCGCCTAATTTTTATGATATAAGTAATTATTGTGCACCAATTCTCAATGTCAAACATAATTTTGCTAATTTGATCACTACTTCGAATTTTAGAAAGTGTGAATTCTCAAATCATGGTATTTATATAAAAATTCCTAAATGTTATGATGAGAAAAGAATTCCCATAATAAAAATTTGATTTTTTTTATTTATTATCGAATATATATTTATACAATATGCTTGCTCCTACAAGAATAGGTGTATGTAGTTATCCCTCCCTAATCATAATAATCTAAGGTGCATTATTACCACAACTTACACAGAAACACTAATAAATATCTAATCCTAATCAAGATTAAATTAGATTATACAACTATGTTGTACTAACCTAAGATTATCTTCAATATCCCCCACCCCCACCTAAGTATACACATATTTTAAATGGAAAGGAATATACTCCAATGCAATGCAACCATTGATGAATGGATGCATATCACCAATCCAAGTAGTATGAACTAGCACTCACTTTTTTTCACACTAAGCAAATCAACTGTATATGAATAGGGACACACCCAACTATTTATCATAAATCCAAACTTGTAAACAAGTACATACACATCTATTTTTCACTCTCATCAATGGTACTAATCCTTACTAACCTTTACAACTTGTAAATAGGGACAAGCAGTGTGTTCACTACAAATGTGGAATCAACTTCCACTTTCACTTCAATTTTTCTCTCTAGTTGTTCGTGCCTCATGAAGCAAGTATGAAGTGAAATAGTGGTGTTTGTTCCTCACCATATATTTAATAAACGTTGTCCACCTCACTAAACAACTAATGTGTAGCTATTATGCTTGATGCTATCACTAGATCATGAACAAAAGTATGGTAAGAACGACACTAAAACACCATACATGGTTTAAGTTTTCTTCTTTACTCATTCAAATTTCAAAATAGCCATCAACCAATGAGGAGTGATATATTATTGACCCACCACCATGAGGTTCCAAGCTTTTCACCACATTTTAAAACCCTTAAAATATTATTTTCAACCTTTTTATTTGAGCCACTCTATTCATTCTTTATGTTCTTTCACCAATGTTGAGATGTAATAGTCTCACCATTGTTTGAACCTCAACCAACCTTGGATCAACCTTTCCTTATATAAAACGAAGCCAATAATAACTTTTTTTGTGCATTCAACTCACATCCATCGTGTACTTTTTAAGATTCAATCCTAGCAAACAAATATCGTACAAAAGCACCAAAGACTTAATGACCTAAGCATGTCAAATGTCTCAAAAAAAATTAATGATATGGCATATCTTGACCAAAATACATTTACATTTCATTGCAATCTCATGTTGTGTCAATGATGAATTTGATCCAATTTGTTGGCTTTCAATAGATTATATAACAAAGTCAACTTGATCATTTCAAATCATTGTGATATCTTACAAATTTGAATTACTTGAGGAAGGCCTGATGCTAGACTTGATTTCTTTTGAATTATGCATAAAACGTTTATGCTCAAGGGTTACAATCTCCAAAGAATATGTCAACTTTAACAACATTTTGACTTCAAATATAACAATTTCTTCTTCATAAGATGACTTTTTCCATTAGGTAGATTGATTCTTGTTGCAACATATCCAATTTGACCCAACTTCAATATGCAAGTCAAAAACTCTAAACAATTCATTTAATCGTACACATTGTCACAACGGATCTAACCACTTATTCAAATATGGCATCGAAAAAGAACTAATTGCAACCAATGTGCACTCAAATCTTCAACAACCCATTTTAACTTCTCGAGAGATGGTATCACTCTCAAGTGGGCATCACGAGATTCCACAAATAAATTGATTTATGTGAGCCACACCTACACTATCTCTCTATATTAAATTTTAACAACAAAAACATTCAACTAAATCATACACCTATCCTACCACTATCCTATGAAGTATTACATCTTAGACCCTCATCTTCCTAGGCTCTCTTATGAGGTAACTAAGCCTAATCTCATTTTATCATAAAAAAAATTATAAATATTGCAATAAGTAGAATTCCCATAGTGAAATTATGATTTTCTTATTCTCATAGAGATATTTATGCAATATGCTTCCTCCTAAAAAATAGGATTATGTAGTGTCCATCACTACACACATTAGGAAAAAATTGAGGTCTAAAATGGGTCTCTTTGGGAAAATAATAAAATAACAGCTATGATTTTTTAAAGAAAAAGAAAGGAAACTATTTTTTTATTGTACTATTGGTTTATCTCCTTATAAGTTTACTCAACTGTCAAGTGTAGACACCCGTTGGATGTGGAATTAAATTCCGCTCCGAACGAGTACCCACTCTACATACTTCTTAGAAGACCCACATCGGAAAAAATTGAAGATACATTAAAAAAACATGTTACATGTTTTTTCAATGTTTCTTCAATTTTAACACATTTTTTTTATGTATCTTCATTTTTTTCGATGTGGGTCTTCTCAAAAGTATGCATAGTGAGTACTCGTTGGGAGTGGAATATAATTCCACAACCAATGGGTGTTTACACTTGACATTTGCATAAAAACCACGAGGAGATAAGTCAAAAATACAATTATAAAAAAATAGTTTTCTTCTTTTCCTTCCAAAATATTTACCCCTGGGGATGACATCATCATCTTGAATCCTATTGGTTCTCTTGAAATCAATTTTGTTAATACATTTTTGTTTCAAGGCTCAAACTTTCCCTAAAAATTCACCTAATGCACTCAACATATCCTAATCTAAAGTGAGTTGTTATCACAAACTCATGCAATGTCTAATTATAATCTAGACTAACTTAAATTAATACAAAGACATCATACTAACCTAAGATTATCTCCAACATTTTCCCCATAAGTAAAAACATATTTCAAAGGGAGAGGAATGACACCATAAAATATTTTGAACATATATTAATTGGAAGCAATTATCGATGGATGGGAACATACCACATCTCCAAAAATTAGTTGTAGAACTTGTAAATTTATTCACATTAGAACTATGCAGAAATAGAAACACAACCAACTATTCATCATAGATCCAAACACATATACAAGTACATACACATATTTCTACTAAATATGATCGTGAGACTCAGCTTCACTAACCTTTACAATGTGTGAATAGGGATAAACACTTTACTCACTCCAAATGTGGCATGGCCTTCAACTTTGTTTCATGTTTGGTCCTTTAGTTGATTGCGCCTCACCAAGAAGGTACATATCATAATAGTCTAGTGGGATTGGATCCTCACTATGTCTTAAGCGTTTTTGTCCACCTCCCTAAACAACTCATATATAGCCTTTACACTTTATAACTACCGCTATATTAAAACAACAATATGGTACCATCTTTTGGCTTTAGTATTTTTTACTCACGTGTTTTCCACTATAGTCGACAACCAATCTCTAAGTTAGCCACGAATTCAAGATTGTGATGGGCCTCTTTCCTCCATTCCTTTAACTTCTTTTTTAATAAAAAAAATCTTCTAATAAAAGAGAAGAATGAAATAGCTTTGACCAACCACCATGAGGATTGGAACATTACACCTCATTCATATAACCTTTAAATGTATAATTTCAACCCTTTTCTTTGATTCACCACATTCATTCTTTATGTTTTTTCACCAATATTGAGATGTAGAAGTTTTCATTGTTTGATCTTGGATCGGCCTTGAATCAACCTTTCCTAGTATTGGACAGAGCCAACAACAACTTTTTTTTATGCATTTGATACTCACAAGCAGTTTGAACTTTTACTTTTCGAGATTTGATCCTAGCAAAACACAGGTTCTCCAAGAACATTGAGAATTCATCTGAGTAGCTTCACCAACCGGAACACTTGAGGAGCTCCCATGTCAATCACTCTCATTCCTCTCGTCAAACCATCTGTAGCACTCATAGCTCCTGAAATATAGTCACCATGTCGCAGTGCCACCTCAACGTCCACTCAATTGCCACATGTCCCATTCAGGTTGCGCCACCTATCCAATCACCATGTCGCAATGCCACCTCAACATCCACTTAGCTGCCACACGTCACATTCAGGTTGTGCCACTTGTCCAGTTAGCTTGCCAACATGGCACCCAGTAAGAACCAACTACACCTACCACATCAACTCCAGGCTCTGCCAAGTTTCATTTGTACAGACTGCCATGTGGCATACAAGGTTGACTTTTACTTTTTGCTTAATTTGACCAAAACTTTGACTAAACATAACTTTTTCATACGGACTCTGATTGAGGTATCATTCATGTCGTTGAAATTGGCTTACCAAGCTCCATGATTTGACGTTGTTTCCATAAAATTTTGAGCACTTTGATTTTTGATTTTTTCCAGAGCCTCCTAGATCATTCCTCCCCACTGAAGGAATTTTGGACCCCAAAGGTTACATACAGAGATCATACATGTTTTCTTTGATTTACAATATAATATATACTCTTTTCTACCTAGAAAAGGCCTAAAATATCATTATGTTTCATATTCAAGTGATGTCACACTTCATCACTTTTACAAGTTTTTTCCCACCTATGGGTTCTTTAAAAATCAACATGTGATTTACAATGATGGCCACTTATCAAACAACTCTGCAAGATGATTCACCATTTTAGTCATCAAGGCAAACATGGTTTCTCTTTCAAATTTTTTATGTAGCTAGCCTTATTCTTGTAGCTAACTTGCTTCATGAGTTGCTTCACTGGTTGGTTCCTTCGCAACCCTCTTATCCTTCTTGGGCCGCAACTCTAGATGAAGTGTACAACATGTCACTTCTTGATGTCCACCCTTGTTTCAATGGTTGCAAATGCCTTTCTTCCTCTAGGTTTTATTTCCCTCCTTTTTCTCCTGATGTGGAGAAGGGTCTTCATGACTTGGATTCTTTCTCGTTACCATAAGCTTCTTATACAACGCCATTATTTTCCAACACTTTGCAACAACATGGTTATTCAAACCAAAAAATGTACACAATTTTCTATGCCATAAGATTTTCTCATCATTACCAATTTGTTTGTAATCAAAATGAACTTTAGAATACTAACACTTTTTATACCTTGCTTGGTTGTCTCTAGTGCAAACCTGGCGAGGAGAGCTTGCCTCAACTCTTTCTTTGAAATGCTCACTATCACTAGAATGTTGTGATTTCCCTGGGCATCTTGCACTGACTTAGACTTATCACTTGAAGACTCTCTTGTCTCAGTGGGTTTGGAGCCTCCTATAGCTTCCTCTCTGTCATAACGAATCTTGCATATCGAGGTAGTTTCACCACTTGGATGGGATTCACAATGCCCTAGCCATTGGCTCGAAGGCCTCCTTCATATCCCATTTTATTTAGTAGCTTCAAACCAATGTCTATAGTGTGATTTTCAAAAGCACCAAAATCATCATCATGAAATAGAGTAATTACACAAGGAGAATTCTTCACCTCCATTCCTGTCTATAACACTTGGTCCTCTTTTAGGAGTTTGACCAATTCCTCATGTTACCCTACTTTGGATGATGTTGACGTCAAAGCTTCTAGGAAACAACCTTGATTACCGGGTACATAGGAGGTATCATCAAATGTGCATACTTTCATATCTTCATAACAGGAACCATGATCGATATACCTCTCATGGCCACCAGTTGGCCTAATCTTGGAGGGAATTTTTTCCACCTCTGTAGTGTAACATTATCCAACTTGTTCCTCTGCAGCTTGTTGCAACATGAGTCTCAACTTATGCTTCTCATCCTCTACTTCTCGCAACATCATATTCAACTCAACGTTCTCTGCTAGAATGCATTGGTTTTATCACTTCAAGCTCTTGAATCCTCACTCGCTTCAATCCTTCACCCATCTTTGATTCAACACCTGCAATCTTTTGGAAATCCTGCTGTGATACCAAACTTGATCTAATTTGGGTTGAGCCTTTGATACAAACTTGATCTAGATTTATCTCACTTAAGGATTAGATTTATAGGATCATTTTAATTGAATGTGATTGCATTTGAAGGCTTGAATCCAATTTTAATTAAAACAACATTTAATTGTGCTTTTTCACTCTCTGCCATCACTTAATGCATCTCAACCTAATTGTTGGAAATATAAAGACATGCATATGAAACATGAGACAAGATACCAAACACATAACAGAAGATATCACCAAGTTGGTAATGGAGTTCACCCAGTGTGGGCTACCTCTTCGGACTCATGATTCCATGAACCGCTTCATTCTCATCTTTAAAGATACTCTCCTTTACAAAGGGCTAAATTTCCACATCAATGGAAGTATCGAAGAGATGTTCTCATACATGTTGATTTTGTAACTATGGTCGATCTTCATAATGTATAATTGAGTCATTATGTATTTGTAAAAGCATAGTTAAATTCTAAGGAGTCAAAAGAAAATTATTTTCAGTCAAAGTCCCATTATGACTTTCAAAAAGATGAAATTTGAATCTTTGACATTTAATTTTTGGCTCCAAAATGTAAGTTCTATCTCCTTCTAGTCAAGTTAGTACTCTTGAATGTTCTAAACAACTTCATAAGGTCAAGTTGGCTTTCTATATCCATAAATCGGCTCCAGCAAGGGACATGTCCATTTGGCCTAAAGAAACAACTATATAAAGGGCCTATTTGCCTCTCCAAAATATACACACATAGCTCGCATCATCTAAGGCAAATTCTACTACTTTGAGGCTTTATGGCTCAAATATGTGGTAGATAAAGGCTTGCATCGATGGCTTGCTTCTGTGATGTATGTGGCCTGCATCTCTAGTGGATATGACTCGTACTTATAGAAGGATAAGGCTCACATTGATCGTGAGATCTACCTTGCATTTGTGTCTAGATACAACTTTCTTGTGTGGCAGCATGTGACTCACATCTATGGCATCTATAGATCATATTTGTTCTTCGTATCTGTGGAAGGCTGAGATTCTGAAAGTGTGGAATTAAGAAAGCAATGCAAGATCAAGAGAACATTGCAAAATCAAGAAATTAGTGCAGGATCAAGAGTAGAGTGCCATATCAGATGACTTGAATAGGAGTGTGGATAGTAGACCATATTTGACCTAGTTAGACTAATATGTGTCTCTGTTGAATTAAATAATTCTCTATTGAAAAGGGTTGTTTAGTTTTTCCCCTTAAGGGTTTTCCCAAGGTAAATCTCTTGTGTTCTTGTGCATATGTCTCTTTATCATCTCATTGTACTAATGTTTTATGTGGTTGATGTCTTTATGTATAATTATTGAATGATAGAATACTAAGAATGTAAAAAGTTCAAAGATAATTATCTGGGTGAAAGACACTATAAAACTCAACAATACACAATATTAAGAGTTGATTCTCACAAACAAGTGGCCATGTCTCTCTTCCAAAGAGACGATCTACTTTGAATGGGTTGATCGATCACAAGCATGTGGCATAAATTGGACTCTCTCACATAAAGTGGCACCAAGCCCTCTTGAATTTGTTGTATAGATTCAAATCATACACATCATCATCATACTAGTCTCACAATTATGAGACCAACGACTGCAAACATGACTACTTTATGATGAAGTGTCAAAGTGACATTTTCTCAGCACCGCACCGTATTGGTTTATGTGCAAAGCTCAAATGATAATTTCCTTGTGATGATTTTGATCTATCACCAAATTATGCAACATACATTCGTCTCTTCACAATATCCCAAAAAGAGACAAAAATCATTAATACATAAAGCTTAATTTGGTTCTCATGCCAAGGTGATCAAGTGTTGCTCAAAATACCACTAACACATCACCAGCGCATTTGTCTCGTCATTCTGTGAATTTTGACTGTAGACTCGACCATCTTCTGGAAAGTGCATCGCTGCATCAAAATTTGTGCCAAATATTAATGGCAAACATGGGATTCTACCACGAGCCCTTGGATCTGCTTCTCAAATATACATTATGACTACACCATTGAATTCCTTGTGAAATTAGGAGAAAAATGAGTATAAACTTGACCCGGTTCTGTAACATTAAATTCTAGGCTCCTCAGTTATCTTTAAGATGCCATAAGAATCTTCTAAAAATATTCCTTTATAATATTCCCTAGAATATACCGCAAAATATTCTACAAAATATTATGCCTCGGGAACTGTACATGGGTAGGGTACTAACTCTCTGTTTTACCCGCACGTTGTTCTACTCTCAATGATCTAGCTCTACCTTTGCCATGCGAATAGACTGGGTTTAAATAAACATATGTTGGGAAAATTTCACAATGCCATCCGCTGGCATATTGGTTAGCACATTGTATTTAAGGCATTGTTGGTTGGGGAGGTCACGAGGTCAAACCAATGGGCCTCCCACTTATTTTGTTTTATATATAACAAACAAAATACATTAATAATGTATGCATGTTGGTTGTTATATGGTTATAATATAGTTGAAAACAAAAACCAACAACAAAAAATTCATGACTAGTGCATCTTTCGAGGGGTGCTTGAGGTCACGTGGTGTAGAAATTTGATACCCAACCCCGGTTTTCAGTTTCTCCTTATTTCTCCCATAAATTTAAATGCTCATTCCCATAGCCATACATTCAACAAGCTGGAAAAAATAAATATTTTCTGAAAACACTAATTCTAGAAATTTCACAATGCTGAAATGTAGAAAAATAAATTAGCCACACACAGATTTTAAACACGCTGATTTTGGTCAACTTGACCCTGGAAAAACTCCCTACAACTCTTAGGGAAAACCAGTTCGAAAGCTTCTCTTTATTTTTTGAATATGTATCTCCTGCAAGTATGTATCTATCCTAGAGTACCAAGCTCTGGGAGCTTGCTTCAGGCCATAAAGGGTCTTCTTCAGTCTACACACATGGGACTCCTTCCCATGCACCTCAAAGTCCTGTGTCTGCTCAATGTACACCTCCTCCTGTATGAAGCCATTGAGAAATGCGGTCTTCACATCCATCTGGTGGATCTTCCAACCCATCTCTGTTGTTATCAATATGATGGAGCGAATCGAAGTATATCGAGCCACAGGAGCGAAGGTCTCCTCATAATCAACTCCCTCTACCTGGGAGAACCTCTAGCCACAAACCTTGCTTTGAATTTCTCAATGCTTCCATCTAAAGCATCCTTTACCTTTTAAAGCCATCTGGAAGTAACCACAAATTTTGCCTCGGGCCTCAGCACCACCTCCCAAACATCATTCTTCATGATAGAAGAATACTCCTCCTACATGGCCTCTCTCCAGACCTGTTGGCTAGCTGCCTCCTCATAGCTAGAAGGCTCAGAGTTAATGATGTTGGCAACCATTGCCATATAGCTACAAAACCTATCAGGTGGTCTGCTCTCTCTAACCGGCCTCTTAGGCCCAGCGACAGATGTGGCCTCTCTCAAGGTATCCTGAAGCCACTTGGGCTTCCTATTCCCTGAGCACACTTCTCCCACTAGAGAATGAAACTCCTACTCATCATCAGGAGCCTAAACTCCTAACTGTTTTTTTGTTGTCCTCCTGCATGAACATGAACCTGTAGACGCTGAAGTACCATGTGAACTGTCCATCAGTGGAGTCCCTAGTGAACTGCTCTGTGGACTGCTCTGCATGCTGCCCGAAGCACCACCCCTCTGAATCTGTGAGCCACTGCTCACTGACGGACCTGACACCGTAATCGATGTACCTCCGGATCCTCCTGATCCCTGCCCATTGGATCCCTACGACTAACTCAGCTACTCCTGAGGGTCTGGCTGATCTAGATACTCTAACTCCCATGACCTCCTGAAAGCCTTTTCCTCCTCGAATTTCACATCCTGCCTGACAACAACTCTCCTCTAAGTGGGAATATAAATCTGAAAGGCCTTCAAGGTCTCACTGTAGCCCACAAAGATACCCTTCTCTGTTGTGGGCTCTAGTTTGGTCCTCTTCTCCTTGTGTACGTAGGAGTATGCAATACACCCAAAGATACGAAGATGACCAACATTAGGCTTCTTCCCAGAAAAAGCCTCCTCTGGAGTCACATGTCCAAGGCATGATGCAGACTCCTGTTCTGCAAATATACAATAGTTTTGCAGGCCTCTACCCACAAAAAAAATGATAACCCCTGATCATGTAGCATGGCTTTGGCAGCCCATCCGATGGATCTGTTCTTCCTCTCTGCAACCCCGTTCTGTTGGGGGTTGTAAGGAACTGTGAACTCCCTCCTAATGCCTACCTCTGCACAATAATCAAAAAACTCTCCAAGGGTGTACTCACCTCCATTGTCCAACCTCAACGACTTGATCTTCTGACTTGTTTGAGTCTCCACGAGAGCTCTGAACTCCTAAAACCACTTGAAGACCTCACTCTTGGTCTTCAAGAAATAAATCCAGGTCCTCCTGGAGTGATCATCAATGAATAAAACATAATATTCATATCCACTCAAGGAAACATGAGACATCCGACCGCTCACATCAGAATGAATCAAATCAAGTATCCCAGTCGATTTGTTGTCATTGCTAGGAAAAGGGAATTTGACAAACTTGCCCATCGCACATCCTCTGCATGTATCAAAGTGATCAGTACTGAAATCTGGCACACCTGTAGTCATCTCCCGCAATGTCCTCAAGGCTCCATGATACATGTGCCCCATCCTGCGGTGCCAAATATCACACTGCTATGAACTGCTAGCTCTGCTGTCGGTACTACTACTCAATGCCAAAAGGGGCTTAAATGCAAACTTGTACACGTTTGCATGGCATACACCAATCACTCTACCTAAATCAGCTGGAGCGCCCCTGGGATATATCAGCACCTGTCCTCTCCTGAACAATATCTCATATCCTCTGTCCTCCAATGCTAAGACGGATATGAGGTTCTTCCTCATCCCTGGCACATATAGAAAATCTAACAACTTCAAGGAAGGTTTGGGTTCCCTATCAAATGTTAATGTCCCCACACTGACTGCTCTAACAACGCTGTCATCTCCGAGTACTACCTCTATATCAGTGCCACTCTCTGAAAGCTCTGAGAAGTACTCATGGACACCTGTCATATGACGTGAAGCCCCACTGTCAACATACCATATACCTGAAGATGCCCCACTAGTGGAGGGAAATGCACACTCCCTCTCAACCTCCGTTGCAGGTGATCCTGCACTAGTGGACTCACAAGCAATGAACCCAAACTCTCAGTCAAAGCTATCCGTAAAGTCCTCTATCTCTGTTGATGCTGCCATGCTCTGGTTCTTCCCCTTCTTCTTCTTCTCCGGACACACAACTGCATAGTGTCCCATCCTCTGACAATTCCAACACGTCACCTTGGAATAGTCCTTTTGCGTGTTCCCATGTTTACCTTTACCTTTGCCTTTGCCCCCACCAACACTTGTGGAAGCTTGCTTCTTTCCCTTGCCTTTGTTGCCTCCTGCCAACAGTGCTACATCATCATCCTGCTCAACTAGTTTGGCAGCCCCAAGCTGGGTCTTTCTGATTTCTTTCTGTATGCAATCATCCCAGAACCTCTCCCAAGTGGGAAGGGTCTCACGTGCACAAACCCCATCAGCAAAGTTGAGCCATGAATTGGGAAGGCCATTCACTGCAATCCGCACCAACTCAGTGGGTGGAATGATCTCTCCAACTGTTGCCAATGCATCTCTCACATTAGTAATTTTTGTGAGATATCCAGTTGCACTATCAATCTTACCCATCTTAATGGTCTTCAGCTTCTCCCTTAGGACCATTTTCCTGTTCTCATTGGTACTCTAGTAGAGATTGGTCAATGCTGTCCACATCTCATGAGCATATCTCTTCCCTCTCACATGAGGAATGCAAGGGTCTTTGATTCCATCTAGAATCAGTCTCTTACCCTTGTTATTCTTTTTATTAAAGGTTGTCAACTGAACAACATTAGTAGGCACATTAACAGGGCTCTGTGTGGTATGCACCATGATATCCCAAACTTCTCCCTCCTCAAAGATGCTCTGCATTCTCTCCTTCCATACATTGTAGTTACTATGCCCATCCAACCTATCCTCCAAGTTCAAACTCAAAGACATGCTTGTTGTCTTAAATAAACTGAAAATAACGTTGTTGTAGTAAAGGTAATTATTTCTGTGTGAAAAATCAGCTTGCTGTAATTTCTGTGTGAAAAAATCAGCTTCCTGTAATTTTTTCTTCTTGCTGTCCCAAACTGCACTTTTCAACAAAATAACTCTGATACCATGTAGAAATTTGATACCCAACCCCGATTTTCAGTTTCTCCTTATTTCTCCCATAAAGTTAAATGCCCATTCCCATAGCCATACATTCAACAAGCTGGAAAAAATAAATATTTTCTGAAAACACTAATTCTAGAAATTTCACAATATTGAAATGCAGAAATAAAAACCAGAAAAATAAATCAGCCACACACAGATTTTAGACACGTTGATTTTGGTCAACTTGACCCTGGAAAAACCCTCTACAACTCTTGGGGAAAACCAGTTCGAAAGCTTATCTTTATTTTCTGAATATTGCTTTTACAGTGAGAAAGAAATTACACAGCAAAAAAATTACAACAACCTCATAAATGTACTTATCTTGAAAACCGTGCAAAACTCTGCCTCAATTTTTGTGCCAAATACAAACATAAAATATCAGCAGAAAGTACAACCTTAAATGCTGTACGGATAGCACCAAAAATAGTGTCGGAACAATTGTACGACCTCCCTTGAAATTTGTGCAAATGCTGCCTCGATTTCCATGCTGTACGGACCTTGTTTTGCGTGCTGTTTGCTGCTGTACGGAATCCAGAAAACCAGATTTCTCTCTCTGCTATATGAACCTCAGTTTTTGTACATCCTTGCTGCTGTACGGACTTCGAAAAGCATGCTGCAATAAATGTTGATTTTCCTCCCTTGAAATTCATGCCCACTAGCCTTGAACTTCGTGCTCTATTCTTGCTGTACAGATTTGCTGAATATATGTGCTGCTGCCCTCCTTTTTTTCACTGCTCAGAAATTCTCCCTTGCTTTCTCTTCTCCTCTCTCAATCTGTTCATGAAAGAATGAATGACCTTTTCCCTCCTTTTCCTCCTTTAACCTAACCCTAAGTGACTTTTGGGGAATCCCTAAATCCAATGGCTGAAATAGATTGAGATCTAGGGCTGAGATTAAATGCTCGTTTAAATCTCACTTTCTATTTTTTAATTCACCCCACTTTAATAAAGACCCACTTAGTCATTTATTTCCAAAGTCACTTTTCCTTTCTAATTTCACATTGACTTTATTAAAGTCACTTTAAAATTAGACTTTAGTAACTTTATCACTTAAAGTCACTTTTAAATTTGATTTGACTTTATAACTTTATAAAGTCACTTTAGGAGAAAAATTAAATTCCTTTGGACACTTTTCCCTAGGCCAAAGATCAAAGCCTTAGGGAACCACCTGTCCTCCGGTAACCAAATTTCAACATGTGGCACCCTTTCATAGGGCCACATCGTGCCCTATGATTGGCACACTTGCAATCCAATCATCATGTCACAATTCCACCTCAACGTCCACTCAGCTGCCACATGCCACATTCAAGCTATGCCCCATGTCCAGTCAACATGCCAACATGGCACCCAGTGAGCACCAACTACACCTATCACGTAAACTCCAAGTTGTGCCAAGTGTCATCTGTATGGACTTCCATATGGCAGACAATGTTGACTTTGAATTTTTTGATTTGACCAAAACTTTCACTAGTCATAACTTTGTCATACATACTCATATTGAGGTGTCGTTAAAACCATTGGAATCATTTTTCCCAGATCTACAACTAGACCTTATTTCCATAAACTTTTGAGCACTTTGATTTTTGAGGTTTCCATAAACTTTTGAGCACTTTGATTTTTGAGGTTTCCATAAACTTTTGAGCACTTTGAGTTTTGAGGTTTTCCATAAAATTTTGAGCACTAGATCAAATGTTGAACCACTTCTATTAATGAACTAGAAAGCTTTACTAGTTTTCCACACAAATCATCTGAGTGAGAAATTGCACAAAAATTTCATAAATTGGAGGAATTATTTATTAGGACCATTCACTTTCAGTGGTCCAAAGCATTTAATTTGTGTGAACATTTGTGTTACCATTATTATTTCCATTTAAAATAAGAAAGTACTACTACTAAAAGATCAATTATCAATGTTGTTAGTTGGCCTAGATTCATAACCAAAAGGATTCCTTTTTCTTCTAGGTATTAGACATGACCCAAAAAATAAATTAGTCCTCAAACAACAATAAACAAAACATGGCAAATATATGGGACCAATAATAGTAATTCAATAACTATCAAAAGGTTTAGCATGAACAACTAATAGAAATGATTAATATCTCCATTTTAATTATAAAATACAAAACAACAAATCAAACCCAAAGGGTATATTTTTCCCTTCTCAAGTAAAATTAAATTTCTTATAATTTTCAATATAGAGTTCTATGAAACCCACATTTTCTCTACAATGTATCATGTCACCAAAATTCTATTTTATTCTTCGATGTCATGATTCTATTCTCAATTCCATTATATAATGCAATACAAGACACTACATGATAGCTAGATTCTATAATCTACTCTCTTATCAATTACGGTATTCTAAGTCCCAGAATTCCCATACTTAATCCATTTGACCACACATTTTTTGCACTTGGTTCACTTTGTTCCTTGTTTAAAAATATTTCCTTACAAAAAACCCACTATAGAGGTGCATTACATGACCATGACACCATTACTTTATTAAGAAAGCCTTATGTGTGCATAACCAAGCTTAAAAGGTGATCATTATATTATTGTTTGCAATGGGATTTGTCATCCCATTACTCTTCTATATTTACAAACTATTTGAAGTCTAAAAATATCCACTTCAAGAACAAATCTTCTTGCAAGTCTCGATTGTTCAATACTACTATATCTTTCTTCATCTACATTGCCACCTAATTTTTATGATAAAAGTACTTAGTGTGCACCAACTCTCAACCTCAAACTTATTACCATAAGTTTGTTTCATTGATCATTGCTTTCAATTTTAGAATGTGTGAATTCTCAAATCATGGTATTTATATAAAAATTCCTAAATCTATGTTTAGAAGAGAATTCCCATAATAAAATTTTGAAATTTTTATTTATTCTTGAAAATACATTTATAGAATATGCATGTTTCTACAAAATAGGTGTATGTAGTTATCCCTCCCTAATCGAACATGCGGATCCTAGTTTAGGGTGCATTATTACCACAACTCACATAGAAACACTAATAACATATATATTCCTAATCTAGATTAAATTAGATTATACAACTATGGTGTACTAACCTAAGATTATCTCCAACATCCTTCACCTAAGTATAAACATAGTTTAAGGGGAAAGTAATATACTCCAATGCAATGCAATCATTGATGAATGGATACATATCGCCAATATAAGTAGTATGAACTAGCACTCACACTTTTTTCCACACTAAGCAAATCAACTACATATGAATAGGGGTACACCCAACTATTAAAATAGAGCCAAACATGTAAACATGGACATACACATCTATCTACCAATGTACTAAGCCTTACTAATATTTACAACATGTAAATAGGGACAAACAATGTGTTCACTACAAATGTGAAAAGGGCATCCACCTCCGCTTCAATTTTGCTCTTTAGTTGGTTGTGTCTCATGAAGCAAGTACAAAGAGAAAAAGTGTATTGGGTCCTCACCATGTATTTAATAGATGTTGTCCACCTCACTAAACGACACATGTAGCTATTGTGCTTGATGTTATCACTAGATCATGAACAACATTATGGTAATAATCACACTAAAACACCATCCATGGTTTTAGTTTTCTTCTTTATTCGTTCAATTTTTCAAAATAGTCATCAACCAATCTCTAAGCTAACGACAAATTTGAGATCATGATTGGCCTCCTTCCTCTATTTCCTTCAACACCCTAATTTTTAAATATTCTTTTAAATAAAATAGAGGAGTGATATATTGTTGACCCACCACCTTGAATTTTTGAGTCATTCACCACATTTTATAACCTTTAGAATATTATTTTCAACCTTTTTCTGTGAGCCACTACAATCATTCTTTATGTTTTTTCACCAATGTTGAGATCTAATAGTCTCACCATTGTTTGAGCTTCAACCAATATTGGATCGACCTTTCCTTATATCAGACGGAGCCAATGGCAGACAATGTTGACTTTGACTTTTCTTGATTTGACCAAAACTTTCACTAGTCATAACTTTGTCATATATACTCATATTGAGGTGTCATTCATGCTATTGGAATCATTTTGGAATCATTTTGTCGAGCTTTACGACTAGACATTATTTCCATAAACTTTTGAGCACTTTGAGTTTTGAGGTTTCCATAAACTTTTGAGCACTTTGAGTTTTGAGGTTTTCCATAAAATTTTGAGCACTAGATCAAATGTTGAACCACTTCTATTAATGAACTAGAAAGCTTTACTAGTTTTCCACACAAATCATCTTAGTGAGAAATTGCACAAAAATTTCATAAATTGGAGGAATTATTTATTAGGACCATTCACTTTCAGTGATCCAAAGCATTTCATTTGTGTGAACATTTTTGTTACCATTATTAGTTCCATTTAAAATAAGAAAGTCCCACTACTAAAAGATCAATTATCAATGTTGTTAGTTGGCCTAGATTCATAACCAAAAGGATTCCTTTTTCTTCTAGGTATTAGACATGACCCAAAAAATATATTAGTCCTCAAACAACAATAACCAAAACATGGCAAATATGTGGACCAATAATAGTAATTCAATAACTATCAAAAGGTTTAGCATGAACAACTAATAGAAATGATTAATCTCCATTTTAATTATAAAATACAAAACAACTAATCAAATCCAAAGGGTATATTTTTCCCTTCTCAAGTAAAATTAAATTTCTTATCATTTTCAATGTAGAGTTCTATGAAACCCACATTTTCTCTACAATGTATCATGTCATCAGAATTCTAGTTTATTCTTCGATGTCATGATTCTATTCTCAATTCCATTATATAATGCAATACAAGACATTACATGATAGCT
Source organism: Pinus albicaulis (assembly GCA_034641835.2). Taxonomy (NCBI): domain Eukaryota; kingdom Viridiplantae; phylum Streptophyta; class Pinopsida; order Pinales; family Pinaceae; genus Pinus; species Pinus albicaulis. The sequence goes on from CM076583.1 coordinate 1,056,051,676, forward strand.
AGATTCTATAATCTACTCTCTTATCAATTACGGTATTCTAAGTCCCAGAATTCCCATACTTAATCCATTTGACCACGCATTTTTTGCACTTGGTTCGCTTTGTTCCTTGTTTAAAAATATTTCCTTACAAAAAACCCACTAAAGAAGTGCATTACATGACCATGACACCATTACTTTATTAAGAAAGCCTTATGTTTGCATAACCAAGCTTAAAAGGTGATAATTATGTTATTGTTTGCAATGGGATTTGTCATCCCATTACTCTTCTATATTTACAAACTATTCGAAGTCCAAAAATATCCACTTCAAGAACGAAGCTTCTTGCAAGTCTCAATTGTTCAATACCACTAAATTTTTCTTCATCTACATTGCCACCTAATTTTTATGATAAAAGTACTTAGTGTGCACTAATTCTCAACCTCAAAATTATTACCATAAGTTTGTTTCATTGATCATTGCTTTCAATTTTAGAATGTGTGAATTCTCAAATCATGGTATTTATATAAAAATTCCTAAATGTTATGTTGAGAAGAGAATTCCCATAATAAAACTTTGAAATTTTTATTTATTCTTGAAAATACATTTATAGAATATGCATGTTTCTACAAATTAGGTGAATGTTGTTATCCCTCCCTAATCGAACATGTGGATCCTAATTTAAGGTGCATTATTACCACAACTCACATAGAAACACTAATAACATATATATTCCTAATCTAGATTAAATTATATTATACAACTATGTTGTACTAACCTAAGATTATCTCCAACATCCTCCACCTAAGTATAAACATAGTTTAAGGAGAAAGGAATATACTCCAATTCAATGCAATCATTGATGAATGGATACATATCGCCAATCCAAGTAGTATGAACTAGCACTCACATTTTTGTCCACACTAAGCAAATCAACTACATATGAATAGGGGCACACCCAACTATTTAAAATAGAACCAAACATGTAAACATGGACATACACATCTATCTACCAATGTAATAAGCCTTACTAACCTTTACAACATGTAAATAGGGACAAACAATGTGTTCACTACAAATGTGAAAAGGGCATCCACCTCCTCTTCAATTTTTCTCTTTAGTTGGTTGTGTCTCATGAAGCAAGTATAAAGAGAAAAAGTGTATTGGGTCCTCACCATGTATTTAATAGATTTTTTCCACCTCACTAAATGACACATGTAGCTATTGTGCTTGATGTTATCACTAGATCATGAACAACATTATGGTAAGAACCACACTAAAACACCATCCATGTTTTTAGTTTTCTTCTTTACTCGTTCAATTTTTCAAAATAGTCATCAACCAATCTCTAAGCTAACGACAAACTTGAGTTCATGATTTGCCTCCTTTCTCTATTTCCTTCAACACCCTAATTTTTAAATATTCTTTTAAATAAAATAGAGGAATGATATATTTTTGACCCACCACCTTGAATTTTTGAGTCATTCACCACATTTTATAACCTTTAGAATATTATTTTCAACCTTTTTCTTTGAGCCACTACAATCATTCTTTCTGTTTTTTCACCAATGTTGAGATCTAATGGTCTCACCATTGTTTGAGCTTCAACCAATATTGGATCGACCTTTCCTTATATCAAAGAGAGCCAATAATAACTTTTGTGTGCATTCACCTCTAATAAGTAGTTCCATTGTGTACTTTTCGATATTCAATCCTAGCAAACACACATTGTACAAAAGCACCAAAGACTTAATAGCTTAATCATGTCAAATGTCTCAAACAAACTTAAGGATCTTGCATATCTTGACCAAAATACAGTTACATTTCTTTGCAATCTCTTGATGTGTGGCCTAGAGATAGTTTCATTGAGCAATGATGAATTTGATCCAATTTGTTGGCTTTCGATAGAGGATATAACAAAGGAAACTTGATCATTTGAAGTCACTGTGATATCTTGCAAATTTGAATTACTTAAGGAAGATCTAAAGTTAGACCTAATTTCTTTTGAATTATGCATAAAACGCTTATGCTTAAGGATTACAACCTCCAAAGAGGATCTCAACTTTAGCAACCTTCTAACGTCAAAAAGCGCAATTTCTTCTTCATATGACAATTTTTTCTATTAGGTAGGTTGATTCTTGTTGCAACATATCCAAGTTGATCCAACTTTAATATGCAAGTTGAAAAAAAATAAATAACTCATTGAATCGTACGCATTATCACAACAAATCTTAACTTATTCAAATATGGCATCAAAGAAGAACTACTCACAACTAGCGTGCACCTCCTCAACAACTCATTTTAACTACTCAATAGATGGTGTCACTCTCAAGTGGGCCTCACAAGATTCCACAAATAAATTGATCTATGCGAGCCACACCTCCACTATCTCTCTATATTAAATTTTAACAACAAAAACATTCAACTAACTCATACACCTACCCTACCACTATCCTCTGAAGTATTACATCTTAAGCCCTCATCTTCCTAGGCTCTCTCATGAGTAGTAAGCCTAATCTTGTGCTACCATAGAAATTGTAATAAATATTGCAATAAGTAGATTCCCATAGTGAAATTGTGATTTTCTTATTCTTGGAGAGATATTTAAGCAATATGATTCCTCCTATAAAATAGGAACATGTAGTTATCCATCCCTATTCACATTATGAGAATTTTGAGGTCTAAAATGGGTCTCATAAGGAAAATAATAAAATAACAAGTTATGAATTTTTAAAGAAAAAAATGAAACTACTTTTTTTATTATGTTTTGGGTTATCTCCGATGTTCAGTGTAATCACCCGTTTGATGCGGAATTAAATTCCACATCCAACAAGCACCCACACTGCATTATTCTTAGAAGACCAACATCGATAAAAATTGAAGATACATTAAAAAACATGTGAACATAGTTTTTTAATGTATCTTCAATTTTTTCAATGTGGGTCTTCTCAGAAGTTTGCAGAGTGGCCACTCGTTGGAAGTAGAATTTAACTCTACATCCGATAGATATCTACACTTGACATTTGAATAAACCTATAAGGAGATAAGCCCAAAATACAATTAGAGAAAAGTAGTTTTCTTTGTTTCCCTCCAAAATATTTACCCCTGGGGATGACATCATCATCTTGAATCATATTTGTTCACTTGAAATTAATTTTGTTAGTACATTTTTTTGTTTTGAGCCCCATTTTTTACCTCAAAATTCCACTAACGCACTCCACCTATCTTAATCTAAAGTGAGTTGTTATCACAAACTCATTTCTAGACTAACTTAAATTAATACAAAAACGTCATACTAACTTAAGATTATCACCAACATTCAGCCCCTTAGTACAAACATATTTCAAAGGGAGAGGAATGACACCAGAATATATATCGAAAATATACCAATTGGAATCAATTATCGATGGATAAGAACATACTACCACTCCAAAAAATAGTTGTAGGACTTGTACTTTTATTCACACTAGGAAAACCAACTATTCATCATAGATCCAAACACACATACAAGTACATATACATATGTCTACTAGATGTGATCAGTGAGACTAACTTCACTAACCTTTATAATGCGTGAACAGGATAAACACTCTATTCACTTCAATGTGGCATGGCCTCCAACTTTATTTCAATTTTGGTCCTTCAATTGGTTGTGCCTCACCAAGAAGGTACATATCAAAATAGTCTAGTGGGGCTAGATCCTAACTATGTCTTAATCGGTGTTGTCTACCAAACTACCTCCCAAAACAACTCATATATAGCCATCACACTTCATCACTACTGCTAGATCAAAACAACAATACGGTACCACCTTCTGGCTTTAGTATTTTTGATTCACTCGTTTTCTTATAGTCGACAACCAAACTCTAAGATAGCCACGAACTCAAGATTGTGATTGGCCTCTTTCCTCCATTCCTCTAACCTCCTCTCCTTTGGGTTTAAATCAAAATCTTCTAATAAAAACAAAATGACAAAATGAATTACCTTTGACCACCACCCTTTTCTTTGATTCAAGTTTTCAACCACATTCATTCTTTACATTTTTTCACCATATTATTGAGATGTAGCAGCCATCATTGTTTGATCTTCGATTGGCTTTGAATCAACTTTTCCTCGTCTTGGACTCAGCCAACGATAACTTTTCGTTAGGATTTACAAGCAGTTAGGCCTTGTACTTTTCGAGATTCGATTTTAGCAAAACACAGGCTCTCCAAGAACATTGAGAATTCGTTCGAGTAGTTCCACCATCTGGAACAGTTACAGGAGCTCCCATGTCAATCATTCTCATTTCCCTCGTGTATCTGTAGCACTCATAGCTACAGCTCTAACCCTTACGATTTCTAATAATTGTTGTACCTCACAGGTAACCTGAATTATAGAGAAGCAGGAAGAGTCAATAGCACAATCCTATCAAATATCTTGAATAGAATTAATGAACTAGCAGTGTTTCATGATATCTTGATGCATGATTTGGACATATGATCTTAGATCGCTCTGATCCCTGGCAAATCTGAATTTTCAATTACCTTAGGAAGATGTAAATCCAGATCATGTTTCCTCCAAAGCATGCTTCAAATCTTTTATAATCCACTGAAAGATCTCAAGTTCCAAATAGGCTCTCAGGTTTAACATCCTTATTTCAAACAATGCAATTTCTTCTTCACGTAGGTTGATTTCTTCAGTAGACAAGGTGACTCTTGTTGTCACAAATCCAGGTAGACCAAGTTTCAGTATGCAAAACGAAAAACACTTAAGAAACTCTTTGAATCATAATCATTGTTATATTAAATTTGACTATTCAGATCTGACACCAAAGAATAACTGCTCATAGAGAGCATGCACTTCATATCTTCAACAAACCATTTTAGATCCTCGAAAGATGGTACCACTCAAGGGTGGTACTCGCAAGATTCCACGAACAATTTTATTTGTGTAAATTATACCTCCATTATCCTATATACAAAAAATTATAAGTGGATTAACCCTCAATTATCCTCTACACCTATCTTACTATCCTACAAAGTATTACATCTCAAATTGTAATATTCCCAAAAATGGATTCTTCAGTAGATCATGCCTGAAAAACAAATTATTCAGTTATGATGGCTTCAGCTATCATAGAATATGTCTGAAAATGATCAGCAACCAAAATAAATAACAGCAACAACCTTTACTCAACTTTTAGGGGCAAAAAGGTGGGGAAAAGTGAGGATTTTGGCCCTAAAATGAGTGTATAAGAAAATCTGCGTACAATGACGTCTCAAGGTTCTGGGATATGTTAGAATAGGTCAAGAGGGACTTCCATGTTGAATTTCAGCTCAAACAAAGGCGTTTTGCTAAGTTAAACAGTTCCTCCTTCCCGACTAGTCAATAAAAACCCTGATTTCCCAAGACTTTGAATATGCAGAAATTTGCTGAAGCAAGGGAAGCGTATTTTCTGAAGGAATATGATGTATAACACTATAAATAATCAGATAATGAGTTTGAGAACAAGGCATAGGCTTTCAGCAAGGTTAAACAACAGTTTTATATAGAAAACCCCTCAAGATAAAGGTGCCGCAAGACAAAGATTGATCCAGAAACCCTTCAGCGTTTTCTCCAGGAGGTTGAAGCTTATATTTATTATATTACAGATCTGCAACTGATAAATACATGAAAACATAGATCTATAATGAGACGAAATGCCCAAAGGGCTCTTTATTACTTTCCCCTTGGGGATTTCAGCAATACATAAGAATGCCGGAGCAGATCTGAGTTTTACTGCAGAAGATCTGAAGAATGATTCAGAATTTCTGAAGCAAACTTCAGTATCAGATCAGAAATATACTTGGATTGGTTGGCCAATCCAAGGATCACCCTCAATCAGAGATCTAACTCCAAAATGATGCCAAAACCCCTGGAACGCTGCTCCTTCAGCAATAACGCAGATCTGGGGAAAGAACTGCGCAATATACCATGAAGAACATATAGGCCTGATGCCAAGATCTGATAATAAGCTCCAATATCTCCCAATCTGATCCTCCAAAGGAAAGAGAGACTCTCCCTCTGAAAAACAAGAGGAGGTGGTGTCGTAAAGTCACCACGGCAACACCCTACAACACAATATTATGCTGCTGCAGCAATAACGCTATCCTGGAGGATGATGCTAAGAAAATAACCTTGCTCGAGCAGGCACTCGGAGTCCCCCGGGGCTAAGGGTGAGATCTCTGCATGGAGACACTCGGTGCACTAAACAGTGCAGCAGACGGGCTAAACAGCGAGCGTGCCAAAGAAGACAATATGTCTCACTCAATAATCCATAATCCAAGCATCCAAGCATGTATGAAATGAGGAGGCTCCTCCATCTTTTATAGTGTAGGTTTCCCTCCAAAACCCAATGTAGCCTCTCTCTCTCCTCCACATCCTCATCCTTATCCACATTCTCATCCTTATCTGCGCAGACGCTTGGAGAAACTTCTAGAGTGTACATAGGCCCCCTCCTCCACGTGGTGTTGGGTCCCCCCTTGACTCCCACTTAAGTCACAACGTTGTGCTACTAGGTGGATGTCTTATTTCATTTAAGTGAGTTTAGACCCTCTTTACTCACTTTTTAATTATTTACAAACTATAGGTGGCAAAATAAACAAAATAGAATATTCCAATTTGTTGTCGCAAATTAGGAATATTACAGTCCCCCCCGGCAAAATGTTGCTTGCCCTCAAGCAACTGCCTGAACAAGTCTCCTCCTAGCGGAGGCTCTCCATCGATACTGCAAAATATGCCTGGGTCCCAGATGCGCCACTGAATCTCCCTTGTACTCTGCATCATCCTAATATGAAGGGATCTCTCAATGCCAGAATCCCAAACTGATCTCTCATGGTACCAGCCAACCAACGAAGACCATGACTCATATTGTGCTGCATCTATGACTGTGTAAGCTAGCCCATCAACTGTGTACCAACTCATCACCTCTCTCCAATCAATTGCAAGGGTAGAACTGAAGAATCTCCACTCGAGGCATGGAGTCTGGAATGTAATGAGGAACATCTCCCTCATGTAGATCCTCCATCCCCAAGCAATCATCCAAACAAAATGAGCCACCTCCCCACAAGGCAACTCCTGAAAATCTCCTTCCACCTCGAGCTCCGGTAATGAAGGTGGGCTGCAAATCTAAACTTGGCAAGCATCATAGCTTACCCCATGATGTCCTTCTCTCCACTCATGACAAGTGTAGAGTGTATGCTGATCCTGGGTTGCAAAATCATTGCCCTCTAATGGCAAAGTGAAGAACAATCCTCCAAAGAAGGTTCCTCCAACAATGAAGAACAAGCTGGCCCAAAACAATCCATCCATGAAGAATAGGACATGGTCATCATGGATCATCCGAATGAGAGGTTTGCTGAAGGTTTTACATGATGATACATGATGCAAACAATCTCTCACAAGGATACAACGCAGTCTCATCCACTGCAACTTCATAAAATTACATGGCAAGCAATGTACAAGATCCATCACATCTACTAGTGGATAGTAAATGGCTGAATATGACAACAACATAAGACCAAACACTTGCCCATGGTTGTACAATGGATGACTATCAATCTCATGGCTCACCTCAAAAGAGAACACATATGTAGTAGTGGTGGCCATGCCTCCTCCCATGCTCCCATTAGAACATGTAGTGCAGAAAATGTGAGAATTCTTCTCACTCAAAGACACATCCAGCTCATGTGTCTCCCTCATAATCAAGCCTCCCATACAAATCTGATCTATATCAGCGAATGGAGACATGATCAGCAATAATATGAAGAGAATGATGAAGGTTTCATGTGGTGCAAGAAGGTACCAACAGCTTCCCCAACAAGTACAACGCAGTTTTACAAGTTGCTGCTTGATAAGAGTACAAGGAAAAATGTTTATGTTAACCATGCATGTCTTCATATGATACATGATATAGTGCAACAAATGAACATACATGTGGTGATAAAAAATTTTCCCAAGGCCACAAAAGAGATGGCTGCCTCCATCATGTAGATTGGCCCAATAAAACTCATGGAGCAATATGACAAGCTTGCCCTCTTGTGAAGCAATGCACTGCATGAAAATGGTGAAAGTGTGCAAATCAATGAACTCCTCACCAACTGCTGGAAGTAAGATGGTACATGGATCCATGAATGAGTCTGCATAATGTGTTGGCATGCTATGAAGAAGACTGAACCATGTGCTGCAAAAAGATAATCCTCCTGATGCTTGGAAATCCAAGTCAAGAAGAATATACCATAGATATCTCTATCATCATTACCTCCACTTTGTTCATCAAGTGCAACAAATATGAAGTGATCCTGGGACCTATGGGTTATAGATCCACCATATCTCTGCTGGACACACTTCATCCATAAGTCTCTGCTCCCTAGTGACAGCGATGTGAGCTCATGCAAATAAGCTCATGTCAATATAAAGCTCTGTTCTTTGACATGCTCCTTGTCAAAGACTCCTCTAATGATGCTGCAACAAATATAGAATACCTCCCAAGTTGGAAGTGCTTCCCAATCATCATCATAGACCAAGGAGATAGTGCCATCCCCTCTTCCTGCAACATCATACCAAGTGTGAGAGAAAATATGCCCTTGCTCTCCCAGAAACAAGCAAAGCAACAAGACGTTTTGTTGCCTCCCCATACCTCCATCATACCAATCATGTGATGAAGACACAATGAATGATATGAGTATCATATCAACACCATGCATCCATACTCTATGCTGCTCAATGATGCAAGTATCCAGCCATCTTCTCCCCGTCCTCTTACTCTTAGGAAGAGTGTGTGCCAAGTGATGGCCAAACTCTTTCAAGAGTAACCAACGCAGCCAAGCCTCATGCTGCCCGGTATCATAGATCTGCAAGTACAAGTGATGCCCAAACTCTCTCAAGAGTAACCAGCGCAGCCAAGCCTCCTGCTACCCGGTATCATAGATCTGCAAGTAGCCTCCTAGCTCCTTGCTCATCAACCACATCCACTCAATCACTTGTGGATGCCTCCTTCTTCTCCTCATTCTGGTACTCCGCCCATGAGGGCTACCATCTCCCCAGATCAAATTCCTGACTTTGCACTTCATGGGATTTTGAAATATAAACTTCTCAAGGATCAATGAGACCCTATCAAGAATCAAATAGGTGGTAGGCAAAAACCTCCCATCATGATGTGTATGGCTCAAGGGATGTCCAACACAAGCATGAGAGATGTTATCCATCCTAAGATTTCCTCCATCTTCTATCTGCTCTTGTGAGAAGGGAAGAAAGTCATTGCACCCCATGGTGTTTCGAAGTGCATCTCCAGTGAGATCTCTCCTTGAGACCTCCCCTCCATCCATGTTGCACAGCGCATTGCAACCAAGCTTCTCTCGATCTGCATTTGGAACTTCTTGTAGAGCTGCAAGAGTCCCATCCTCAAAAGTGTCAGCTGCCCCAACTGTTGATGCATGTGGTTGCTCCTCCATGAGTGTGACAGCGTTTTCACAAGCCTCCTCAAGAGGTGATGTGATCTCTTCTTCTTGATGAGAATTGGAAGTGCATGGTACTTCTTCTTCTTTTTCTTCATTCTTCTTGACCTCCTCAAAGGTGGATGTATTTCTTCTGGATCTGAAAAGAGATGAGAATAAACTCTCCTTTTTTACCGTTCCGGTCTTCTTGGGCTTAGACTCACAGGGACTATTGGATTCCTCATGCATGGGAAGAGGTGATCTCCCAGTGGTACGCTGCAAATCTGAACTCTGCATGCTAGAAACTCCTCTGTTACCATAGTACCTTCCTCCTTCATCCTGTCTGAGCTGACAGTAATCTTTGAAGGGCAAAGCTGCTTTGAAGTCTTCCCCCTTGGATTGCCATTCTCGGAAATACTCTCCAAAGGGTATATGACCATGCTGATGTTTGATCCTCATATGTGCCATAGATAACTAGCTCCACAGGCTGAGCCAGAACTATGCTTTGATACCACTGTAATATCCCAAAAATGGATTCTTTAGCAGATCATGCCTGAAAAACGCATTCTTCAGGTATGATGGCTTTAGATATCATATAATATGTCTGAAAATGCTTAGGAACCAAAAGAAATAACAGTAGCAACCTTTACTCAGCTCTTAAGGGCAAAAAGGTGGGGAAAAGTGAGGATTTTTGGCCCTAAAATGAGTGTATCAGCAAATCTGCGTAAAATGACGGGTCAAGGTTCTGGAATATGTTAGATTAGGTCAAGAGGGACTTCCATGTCGAATTTCAGCTCAAACAAAGGCGTTTTGCTATGTTAAACAGTTCCTCCTTCCCGAATTTGAGTATGTCGAATTTGAGTATGCAGAATTTTACTGAAGCAAGGGCAGCGTATTTTCTGAAGGTATGAGATGTAAAGCACTATGAATAATCAGATAATGAGTTTGAGAACAAAGCATAGGCTTTCAGCAAGGTTAAACAACAATTTTATATAGAAAATCCCTCAAGATGGAGGTGCAGCAAGACAAAAGATTGATCTAGAAACCCTTCAGCGTTTTCTCCAGGAGGCTGAAGCTTATATTTATTATATTACAGATCTGCAACTGATAAAGACATGAAATCAGAGATCTATAATGAGACAAAATGCCCAAAGGGCTCTTTATTACTTTCTCCTTGAGGATTTTAACAATACATGAGAATGCCGGAGCAGATCTGAGTTTTACTGCAGCAGATCTGAAGAATGATTCAGAATTTCTGAAGCAAACTTCAGTATCAGATCAGAAATATACTTGGATTGGTTGGCCAATCCAAGGATCACCCTCAATCAGAGATCTAACTCAAAAATGATGCCAAAACCCTTGGAACACTGCTCCCTCAGCAATAACGCAGATCTGGGGAAAGAACTGCGCAGTATACCATGAAGAACATATAGGCCTGATGCCAAGATCTGATAATAAGCTCCAATATCTCCCAATCTGATCCTCTAAAGGAAAGAGAGGCTCTCCCTCTGAAAAACAAGAGAAGGAGGTGGTGTCGTAAAGTCACCACGGCAACACCCTACAACACAGTATTACGCCGCTGCAGCAATAACGCTGTCCTGGAGGATGATGCTAAGAAAATAACCTTGCCCGAGCAGGCACTCGAAGTCCCCCGAGGCTAAGGGTGAGATCTCCGCACGGAGACACTTGGTGCACTAAATAGTGCAGCAGACGGGCTAAACAGCCAGCGTGCCAAAGAAGACAATATGTCTCACTCAACAATCCATAATCCAAGCATCCAAGCATGAATCAAATGAGGCGGATCCTCCATCTTTTATAGCATTGGTTTCCCTCCAAAACCCAACGTAGTCTCTCTCTCTCCTCCACATCCTCATCCTTATCCACATTCTCATCCTTATCTCCATAGAAGCTTGGAGAAACTTCTAGAGTGTACATAGGCCCCCTCCTCCACGTGGTGTTGGGTCCCCCCCTTGACTCCCACTTAAGTCACAACGTTGTGCTACTAGGTGGATGTCTTATTTCATTTAAGTGAGTTTAGACCCTCTTTACTCACTTTTTATTTATTTACAAACTATAGGTGGCAAAATAAACAAAATAGAATATTCCAATTTGCTGTCACAAATTAGGAATATTACACAAACACTCAATTTCCTAGGCTCTGCCAGAGCTAAACCTAATCCTATACTGTAAAAAAAATTCTAAACGCTGCAATGAATAAAAAGTTCCCAAAATAAAATCAGGAATTTCATATTTGAAGAGAGATTTATACAATATGCTTACTCTTACAAAATAAAGATATGTAGTTATCCCTTCCTATTCCCATTCGGTTCATCTTTAACCTAAGGCAAGTTATTATCACAACTTATGCACACACAAACACTAATTAGTAATAACATGTCTAGTTTTGATCTAGACTATAATTAATACAAATATATTGTTCTAACCTAAAATTATCTCCAAAAACTTATTCATAATGTTCTCAATTTTGCACTGCATAACCAAAATGCTACTCAAACCAGCAAATCTGCCTCTTTTCTAAAACAAAATTGATATGCACCTAAAATTTTAATTTTTTTTTTTTTCCAAATATGAAAATTATAATATAAAGTGAATCGTGCCAATTAAATTTGGCGTAGGCTAATTTATAGATGAAATGGTGGCTTTTTTTTACGACATTTTTTCTGGTTAATTTTAACCAAAATCCAGCAGAGATTTTTTAAAAATTGAGTTTAACTTGTTTAATCTGCAGAATTTGAGTACCCCATGGGGTTTTTTAGGGTGTTGAATCCATTTATACATTCAAAAATACATTTTAATTTTTAAACAACAAAAAATGGCATTCTTTCTTGAAAATGTTTTCCCATAAAAAAAGTCTATTTCATCTATAAATTAGACTATGCCATTCAATTTTTATATCAAAACTATCTTTCTCTATAAAATAATACTCATTTCACTTTAATAGGAAAATAATAAAGTTATTTAAATTATGAACAATTTGTCATTCGAACCTTATTGGGATTAAATAAATATAAAAAACTTGAGCACGTTCAAGTCAAGCAAATACCAATGAACTATTTGATAAAATATTAATTTTAGACTAGTCTTAAAAAGTACAATAACATAATTATGAGGGTCATCTTAAAAAAACATTAAAGAAAACATATCTATTAATTTGAAAGGAAATGATTTACAATTTAAAAATTATTAACTTCAGGCCCCAAAACCTGGTTCTCAAATGCTTTCTAATATCTTCCGTTGTTACAATGGACTTTCTTCATTTTCTAGTTGTTCCCCAAAAACAAGGGAATATGCGAACCATTTCCGTACTTTGATCCTTCAACAATGACTATTCATACGCCAATGTTCAATTTCAGTCTCAGCCACTGTCGGGAAAAGGGAAATGATAGCATCTAAGATTTGTGTGACAAATCATTCATATTGAAACAAAAAATAATGAAAGCTCGTTGAGTTTAATGTTTTTGACTTTGACATATTCCTTGAGATAATGCACAGTCGTTAATATACGTTGGTTAAGATATTAAGGGAGATTTCCCCAAGCACTGTGCATACTTTAAATTTCATGGAGGCATTGTGCATACTCAACTTTCAGCAAGGATCCTCAACAGCTCCTTTGTCACCTGGCCAGTAACAAAGATGATATTTCATGTTAAACACTGAAAAATATAAGAGATCACGATCTAAACTCTTTTCATGATAATTTTAAATATAAGAGATTATTATTATATCAACTATGTTACAATTAGGCACTGAGAAAATAGTTATAGAGGGAGACCAAGAAAAATAATATCAGAAACAGCCGGAGTAAAACACGCAAAATAAAAATAAAATTAAAACGATACGTATGCAGAAATGCGTTACTTTCAAATACAACATTGTGCCCCCATAAAACCCAAAATATGTTTTGTAGTCTTATAGGAATCTAGTTCTTAATAGTAGATGGACTTAACTATGTTTCAAAAGAAGGATAGATAGATAAGCAGGCTGCTTAGTGTTTGGTCTATTTACTGTCATACAAACTGCAGGTCTTTGCTTGGTCAGTCATTTAGCAGGGTCTACCAACAAAGGTTTGCTTGGTGAAGAGTGGGTTGATGAATGGTTTGTGCATGAAGTGTGCCGAATTGGAGACTTTGAAGCACATTTTTTAGGAATGTTGATATGCTAGAGATTGCTGGCAGCAAGTCCAGGGGTAGAAGTCTTTTTTGTTCCAGAGAGTGCTTCACAGGGTGGGCAGAATCGTCAGGTGATCTCAAATAGCTTGCTCCTCCTGCTTTTATGGGAATCTAGAACTGCCTTAAAGTCATCCCTTCTTCTCTATGTGAAAACTCAGGTGCAATCGTGTAAGTCTTCCTTTGCCAATGAGGTCAGTTTTATCTCTTCCTTAGTCTGGAGAATTCCACAATAAAAAAGCTGCGTTCTTGACCTAGTTTATTAATTACAGAGGTTACATTTATACTAGGAAGATTCAGTTAGGTGTCCATAACCAAAAAATAAAAACTAATCTATAACTATACGCTGTTATAACTATATACAAATAACCCCGAAGGATTACAACATTTCCCCCCTTAATACGAAGGTTCATCTGACATACCAAGTAAAGACCTAAACTTTTCACGCCCCAATGCTTTGGTAAAGATATCTGCAATTTGTTCTGAAGTTGGACAATGAGTCAGATGAATTGTTTTAGCCTCTACATGATGTCGAATCAAATGATACTTGGTGTTGATATGTTTGGTTCGATGATTAAACTTTGGTTTCTTGGCCAACTGAATTGCAGAAGAGTTGTCGACAAATAGAGTTGAAACTTTTTGTTTCTCCTGCAAATCTTCAAGTATTTTCCGAAGCCAAATGATTTTCTTAGTGGCTTGAGCTGCTGCAACATATTCGGCTTCGGTGGTAGAATCAATAGGAACAGATTGCTTACCTGATCTCCAACTGATAGCTGTTGATCCAAGATTCATCAAATAACCAGAAGTTGAGACTCCATTTTTTTATCTGCATCAAAATCAGAATCTGAATAACCAGCAAAATGGAAGTCAAAAACTTTGGAATATTTGATGTCGTAAGTTTGGGTTCCTTTTAAATATTTCAAAAGTCTCTTCGCTGCTACCCAATGCCCTTCACAAGGATGATGCATAAACTTGGAAAGTACTCTGACAACAAAGATTATATCAAGACGAGTAATAGATAAATAAATCAGACTTCCAACAAGGTGCTTGTACTTTGTTGAGTCTTCAAACGGTTTTCCTTCTTCAAAAGTGAGCTTCAAATTTTGCTCCATTGGTGTAACAACAAGATTGCAATCCGTCATACTATATCTGTTCAATAACTTACCAACATATTTTTTCTAGGAGATGAAAATATGTTGTGGTTTTTGATCAACTTCAATTCCAAGATAATAATGAAGTAAACCTAAATCTGTCACATCAAAACCCTTTTTCAATTCCTTCTTAATAGATGATATATATTCATCATTGCTTCCTGTGATTATCAAATCATCAACATATACAACTAGATATACAACTGATCTTCCAACTTTCTTAACGAAAAGAGTTGCATCATCTAGGGCAAAATGTTTATAATTTAACTTGAGAAGATGTTCAGTTAGCTTCTCATACCATGCTCGTGGTGCTTGTTTCAAGCCATACAAAGACTTCATTAGTTTGCAAACCTTTTGTTCTTTCCCTTTAACAGAAAAACCTTTTGGCTGAAACATGTAAACATCTTCTTTCAAATCTCCATTTCAAAAAGCAGTTTTGACATCCATATGATGAATTTTCCATTCTTTTTGAGCTGCAATAGCAAACAAAGATCTGATAGTGCCCCATTTAGTTGTAGGAGCAAATGTCTCTATATAGTCGATACCCTCTTTCTGTGCATATGTCTTCGCTACAAGTATTGTCTTGTGCTTGTCTAGTGAACCATCAGCTTTATACTTAGTTTTATAAATCCCTTTGCAACCAATAGGTTTGATGCCAATAGGAGGATCCACCAGCCTCCATGTGTCATTTTTTATGAAAGCATCATATTCCTTTTACATTGCATCTTTCCACTAATCATAACTAGCAGCTTCTTCAAAACAAGTACGTTCACAATCCACATAAAAATTAAATTCACAATGAGAATAGTTCCCTGAGGAACTTCCAGCCTTAAACTCATCATATTTCTTTCGAAATGTTCGAATACGAGTTGGCCTTTGCAAAGATTGTGTAGGAAGTTGCTCATTTTCTTCATCTATCAAAGGTTGTGTAGGAAGTTGCTCATTTTCTTCATCTATCAAAGGTTGTGTAGGAAGTTGCTCATCTTCTTCATTTGTCCCAGTTTTTGCCATTTCTTTCATTGTTTCTATCCATGTCATGTCTGTAGAAACACTCGCATCAACCAATTTCTCATCATTGAGAGAAGGAAACTCCACAGACTGATCTAATATTGGAATCCCCCCTTTAGGATGTGGAAGTATATTATCTTATTCATAATAAAACTTTTGAGGCACAAACTTTTTTATCTGATAAAGTTGTCTATCAATGGTGAGGGAATCTTTATCAGATTCAAGAAAAATTACATCTCTTGACGAAATAAACCTCTTGTTCCCTTCATTATACAATCGGCATGCCTTAGAATTCATAGAATACTCCCTTCATCATACAATCGGCATGCCATAGAAGTCATAGAATACCCTAAAAATATACATTTTTTGCTTCAGTCACTCTACTTATTCCTCTGTTGTTTAGGGATCAAAGCATAACATTGAGAACTGAAAATTCGGAAATATTTAATAGGAAGATGATTATACCACATTTCATATGGAGTTTTGTTGTTAATGACAGAGTAAGGGCACCGATTTCTAATATATGCTGCACAGAGCATTGCTTCTCCCCAAAACATTAATTTTACATTCTTAAAAAACATCATTGACCTTACCATATTAAGCAATGTTCTGTTCATTCATTCTGCAACACCGTTTTGTTGTGGATTATATGGTATTGTGGTCTGGTGTTTGATGCCATTCTCTTTCAAATATTTTTCAAAAACATGTGAAGTATCTTCTACACCATTATCAGTTCTTATAGTACTAATATTAAGTTGAGCTTCATTTGTTATCAAGAGATGGAATTTCTTAAACACATCAAAAACTTCTGATTTTTCTTTAAGCAGATAAACCCAACACATCCTCGAATAATCATCAATAAAAGTCAGTATGTATTTATTTTCATTCGCAGTTGGTACATGCATAGGTCCACATTAATCAGAGTGTATGAGGCTTAATTTCCTTGTAGCTCTAGAATTATAATTCTGAAAAGGTTGTTTATGATGTTTGCCCAATATACAAGCATTACATGGGGTTAATTTTCTGAGAACTGTTGGAAGTCCTTTAATCCCCTGTTGTTTCATAATTCTAATACTTTCATAATTAATATGACCGAAGCGTGCATGCCGCAATAAAGAAGATGACAAAGTATCATTTTGTTGATGCAAATAATTTTTGTTCAATGCAACAGACAACATACCTTTCAACTTCAATAATTTATTTTCTTCCACACCAGTCATTACAATTTTATTGTCAGATGCTCCTCCATCTCTAATTTACCATCAAATATGTGAATGGAATGTCCCTGTTATCTTATTTGTATAAAAGATTATAGATTCCTTTGGAATTGTAGAATGTAAAGAACATCATTCAAAGTATAATCTGAAATTCCAGGAATTTGAACTGAATTGAACCAATCCCCGATGGTTTGATTTGAGACTTATCAGCAAAATACACAACTCCATCAATATTATCACTGAATTGATCAAGCAAATCTCTTCTAAAGGTCATATGATACGTGGCACCTATGTCTAAAATCCAACTGCCATACCATGAAGAAAAAGAGGTGATAAAAATATCTTCCATGTGAAAATTACAATGAGCAACAACATAATGTGCATTCTCAGAAGACTGTCCTTTTTCTGGAATTAGATGATCTTTCTTTTCAAGCATCTGTTCTCTTCTTTCATTAATTTTCTGCCAGGGATTCTACAATTTGCAGCAGTATGTCCAATTTTACCACATCTAAAACATTTTACAGCTAGTTTATCAGAAAATTTTCTTTGTTTATCATTTTTTTTGTCTATCTCCCTGAATATTTCTGCCCCACCCCCCTGCCTCTATAATTCTTCCTACCTCGACCTTTATTACCCTTAGTACTTTTGACAGATTCTTCTTGAGGTTTTTTATCCTCTTGAGTAAGACATAGGGTTTTAGTGTTAGAATTGTGGGGTGTTTCTTTCTTGCCAAAAGCTTTCTCTCTTTCTACAATTTTCCCTACTAATTTGTCAAAATCTAAATCTTTTAATTGCCCACTAGCTTGGAGAGATTCCAAGTAGTGTGAATAACTAGGGTAAAGAGCTTTTATAAATGCAGTAAGCTGCAAATCAACTTTAACTCCAGTAGATTCAATTTCATGAATGATGGCTTTGATTTCAGAAGCAAGTTTTAGAGGATCATTATCGTTCATTTCCAGATTAAATAATTTCAACAATAGCTGAATTATATCCAATCAGAATGTGAATCATAAAGCTCTTTTAGTTCTTTTATGGCAACATACGTTGCTTTACTCTGAGCAATGTATTTGCTTACCTCTTCTAAGACTGAAGTGGAGATTAAGGCATAGGCCGCCTTATCCTTACTTTGCCAGATTGCTCGCCGTTTCCGCTCATCAGGCTGCTCCAGTGCATTCCCTCTTTCTCCTTTACAGACTCCATCCCATAAATCATTAAAAATAAGAGTATTTTTAGCCTTCCTAAAACATTCCTGGTAATTTTCTTTTTCGGAAAGGACAACCCCCATTATAGACACCAAGGAGTTCATCTTTTTCAGATATCTTTACAAAAAAAATATGTTCTTAAATGATTGGCACAGAAAGGAAAAAAAAAATTTGTGTTTTAACCACTTCCAGACACAAATTCCTCTTAAAAATAGTTTGGATTCCTCTTAAAAATACTCTATTTAATCTTGCAGATTCAGTAGTGTTTAATGCTACCACAACAAGGCACAGATTTCTCGTTTTTTCTTAAAAACAAGTTGTTTTAACCATTACCACTAACACGGAAGAAAAAAAAAAATTGTTTTTAATTTATAGATTCAAAAATTGGCGCTTCTGTGGCTCCAGAGACATTTTTCCAAAACAAATTGTTTTAAACTTACAGGTTTGTCCACTCCAAAACACTAATCTCAAAAAAATGTTGCCAGTTTCGTGACAGGAACAGAAATGAGGGTTTCTGTCACTGCCATCAAACGTTGCAAATGCAGCAGAGGAAAACACTGGCAGTCTTTGTGCAATCCTACTACCACACCGCAACGCCAGATCAATCCAAACTGCACACAGCCAAGGGTCTTTACTTTATCGGGGGGGTCTAGTCGCTCACACTGCAGATGCCACCGCACCGAACAGTCGTCAAGGGGATCTGGTTGCTCACACCATAGATGCAGCGCAAACTCATTGAGGAGAATACGTAAATCAATGTACACCAAAATAAAACGCAGGTCAGGTCTCCTTGCACTAGAGCATCGCACACCATCATCGCAAATGCAGCACGTCCAAACGCCTCCGAGCCTCCGACTTCACAACTGGTCTTAAACCTTTCCATAATGCTTAACAAAACACAATCAAATTGCGGTCTTCAAAAACCACCACAGTTTCACACTACGAGAGCACGCCACGAACATTGATCACAACATGCTATCAGGTCACTTCACAATGAGAAATGGAGTCTGATCCAACTCTGATACCACCGTTCAAGAGTCTAGAGAATTCCACAATGAAGAAGCTGCATTCTTGACTTAGTTTATTAATTATTGAGGTTACATTTATACTAGGAAGATTTAGTAAGGTGTCCATAACAAAAAAAAAAAAAACTAATCTATAACTATATGTTGTTATAACTATATACAAATAACCCCGAAGGATTACAACACCTTATGCAGTGATTGGCAGTAAGAGGTATGTACCTAGTTGTTGGCGAAAGATTATCTTCTCATTAAGAATGATTTAGCCTATTCAGATTTTATTTCTTCTTCAGCGGTGCCAAGGAAGAGGATATAATAACTCTAATGTAAAGAACCAATGCCTCACGAAGCTTCCTAGACAGTAAGACATAGGAATAGAGAAATGCATCTAGAGGACATGTGAGAGACAACCTACAAATTTTATGAAACATGGGGTCCCCAACATGGTGGATTCGATTCAAAATCCTAAAAATTAAAAAATGGGCAAGTTAGAATCACGAGCAATGAAATGTAGTGCCCTAAGCCGACAATTTTTAACCAGAAGGTATGGAATATCCCAAATGGGATATTTTAACTAAAATTGCAGAAATTCACTTAACCCCAAATTTCCCATAAAATTATCATCCATCTAACAGAAGATTGCCATCTAAAATTAAACAGATAAAGTTTATGTGATTCTATAACACAATGATGCAGTAAATAATCTCAGCTTTATTATAACATAAACCGGGGTTCACATGCGGGAAAGATAAATAGTTGAGATAGCTGAGATATAATCCGGCCTCAAGGATCTGCTACACTACGCTGGCCTCCAAAACTGAACTGTTGCACTCTCCCTCCAGCAACAGCTGCCACTGAATGAACTAAAAATCAATGAAGCACCAATTGAAGATCTGAATGATCCTCACTCCAATATCCCTGAAGCTCTATGAAACTCCTGAATGAAGTCTTCTCAAAGAGAGTTGGATTTTCGTCCAACACTCGATAATACACCCGAGGGTTTCTGTCCTGGGGCTACCGATGGAGTAGAGAATCGGGTTCTCAACCTCTCATACAAGAAAAGATATAAAATCCAAGATGTTCCTCAATGGCCTCCTTTTCTTTTATAGATATCATTTATCCTTCTAGAGCCTTATTTTATTACTATTTTAATCATGGAGCACTTTTCCCTCTTATTTTCCAATTAAAATATTCCTTTTTAATGCCGAAAAGAGTAAATCAGCTACCACTTCTCCTCAGGTCACTGAAACTCATGTCCAACTACCTCATCATGTAGGTATTCTTGTCTCGGTTCCAACGAGCTATTACACTAAAGTGTTCTATCACATATTCCTCCTGGAATGCCACCTTGAGCGTAATTAATTGCGTTAAGCCCAAAAATAACTCAATTTTTCGAAAGTTGTCGAGATGCACCAAAACGAAAGGCAAACGGTGCGGAAGATGGAATATATCAAGCAAATGCCACCGGTCCTCATAGAAACTCCTCATAACTCCTCCAAAAATCCCCTGGCCCCGCTGAGGACATCAACCTGTCGCTGTGACTTGTTTGTTCCCAACTCTGGAAGTCCATCATAACCCTGTCATAGGTGACACCAAAAAAAGGAATATTACAGACCTCCCACCCCAAGATTGCTTGCCCTCAAGCAATCCAAATATGTGGGCCACCCTGTTGGCCCGATGCAACTGAGACCCAATGCCCAGATTCCATACAAACCCCGCAGTGCTGCTATGCTCCTGTGTCAAGTCACCTAGAACAAACCCCTCGATGTCGGGATCCCAAATTGATCCCTCACTACACCTATCATCAATCAATTCTCCTAGATCCCAACGCCGCCATGGCCAATCAACGCCCAAGTCCCCTGGCTCCAACTGCACACTGCCTTTGGCTATAGCTGCTGCCCCATGGAAGCAAGGACCAACTCAGCCACTCTCTCCAATCTAACCTTCAGTCTAGGCCGAGGTCGATCCTGATCTGCGGATGTCGAGCCTAGTGCTACTGAAATACTGATGGACTATCGGTCCAGAATAGATGACCCAATGGAACATGCAACATCTCCCTCGTCCAAGTGCTCCTGCCGAAATGTACCCGGGACTAAGAATGATACTCTATCAATAGGATACCAACTCATCACCTCTCTCCAGTCCAGCTCCTGACTTGATCTCATGCTAACCCTGCTCTCCTGGAGTCGGGATGGAATGCTGAAGAGCTGTCGACTTGTGCCTCACTGCCAACTGGGAGTTGTCACGTCTATCATGTCTAAGGGTCCCTGCTTCACTATGCTCCCTATGCGGAAGATCGTACCATCAGTAGGGTACCAACTCATGATCTCCCACCAATCTATCCCGAAAAAAGGATCAAATGCAGTGACACCTGCATACAGAACAAGTCTGGTGTGAGGTCGCCAATCCATACTCAACTCGTGTTGCCCCATGCCGTCTGCCGACGAGATCTGACTGCAGAAGAAGGCCCCTCTCTATAAAAGGCCAAAGTGGGCAAGATATGCTGCAAGCCCCATTGATGTACTCCTAGAGAGCGCTGCTCCCTGAAAGTACTACAACTCTGCTGACTGCATGTGCATCTATCTGCACCTCATCAGTGGATCTGCCCAAAGATGGATGCAAGACCCTCCCTCTCTTGATCAGAAATTTCATACTCCTACTATCTACTAGCCTCCTGCAAAACTATCCCCTCAACCTCCAACATCTCCTGAGGATAAGTATCTGCAACTATTGCCACCTTGTTAGATGCCCGTACATCCGTCTATTCCTCACCAATTGCTGACCCTAAGGGTAGTCGTACATCCACCATTGGCTCAATGTAAGCCTCCATCTGGCTCTCCCCCAAAGGACTATCATGCATGATATGCATAGCCTCCTCCTCAGCTGACTCATGCTCCACCATACGCTGCTTCGGTTGAATCATCACAAGTGACTCATCATCCTGAATATCTCCAATAGAGTGCCCTGACTGCTCACTCTGCGCATTGGAATACAAATCCAGCCTATTGTTATCAACTCCACATGACTGCTCATGCACCCCAGAAGCATCCTCACATGACCCCATGGACTCATCCAAAGAAGAGTCTTCATCCTGACATACAGAAGGAATGACCTCCTGCTCTACTTCCACCACCTCATCTGCATCTCTCAAGCATGAGTGCTCAGGTCCCCAAGGCTTTTTGCAGATGAAGCAAAGTCCCTTCCTCCTCAACTCGTTCTTGTTGCTTGATCCTCCAAACTGGAGCAACTCCTCCCTAGTCACCTGTCTCCTGAATAGCCCAATGTTCTGCTCAACCAGCCCTTGGGCTAGCTCATAAGCAGCAGGTGAGACCAACTACTCTCTCCACCAAATGCTCAACAACCTAGTCTGCAACTCCCGGAAAATGGCATCACGGTCTCTCATACATGACGACAGGATGGACTACATGTGTGCTATGACTGTGTCAGGATGATGACTCCTAATGTTGAAGAAGCATTGGAACATCTACAGAATCAGGCCATCACACTCAAGATCAAACATGATGCCATACGTTTTGAATGTGCCCATACCTCCTAAAACCTCAAGCTTCTTCCCAAAGGTGGAGCCTACACTATTGTCCAAATCCTAAAAAGTCCCCACTACTAACTTGAAAACTTCCCTCTTAACATCATCACTGAAAGGAGCTATAGATGCGGTCAACCTCATAACGTTACTAAGGCATGATGCAACTGGAAGTCTGAACCTCTCACAAGGTTCTTCCAAGAACTTGGGTTGTATAAGAGCAAGCATAGCAAGTTTTAGGGCCCAAATTAGTTTTTTCCCTTCTAATTGGCTTACTTTGGAAAGGAGTTCATTAAGTTCATCAAGTTTGGAAAGAACTCTCCATGTGATTTTCAAGTGCTTCAAATCTGACCCAATTTTAAAGATCCAACTCATGTTTTTTCTGCAAATCCCTTGGCAGTTCTTGTTGTAGAAGGGTGTGGATCTCTTCTGAGAATGGTTTGCTGCTTAGTTTTGTTTCCTGGTCTAATGATACATGGTTGTTGTTGAGTCTCAAAAGTGTTTTCCGTATTCATACATATTTCCATTATGTCATAACCATTCAGCTCTCATTTCATAACTATCTGACCTAAACCCTACATCAAGTAACCATTTTCATAAATATATAGGTTAGGATCCTTGTCTTCCAAAGTTATTTATTTTATGTATTTAAAGTGAATTTATGATTAGAAACTACAAAATTAACATAGTATCATATATCTATATATGTGTTATGAGTTTTGTGACATGTGTAGGTCAAAATGAAGCTTCTAAAACACGTTTATGTGGCCTCCCAAAACCAAATTCGAATTTGAGTGGAGAAGATCATGGGATCATGAGGATATTTGTCTCATTTCCTATTTGTATTAAAACTCTAAGAGAACATGTGTCTTATCATTTCCTATTTTGATTGCAACTCTAGAGATATGGGGAGAGATTCATGGACTCTCATTAATGAGATAACTACTCATATTTTTGTATAAATAAGGGAAGCTTTCTCCTATCAAGAAAGAGGAGAAAAATAGGAGAATAAGAGAAAGGATTAGAGAGTGTTTTGTAACAAAGCTTAAGATGAAATGGGATGTAGATTTGTGAGTTTATCAATAAAGAAGTTCAGTTCTTTGATGTTGTTTTGATTACAACTTTAAGGAGCTGAAGAAATTCACCAAATTGGTAGCAGAGGGCCTCTGCTATTCGAGGAGTTTTTAAATGTTTTCAAGATAAGTCATTTTCAATTCTGTTTTGTCATATTTCCTTACTTAGACTGCTTTCTGAAATCATAGCTTTTAGCATTATGTTTCATGTCATTTGCTTAGATAAAGGATCCTCATGATATTGCAGTTAGTCTCTTTCTCAAGCTCTTCCAATAAACCTCTAACTCATGAATGAGATTTAGTTGTAATGTTATAAGTTGTTTCAGCATTTTCATAGAAGATCCTCATTATACTACAGTTAGTCTCTTCCAAAAGTTCTTCCAATAAACCTCTAATTCACGAATGAGACTTAGTTGTAATATTGTGAGTTATTGATTATTTTGTTTCATAGAAGATCCTTATCACATTATGATTAATCTCTTTCAAAAGCTCTTCCAATAAACCTCCAACTCATGAATGAGATTTAGTTGTAATGTTATAAGTTGTTTCAACATTTTCATAGGAGATCCTTACTACATTATAGTAATCTTTTTTTCAAGCTCTTCCAATAAATCTCTATCAGATGAATGAGATTTCACTGTAATGTTTTAAGTTACTGTTTGTTTCAGCATTTCCTTTTATGTTTTAGGAAATCCTGAGTACATTATAATTAATCTTTTTCACAAGCTCTTCCAACAAATCTCTAACTAAATGAATCAGATTAAGTTGTAGTGTTTTGAGTTACTTTTCATTTCATGAATGTTGATTTAGAAGCTGTAATATCCATGGATTAGGACTCTCTGTTTTCATCATTTCCTAGTTAGGAACAGAACTTGCAAATAAACTTTGTTTTAATTCATTTATTAACATTTCATTTTCTTCCTCTTGACATAGATTTAACTTCATCTTTCTAGTATAAAACAGAATACTAAGAACCAAAACATAAAAACCCCAAAAACATCAACAAAACACTAAAAACAACAAAGTAAGAAAAATGAATACTTAGGCACATACAGCGCATTACACTTCATCAGTTTACTAGCCCTGGTCGATAATTTATGTTAACAATTTAGAACACTAAATTGACTAAACATTTTGGCGCCGTTGCCGAGGAAGTGTAACTAGGTAGCTTTATTTCTTACATCTAAAAAAAATAATAATAATTTCTCGAGTATGCTCTCCTCTTGCACTTTGTGTGATCTGGAGAATCAGAAAAAAAGAATTTTTATGTTAAAAAAAATAAAAATGAAAATTTTCAATAAATTGTTTTGTTCAATAAAATATATATGTATATCTTTGAAAATATAATATATATCATTTTATTAACAAATCATTTAAAAAAAAAAAAATTAAACTTGTCATGTTTTTCTTTATTAATAAACTTTAATAAAGAAAAATTAAAAAAAAAAAGCAAAATTCAATAAATTATTTTGTTTAGTAAAATATATATGTATATTTTTAATTTTTGAAAATATAACATGTGTAATTTTATTAACAAAACAAATAAAATAAATTTCATTTTCTTTATTAATAGTTTTCTTCTAGTAAAGAAAAAAAAAAAACAAAAACAAAAACAAAACATAAAAAAATATATATTTTTGTTCAAAACAAATAAAATAAAAAACATCCAAGCCAGCCCCAGCAATACCACGAGCTACAACAGCCTGAAGGAAATCTGTTGATATCTTGGAATCATGACTAATTGAAACTGTGAAACGTTTTGATCCATCCGCTCCAAAAGTCAACCTGCAAAACCTGCAGCAATTGCCTCTGTTACAGGCTCTGTAAGGTTCACTGGCTCTCTCTCAACACCAGCAACTGCAACCCCACGAATTTCACTTTTATTCTGAAGTTTTTGAAATCTGTTCACTAATGCTAAGACTGTACCAAAGTCTTCAAGTTTGTTGGAGGTTTGAGACTCTCAAACGAGTGACTCTTCACCAATCTAACTTCATCAACGTGATTTCGATCAAATTCTTAACACAATTCTTTGAGCTTTTAAAACCTGCAATCAAAAAAATTAAAACCACAGCAATTGAATTCATAAGTGATTCCCAGAAAACGCAACAGCATAAACACATGATTTTAAAACGTCGTTTTTGAGCAAACTAGAGAAAATCTGAAAAATCTGAGACATGGGTTTTTCTCAAAATAGAGGCAATTAGATAACCCAAAAATGGTTTTGTGAATTGCGCAACCGATTGGGAGAATTTATGGGTTCTTTAAAGCCTTGATTTGTAGATTGCGTGAATAAAACAAGCAAACAAAAAAAACGGTTTGCGAATTTAATTGCTGAGAATCAGTTGAGAGAATTACGGCATCTTCCAAGAAGAAAATTCGAAATGAAATCGATTTTATTTCCACATGGCTCCTGATCTAAGAGTTTGATTCACTAATCCGAAGGACATGCATTTTGATGCCGGTGATCGAACTACTTTCACATTTGTGACACCTAAAAGTCCAGGTCAGTAAACACCACCTGTGACCCCTCGTTGATCGCTAGGATTGTCTGCGTTTATTATGATTTAAGGATGAAGATGTGTATGCTCCACCAAGTGCTCAGGAAATGACTTACTATGAACATATTAAGAAGCGCCATGAGGAGAGAGGATGTTTATATCCCTGTCTGTTCACCATGTGTTGTTGTTTTTGTTGTTATGAGACCTACGAGAGTTGCTGCAATATACTCTGCTATTGCTGCTCTTGAGAGAGCAGAGAATGAAGTGATCATCTTCCCATATAGGAAATTCATGTCACAATATAAAAATAAAAATAAACAGTTGGGATTTGGACTTGAAAGGCTCAAAATAAATTTGTTATGAATTTTTTGTAATATGATTTTCTCATCTGATATGAGGTTTTTGTTGTAAAAGGTTTTGGGTATTAAAAAAAAATATAAATATTATTATAATTTCCTTCTAAAAAAAAACAAAATTATTGCATCAATAAAATAAGTAGTGTATTGTTCATTTTCCTTGAGGAGGTACTGATTGATTTAAATTTCAAGACTGATTATTTGCATAGACGTGTATACTTAACTTTCTTTTCAGGATTTTTAGCTATAGAAACTGTGCACATTCTGCAGCTTAGAAGCAATTTTGCAGCTGAGAAACTTCACTGTTTAACCCAAATTTCAAATTAGCCTAACTTTCTCTTCCGACATCAGATTTTGACGATTCAAGTGTCATTGGAAAGATTTCGACGAGGTCTACATAATGAGAAAACTATAATCAAAGTTTGAAACAGTAAACACTAAAGAAATTGCTGAAAAGACACAACAAGTAACTTGAGGCACTAATTTCGAAACAGGTATAAATTCTTTTGGTTTTCCTTCGTGAGCTTGTTTTACTAGTACATATTCTCAGTTTTTTGTGTAAATGTCATAACCAGAGAGATTGATCACCTCTCTCTCTTGATAATCTTACATTCCATTGCAGAATAAGTACTAGTTTTATTTTGCAGGTTCCAGGAGGAAGGACAGATGACTACAAACGAATAGTGTCTCTCTCAGAGACTACATTTCTTTTACAAGAAGATGATCAGCAACAAAAAAAGAAACATCAATGCATGAGCACATGCTAATGCAAATCAGATCCAACACTTGCAAGCCTTTCAGATGCCAGTATCTCCATTGCAGCCATGCTTCCTCAGTCAATAAAACATTCACCTCATTTCCTTTTACATTCGCTATTGCATTTCTATTTAGTTATTCAATAAAATTCTCGTCTCATTTTCCCTCACTGCTCATTTTTTTCCCCAGTCATTATATTTTCCTTCCATGCTTTCACTAACCTAGCAATAAAACCATTTAGCGCCTCTACAAAGCTGATTCATTTCATTTCCATTTTCATTCTGTCAAATAAACCTTGACCCACTACAAAAAATTTCATCCATAGTCCTTCAAAAAAAAAAAATTATTCCTTCATGCTCTCGTTAGATGATGGAGGATTCCTTAAGGCCTCCCTTCTAACAAGTCTTCTCCTATCGACATCAGCACATTATCTAGGTCCAAGACTAGAGTCCTTAATAGTACCTTGAGGCTTGTATGCATTAATGGCAAGTTTTCTCACTGAAAATCATGGGAATACATCAATGTCCCTTGATCGTCAGATCTTGCAAGTGGCTCGACATCAGCCCATCTATTCGCACTTTGCAAGATGTACTTAGGTACCTTGGCACTCATTGACATTAATGGTGAGTTTGCCTCGCATTGGTTAACGACATTCATCAATGATCGGTAATCCAATGACTTCTCTTCATGCTCGACATCAACACATTTATTCGCATGACTAGAATTGTACCATCAAATTTTGTAACGATTGAAGACTACATCATTTCAGCAGTTTGTAGTAGGAATCAATTTGCATCAGCAGCAATAAAGATCCCAATCTTGTCATCAACACAAAAAAAACAAAGAGAACAAAAAATCAAATCAAATTCATTTGTTTACATAGTTCATGATCCAACAACATCAACAGCCACACACTTCAGTATACACAACTCATCCACATTTAAGGTAAGTGAAGGTATGTGGTTTCTAATTTTTAGTCATGTAATTCCTTAGAATGCTAAAATTGTAACTTTGGAAATATTCCTCACTCATTTTTCCACATTGTCATATCTTTAGTTGGGGGGAAGGGATATCATTTCATATCCATATGTCATACACTATCACACATTTTCATTTCATTCCAACCTGCATATACTTCCCAACCAACTATTGTTGCAACATGATCCAAAAGATTATATGCTTTGCAAATGATCAATTCATTGATGAAGTATTTGATTCTAAATGTTTTCATGAACTTTGATGCAACAAAGAAAATAAAGCATTGTTACACAAGAACCATTGCTAAAAAAAGAAAAAAAAGAAAAAAAATTGGTTGTCACACAAAAACCAACCATTAAAAAATGTTGCAATCAAATGTATTATACTTTGCCAAAAAGAAAATATCAAGAAGCAAAGTTTAGAATGAATGTATATGAGTCAAAACTCATAAAATATCAACTCATGGACAAATGAATCATTGCAATAGTTGCATGAGGACATGCAACAACTTCAATTGGGGGGTATGTTGAGCAAAGATGAAAAAATCGCGATTTTATCGCGAGTTTTTCGGGCTGCCGATTATATCGGCGATAATTTCGATGATTTTTTGAAATTATCGTTAGCGCGATATTATCGCGATTATTTTGGTAAAAATCGTGGGCCCATCAAATAGCAACCCTATAAGTTCAAAAATCGATTTTTTTTTTTGTCATTTTTGCAGCCCTCTCATTTTCCTGACACACCCTGTTGGCAGTTCATGGTAATGTTAAATTATTAAAGTAAAAGTGATATTTCCTTTATTTTTCATTTTCATCCTTTTACTTAAATTTTTAACATTACCATGAAATGACTCAGGATGTTTAAGAGTGGTTTCGACCTCATTGGATTTCATATGAAGAAACTAGAATTTTAGATTTCACTCAAAATTCAACAAACTTAATGGTTTTCAGGGTTTCATGGTTTGGGGATTTGCATTGTTTCCATTTGATTCTATTATGTGTAAGGGTATGAGATTGGCATTTGATCAAGAGTACGAAGTCCTTTAAGAACCTTGATGTTGGTGGTATTGATTGTTGAACTTTTTTGATGTTGGTGGTATTGATTGTTGAACTCCCCTACTGTGGCCTTAACAAGAATGTACCCTTCACTCAAAGGAAAACAACTGGTTAGGCATGTTAATCTTTTTCTACCGCATTTTAATGTTGAGCAATCCAAGTCTGAAGACTTTGAGCTAGATGATGTTTATGTATCTCTTGTTGATGATCCCATTTCTAGTAGCGATGAATCAATGATGAGTTTCATGAGGAGGAGAAGAAGGAGCAACAATAGGAGGAGGAGATGACACCACCTACCCCTGCTACCGGTAGAGGACGTGGTCTACCTCCTTTAACTCCTAGTGCTTCAGGATCTGGAGCACAACAGAGTCCATTGCCAGCCCCGCCAACTTCTTCGTCTAGAGGGAAAGTTGTTACATTTTCTCGCAAGAGGGGCAAAGGAAATCAGTAGTATAGGTTATTTGGTGCATTCCTTTGTATATAACATTATGACTCATGATATGAGATACATTATTATATTTTTTGTTGATATTTTGAGGTTGAGTTGAGACTCAGGACTTAGTATTCAGGACAGGATTCAGTTTTATGTGTGATGTAGCACTAGACATGATATTACACATCTTATATGTTAGTTTTTTTTTTTCATATTTATGTGTCAATGCATTTATTTTATGTTGTAGATGCTTTAGATATTAAAAAAATTGAAAAAAAATGAATATTTTTGTATGTGCCAATTTTTTCCCGATTTTTACGATTTTTTCTGATTTTTTCCCCTCGGCGATAATATCCCGATCGCAATTTTTTCATCTTTGATGTTGAGTCTCAAAAGTGTTTTCCATCTTCATACATATTTCCATTATGTCATAACCATTCAGCTCTCATTTCATAACTATCTGACCTAAAACCCTACATCAAGTAACCATTTTCATAAATATATGGGTTAGGATCCTTGTCTTCCAAAGTTATTTATTTTATGTATTTAAAGTGAATTTATGATTAGAAACTAGAAAATTAACATAGTTTCATATATATATATATATATGTGTGTGTGTGTTATGAGTTTTGTGACATGTGTAGGTCAAAAGGAAGCTTCTAAAACACCTTTATGTGGCCTCCCAAAACCAAATTCGAATTTGAGTGGAGAAGATCATGGGAACATGAGGATATTTGTCTCATTTCCTATTTGTATTGAAACTCTAAGAGAACATGTGTCTTATCGTTTCCTATTTTGATTGTAACTCTAGAGATATGGGGAGAGATTCATGGACTCTCATTAATGAGATAACTTCTCATATTTTTGTATAAATAGGGGAAACTTTCTCCTATCAAGAAAGAGGAGAAAAATAGGAGAATAAGAGAAAGGATTAGAAAGTGTTTTGTAACAAAGCTTAAGATGGAATGGGATGTAGATTTGTAAGTTTATCAATAAAGAAGTTCAGTTCTTTGAAGCTATTTTGATTACAACTTTAAGGAGCTGAAGAATTTCACCAAATTGGTAGCAGAGGGCCCCTGTTATTCGAGGAGGTTTTACATGTTTTCTAGATAAGTTATTTTCAATTCTGTTTTGTCATATTTCCTTATTTAGACTGCTTTCTGAAATCATAGCTTTTAGCATTATGTTTTATGTCATTTGTTTAGATAAAGGATCTTCATGATATTGCAGTTAGTCTCTTTCTCAAGCTCTTCCAATAAACCTCTAACTCATGAATGAGATTTAGTTGTAATGTTATAAGTTGTTTCAGCATTTTCATAGAATATCCTCATTATACTACAGTTAGTCTCTTTCAAAAGCTCTTCCAATAAACCTTTAATTCACGAATGAGACTTAGTTGTAATATTGTGAGTTATTGATTGTTTTGTTTCATAGAAGACCCTTGTCACATTATGATTAATCTCTTTCAAAAGCTCTTCCAATAAACCTCTAACTCATGAATGAGATTTAGTTGTAATGTTATAAGTTGTTTCAGCATTTTCATAGGAGATCCTTACTACATTATAGTAATCTTTCTCTCAAGCTCTTCCAATAAACCTCTATCAAATGAATGAGATTTCACTGTAATGTTCTAAGTTACTGTTTGTTTCAGCATTTCCTTTTATGTTTTAGGAGATCCTCATTGCATTATAATTAATCTTTTTCACAAACTCTTCCAACAAACCTCTAACTAAATGAATCAAATTAAGTTGTAGTGTTTTGAGTTACTTTTCATTTCATGAATGTTTATTTAGAAGCTGTAATATCCATGGATTAGAACTCTCTGTTTTCATCATTTCCTAGTTAGGGACAGAACTTGCAAATAAACTCTGTTTTAATTCATTTATTAACATTTCCTTTTCTTCCTCTTGACATAGATTTAACTTCATCTTTCTAGTATAGAACATAATACTAAGAACCAAAACATAAAAACCCCAAAAACATCAACAAAACACTAAAACGATGAAGTAAGAAAAGGAATACTTAGGCAGATACAGTGCATTACACTTCATCTGTTTACTAGCCCTGGTCGATAATTTATGTTAGCAATTTAGGACGCTAAATTGACTAAACAGTTGTTCCAAGAACTAATTTTTGTGTTCAATCTTTTTAATTTGTTTAGGAGTTCCTCCAAAGTTTAGTTGAAGAACGTTAAGTACATCAAGTTGCTCGATCGACTTTTCACATAAGCCTGCTTTATAAATTATGGCTCACAGCAAGACTTTGACATAATACACAAATCTATGCCTAGAATAATTTATTCAAAGTTTTAATATGCAACAATAGACTTCAAATATGCACATAATGCTGATGGCAAGTCCTGAATTAACATACTGCTGATAAGGAAATAACACCCAAAAAATAATTAAATACACAGGGAGCAAACTAGGAAGATAGAACCTAGTAGCAATTGACAGCAAATATTAGCAGTACATATGCAGATATCAGTTCACCGAAAGTGAAGCCCTTGCTCTTAGTTATGAAAAAAACTGGTATGTAGTGTAAGACTATAGCTTCAATGTGCTGCTCAGAATTAGGGTTCGCTTCAGAAAATTTGCATATAGGGTAACGACCCTTTCATTCAATATGCCACTGCCACGAGCCTGCCACAGGACACTACAACAATGGATAAATTTGTGTCTTGCTCAGTGGGAAAGTATAAAAGTAGAAGTTGTCCTCTTCAACAAGATTCAGCCCAAACTTCAAGCATCTCGACCAACATAGGAAAGATGGTATTCAGATTTCCGAAAAATTATGTGTTCTGCCCGGTTGAGATCACAGTAGTGACTGGTTCACTTCCACAAACGTAGAATTTGCAATTTCCACCCACGACCAGAGGCTCAATTTATTATTGCACTGGCACACTGCCTAACCTCTGCACATATCATCAATCGAGTCACGAAAAGACCAATTCGGCCAAAGCTATGATCACTGGTCTTGACCATGATTTCACTTCAGCCTTAATGCGATAGCAAACAAGGAATTTGACTGTTCAACCCAACGTCACTATCTCGACGAGGAACACGCGTGCAACCTCCAGCTCGACTTCTGGAATGACAACTTGAATGCGTTCATGAACTAAAGGTGACTTACAATAATGCCACGATTTGCCCAATTAATTAAAACGTCACCGAGCTTGCACCAGACATGCGTTCCTATGTTCAACTCTCAGTAAATCTCCATGTTGATTCATGTCAACAAGTGCATCGTCACTCAATTTGTATATTGATTTAGAGATCAGCCCTTTTTAACTCGGATACGACCCTCTGATAATAGCCTCAGATAATTATGGTCGACGTTTCTAGAAGGCCTTTGTCACACCCGTGCGAGAGAAACCGTTTTCCCATCCAACAAAATGACTCCAGGTGATAGTCCCGAGATTTAGTTAGATGTTGTGATAATGCTACGTTGTCGTCTTCCAACTCTGTTGTCAGACAATATTGTATTCACGTTGCCGCTTTCCAATCTTCATGTGCACCCACTTCGATGGCGGCTGCCTGGACGGTATTATTTCAATTTGCTCATGGCTCAACCCAAAGCAGATGGAGTTCCCAGCTACTATACTCAACGTCGATGACAATACCGCTTCGATGGCACATTTTGTCACTCATACGCACTAAACGCCATCAACAAGAAAAAAAATCAACTCAGCCCGTCGACCATGTCCCAAACAGGTCCATTGTAAGCGGCTTCTTCTCAGAAGCGCCCAGGCTGCAAAAACGGTCCTTCTCTCATGCGCATGAATCACCCTTTCTACATTGGTCGACCTTTTGTCTTGCATGCGACTTCCTCACAAGATATGACTTGATTGTTTCATATCATTCGACTCAAATGTCGAACCATTATTGTGTCGACAACCCTTTCCTAAAAATTTTGATGGATTTACACCACAATTTTGCAAACGAGGATGAACTTGGCCATACGAGTGTTCTAGCAACGATCTGGATTTTCTTTCAAAAAGCAATTCAATTTGCAATTAAACCCACTACAATCAAGTTACGGCTCTGACAACCCAATGGGATAACCTTCGAACAATAACCGTTGTAACTCAAGAATATGTGAAATTTTCAAGAGGAGAACATTTCTACACTACTTGGTTTATTTCTCTTACTTATGCGATAAGTTATTTACAGAAGCTTTAGTAAATTCTGAAATAAACACATTTGCAGACCTTCACTATCGTTAAGAGCATAAGAACAGAAAGATAATTTACACCAATAGCACAATAGAAATAACTAAATGAACACAGATGTTTTTGGACAATTGTCCCCGGAAATACCCAATGTGGGAAAACTGATGCAGCAGATGAGGGTTTTATATTTATCTTCAGAAATGGAAAGTGCATTTACAGGAGTCTGATGAGCAGAGAAAAATTAGCAAACACCTGGCTAAATTTTCTAGACCTTCCAGACAATTTTCGGACCCTTGGGGTGACCTCCTTCACCCTCTATGTCATCTAGCGTGAATGCTCTGCGCAGTCCCTCTCTGGACGGCATGATTCTGCATGGAGGGGTTCTTGCTACTGATCAGCTCACCCTTCCCTTCACCCTCTTGAGTTCTGCTTCCCGATAATTGACTTCGCCCTCCTCCTTCTGCTTCTGCAACCCAGCCTCTACAAACTCACCCACTGAAATCGATTTCACTTGCTTCAGGATCGATTTCCTTCGAGTATGAGAGTGTCCTCGGATTGATTTCCAAATGGCCCTCAAGTCTCTTCTTATAGTCTTCTCGCTGATGAATCAACGGCCAAGATTATATCTTTAACCAATGGCTCAAATTAAAAGATGACTTGATCTTTGTCTTCTAGAAGATTCACAATCTACTCTATTAATACTCTTTAATTATTTAATTTCCCTAAGTTTATACTTAGGGTTTGCATTAAAATAATTAATTATTTTAATAAAGTCATATCCGAGCAGAATCTCCACAGACGATTTTTGGGTTCTCTGGATAACTGATTGCTAAGCCTCTCTACCAAAAATGAGACCTAGACACTTTCCAATGCTATAGAAATCAACACTCCCTCTTAGCAAGGAAAGTGTTTAAGCCAGATACCGTTGTATTGGTCTGACTCTACATCATCTACTGCGTTGATGATGTTCTGGCTGTTGCCCCTCATCTCTGCGCTGCTGCTTCCTGTACTGCTGCCTTCTCACTGAAACATCCATACTGCAGCTCCCTCTTCTTCTAAAGACCACCCTTTCCTCTAGTGGAAGGGGTTATCGACCATCCCCATCTTCTCTCTGAAGTAAGTGAACTTGATCTTACTTAGAGCCTTTGTGAGGATGTCTACCACTTGTTCACCTGTAGGAGTGTATCGCAACTATACTTCTCCCCTCTGGACATAGTCCCTGATAAAGTGACACCGAATATCAATGTGCTTCGACCAGTCATGAAACACAAGATTTTCAGAGATCTTAATGCAACTCTGATTATCACACATAATCCCGATCAATTCTATCCGCTTCTTGAGTAAGTTCAAGAGCAATTTGCGGAGCCATATGGCCTCGCACGAAGTTATGCTTGTTTCCATGTACTCTACCTCGACTGAGCTCAGTACTACGGACTTTTGTTTCCTGCTGCACCAGGAGGTCATTCCTAATCCGAGACTAAAATAGTACCCACTGGTACTTTTCCGATCTACTGTGCTTCCAGCCCAATCTGCATCTATGAACCCACTCAACTGGATCTCATTTCCCTTGGTGTACCGTACCCATACTTGACTATCCCTCTCAGGTATCTAAGAATATGTTTGGCTGCTTCCCAGTGAGCCTGCCTTGGTTCCACCATGAACTGACTGAGGGTATTCACTGCATAACAAATGTCTGGACTTGTGTTGACCAAATACATCAATGACCCGATGAGTTGTCTGTGCAATGTGGGATCAGCCTCATCATCCTCTGATGTGTCTATCTTCTTCCAGTTAGTAATCATTGGCGTGGCCATGGGTTTAAAGTCTTCCATCTGAAATCTCTTCAGAATTTTTGTCATGTATCTTCCTTCTCCTAGAAATATTTCTCCTTCCTGCTACCAGACTTCTAAACCAAGAAAATAGTGCATCTGCCCCAAGTCCTTCATGTCGAATTTTGTTGCCAGATTCTCCTTGCAATCTTTGATGAGCTTGGATGACCTGGTCAAGAACAGGTCATGCACATACAGAACAAGAATAAGCGGCTCATCTCCTACTCTTAAGTAGTATAAGTTGGGATCTGCGTCACTCTTGACGAACCCCATTTTCTGCAAGTAGCCATCAATCCGACCATACCATGCCCTGCGGGTTTGTTTTAAGTCATACAAGGCTTTCTTAAGTCTGCAAACCTGAGTCTTCTGCTCATGTGTCTCGAAGCCCTCTGGCTGCTCTATGTACACTTCTTCCTCTATCACACCATTCAAGAACGCAGTCTTGACATCCATCTGGTGAATCTCCCATCCCATATGCGCTGCCAGAGAGATGATGGATCTAATAGAAGTGTATCCTGCTACTGGAGCAAAGGTTTCTTCATAGTCAATGCCTTCTTTCTGGGCATACCCCTTTGCTACAAATCTTGCCTTGAATTTCTCTATGCTGCCATTTGCTGCATATTTGATCTTGTAGATCCATCTGGATCCTACAACAGATCTGTCCTGTGGTCTAGGGACTACTCCCCAGACATCATTTGTCATGATGGAGCTATACTCCTCCACCATGGCATCTACCCATACCTGATGTTGTGCTGCTTCCCGAAAGGTAGAAGGCTCACCAACCTGAGCTACCAGTGCCTAATATATGTCAGGTTGTTTCCTTATCCTCTTCCCTTCTCTAGGTGCTCCAACAAATCCTTCTGCATCTCTAAGAATCTATTGGAGTTCTCTACTCAGTCTCCCATTAGTGATGGCAAGTCTCACCTGTTCTTCCTCCTGTTCTTCGTCAGAGGAGCATCCCTCAGAAATATTGTGCCTTGGAGAGGCACTGGACCTCTC
Source organism: Pinus albicaulis (assembly GCA_034641835.2). Classification (NCBI taxonomy): domain Eukaryota; kingdom Viridiplantae; phylum Streptophyta; class Pinopsida; order Pinales; family Pinaceae; genus Pinus; species Pinus albicaulis. The sequence continues at coordinate 1,056,088,583 of CM076583.1, forward strand.
CTCCATAGGTCATTGAGGTTGTACCTGTGGATCTTCCTCAATCTGTGTATCTGTGGCCATCTCTCGAGATTTCCTAAAAGCTTTCTCCTCCAGGAATTTTACATCACTTCTTACCACGACTTTCCTGCTCTCTAGAATATAGACACGGTATGGCTTTGCATTCTCACTGCAGCCCATCAGAAAACCCTTTTCTGCAGTTTGATCCAGCTTCTTCCTCTTTTCCTCTGGAAAGTGGCAGTATGCTATGCTGCCGAATATCCTGATGTGGCTCACTTTTGGCTTGCTGCCTGTGAACACACTTTCGAGAGTAACCTTCCCCAAAGCTCTATTGGGAACTCTGTTCTGAATATAAACTACTGTGTTGCAGGCCTCTACCCATAAGAATTTGGGCATTTCCTAGTCGTAAAACATTGCCCTTGCAGCTTCTCTTATGGTCTGATTCTTCTGTTCTACAACTCCATTTTGTTCTGGATTGTAAGGAGTTGTCCATTCTCTCTTGATGCCTTCCTTGATACAAAAATCGGTGAAGTCTTTATCGATATAGTCTCCACCGTTATCTGACCTCAACTTCTTGATCATCTTTCCTATAGAGTTCTCCACCAATGCTTTGAAATCTTTAAACCAACTAAAGACTTCATCTTTGGTCTTCAGAAAATAGATCCAAGTTTTCCTGGAATAATCATCAATGAAAGTGGCAAAATAATTTGCCCCACTGAGAGTTGTTGTGGACATCGGACTGCAAATGTTAGAGTGTATTAACTCTAATACACCTTTGGCTCTACTGTTGCTTCTTCGAAATGTTGCCTTAGCGTACTTCCCTAGTACGCATCCCCTGCAAACTTCGTCTTTCTTTGTGCTGAGTTCAGGAGCCCCTATGACAATATTTTTGAGAATCCCCAAGGCTCCATGATGTAGATGCCCCATCTTTCTGTGCCATAACTCATTCAGATCTCTGTTGTCTATACTGCCAATCAGGGCCATCGGAGATTCAAGCTGGAGCTTATACAGCTTGTGACTCCTTACTCCGATTTGTGTCATTTTGCTCCAGTTAGGGTTTTTGACATACACCTTATCTTGAATAAAGTATATGTCATAGCCCTTGTTCTGAAGTTGAGACACCGAGAGTAAATTCATCCCAAACCCTAGTACATGCAAAACATTCATGGCTCGAACCTTGTTACCATCCTCCGTCTGAAATGTTACAGTACCTCTATCGATGGGGGTACATTTTGCCTTATTTCCCATAGTTATTTGGAAATTCATCTGCTCTTCTTGATAGCTCAAAAAACATTCTCGAACCCTCGTCATATGAGCAGATGCTCCATTGTCAATATACCAAAGTCTGGATGCCAGCAACTTCATGTCATGTTCTCTCTACATTTTTGCATGCTCTGGAGGACTGTGTGAGTCCCTTTGACTGTGTGAACCCTTCCTTTGGTCCATGGCAGATCCTCTCTTCCTGTTTTTAGCCCTTTGCTCTGATACCATGTGAAATTTTCAAGAGGAAAATATTTCTGCAATACTTGGTTTATTTCTCCTACTTATGAGATAAGTTATTTACAAATGCTTCAGTAAATTATGAAGTAAACACATTTGCAGATCTTCACTATCGTTAAGAGCATAAAACAAAAATATAATTTACACCAATAGCACAATAGAAATAACCACATGAACACAGATGTTTTTGGACAATTGTCCCAGGAAAAACCCAATGTGGGAAAACTGGTGCAGCAGATGAGGGTTTTATATTTATCTTCATAAATGGAAATTACATTTACAGGAGTCTGATGAGCAGAGAAAAATTAGCAAACACCTAGCTGAATTTTCTAGACCTTCCAGACAATTTTAGGACCCTCGGGGTGACCTCCTTCACCCTCTGCGTCATCCAGCATGAATGCTTTGCGCAGTCCCTCTCTACACTGCATGGAGGGGTTCTTGTTGCTAATCAACTCACCCTTCCCTTCACCCTCCTGAGTTCTACTTCCCGATAACTGACTTCTCCCTCCTCCTTCTGCTTCTGCAACCCAGCCTCTACAAACTCACCCACTAAAATCGATTTCACTTGCTTCATAATCGATTTCCTTTGGGTACTGAGGGTGTCCCCGACTTGATTTCCAAATGGCCCTCAAGTCTCTTCTTATAGTCTTCTCGTTGATGAATCAACGACCAAGATTATATCTTTAACCAATGCCTCAAATTAAAATATGACTTGATCGTCGTCTTCTAAAAGATTCACACTCTGCTCTATTAATACTCTCTAATTATTTAATTTTAAAGTGATATCCGAGTGGAATCTCCACAAACGATTTCTGGGTTCTCTAAACCACTGATTTCTAAGCCTCTCTTCCAAAAATTAGACTTAGAACACTTTCCAATGCTATAGAAATCAACAAAATATGCAGTTAAAACCCCTAAACTTGGCCTTTCCAGTACTTTAGCAAGTAAACCCTCAGGCTGGCAAGATCACCAGCTCTGATACCACTGTAATATCCCAAATGGGATATTTAAACTAAAATTGCAGAAATTCACTTAACCCCAAATTTCCCATAAAATATCATCCATCTAACAGAAGATTGCCATGTAAAATTAAACAGATAAAGTTTATGCAATTCCATAACACAATGATGCAGTAAATAATCTCAGCTTTATTATAACATAAAATAGGGTTTACATGTGGGAAAGATGAATAGTTGATATAGCTGAAATATAATCCGGCCTCAAGGATCTGTTGCACTGCGCTAGCCTCCAAAACTGAACTGCTGCACTCTCCCTCCGGCAACTGCCCCTGAATCAACTGAAAATCAATGAAGCACCAATTGAAGATCTGAATGATCCTCACTCCATTATCCCTGAAGTTCTATGAAACTCCTGAATGAAGTCTCCTCAATGAGAGTTGGGTTTTCGTCCAACACTCGACAATACACCCGAGGGTTTCCGTCTTGGGACTACCGATGGAGTAGAGAACCGAGTTCTCAGCCTCACATATAAGAAAAGATATAAAATCCAAGATGTTCCTCAATGGCCCCCTCCTTTTCTTTTATAGATATCATGGATCCTTCTAGAGGCTTAGTCTATTATTATTTTAATCATGGAGCACTTTTCCCTCTTATTTCCAATTAAAATATTCCTTTTTAATGCTAGAAAGAGTAAATCGGCTACCATGTCTCCTCAGGTCACTGAAACTCATGTCCAACCACCCCATCATGTAGGTATTCTTGTCTCAGTTCCAACGAGCTATTACACTAAGGTGTTCTATCACGTATTCCTCCTGGAATGCCACCTTGAGCATAATTATTTGGGTTAAGCCCAAAAATAACTCAATTTTCCAAAAGTTGTCGGAATGCACTGGAACAAAAGGCAAACGGTGCGGATGATGGAATATATCAAGCGAATGCCACCGGTCCTCATAGAAACTCCTCAGAACTCCAAAAAACCCCTGGGCTCGTTGATGACACCAACCTATACCTGAGGTGTCTATTCCCAACTCTGGAAGTCCATCCTAACCTTGTCATAGGTGACACCAAAAAAAGGAATATTACAAGGTAGTTTTATTGCAGATTGAAGTAAAATTCGAAATTTTACTATCTTAATATGAAATTTGCAGCAGACAGAAAGAAAATTAAATAACAGAAGAATACCTATTCGAAATTTTACTATCTTAATATGAAATTTGCAGCAGACAGAAAGAAAATTAAATAACAGAAGAATACCTCTGTGATGAATTTGAGATGTGTTGGGTTGTGGCTCTTCCCATGGATGTAGTTGGCTTGGTTACCAAACCAATCTTTGTCTCCCAACGAATCTAGGATTTTCTAGTACAATCTTTAGATCCAAAAGGTATCTCTTCTGGCCCCCGTGACCAGAATTCCAAGAACATTAGAGACCTCGTCCAAGAACAAGTTTGAACAATCAACTCTTCTCCTTCCTTCTGCAGTCCTCTCCTCTCCCTAAAATATTTCTTTTCCCCTCTTCTTATTCATTTTTCTCCCACCATCTCACTTTGTCAACCTTCTGTCTTCCTTGCTCTCCAACGCGTGGAGACCTGCCTGTTCAGTTGCCTTCTCTGTCGCTTTGAAAAGGTGGTTTTCTCTTTTAAATTTATTTGATCATATACAGATTTATTCTCGAATTATTTGTAGTTTGAATTTCAAGGTTTTAAGGTAATTTTTAATTTATTTAATCTACCTTTACTTTATAGTTAACTAAATTTTGTAATTCACTTTTATATTTAATAAACTATTTTAACTTAATTGCTATTTATTAATATTTAATTTTATAATGAATTTAAATCTATAATTATATTTTCACTTATAAAAACAATTTAGTTCATTATCTCTTATATCCATTTTATTATTAAATAAGGTGTTAATTATGCATTATAATGGTGGTGTACATATTAAGTCTCTCGTTCGACATTTTATCTTACTTTGGTGAATTTAGGTGTTTATATCATAAATCAATCCATTATTCTGTACTTAGATATGTTCAATTATTCACTAGTGGGTATACTATTGCAATACATGTGTTGCATGCATATGTAGCTATCATATGCATGCCTCGTATGCATGCTAATAATCAAATTCTATGTGGAATTCGAAATGGGTCATTACATGAAAGCATAACAAACATATTCATATTTGCATGTAAGTTGTAACAATCACAATTTTCCAGTCTCTTTTAACTTTTTTGAAGGTTGTTGGGAAAAAATCATGAGGGCAATCTTGGAATCCTCCTTTTCAAGGAGGAGCCCCCCCTCAGGAAACATCCCACCCTCGGTCTCCCTATGTTTTCACAAAGGGGGATGTGGGAAACATCCCACATTGTGTTTCACCCGTGGAAAGTTGGGAGAAGTGGAAGTGCCACCCCACTTGGGGCAAGACATTCCTCTATGACACTAGTATACACCCTTATGTCTTTTGTTCACCTTTGTAAATGTTTTTCTGTAAGCATTTGTGAAAATGTAATATGTTGTTATTAGGTACTGAGATGGAAATTATAGAGAGAGGCTATGAAAACAAAAATTACTACAACCATCTCCAGTCATTAACAAGTTCTCTATCGAGGTTTCATGTAAAAAGAATAATAGAACAACCAACCTTTGGTATGATAACAATTGCAAAATTGCTAGAAACCTCATGCTAGGATGTAGCTCTTGGTAACCTCATTAGAAGCATAAGTAGTACTTATGAGAAGTAGAAAGTCATCTCATATAAATCTCATCAAATCATTCAAGAGGAGCATTTGTTGGATGAAAATAATCAAGATCCTTCGTTGGAATCTTCATTGGAAGGTTCACCTATTGGAAGAAGCAAGTGTCTCGTCGAGAATTCCACCTTGTATGGGATTCATGGAATGATGGTATGATGTCATAAGAAGCAAAGCAGGTCAAGGCGATTGAAGTTCTTTCAATCAAGGAAGTTGTTGAAGAAATTCTAGATGACCTAATGGAAGAGATGAAGTATGTATGCATTTAATTGAGTCATGTCATATAGTTGCAAATAACATGGATGAATGCTCTACCTCAAGAGCATGATCAAAAGAAAAAATCTTATCCCTTGAAAGGATGCATAAAGGCATGGTTTGCACACTTACTAGATGAAATTATCATAATATGTCCTCATATGAGGTGGTTAACAAAGATGAAGGAAATATGATTGGAAGTTCCTGGAAACAAACATGTGAAGAAAGAAAGGAAGAGATCATAAAAGATGCAACTATGGAGAAGGAAATCAACATCCAAGGACTAAAAGATTTGACTATAATATCTCCATGAAAAAAATATGAAGACTTTGACGAAGTCTGAAAAAGAAAAGGACCCTTGACATTGTCTACCTTTTTGGAGATGTTTCAATATGTATGCAGGATGTTGATGCAAACAAGGAGATGTCACGATGAAAGACCATCACAAAGGTAATTTTGATTTAATGTTCATCTTTCTATTTTTGAACAATATCTAGACGGGATAATGCAGGGCTACCTAGGGAAGAGTTGTAGATGTCATCTACAACTGATACTCGTGGTAGGAGGAAAGATCCTAAAGGAAACATGATGAGAAGAAGGTAGCAAGGTATGAAGGAAGGCCAGATATGGACTAATGGATCACTTTCAGATGAAATGAAGCATGACATGACTGACATGATTCATGAATGAAAGTGATGGATGGTTTGTGCCCTGCAAGAAGTCCCAAAAAGATGAAGGCTCCATAATATTAAAGATTAAATTCATGACATCGAATGGAGGAGTGCTACAAGCAGCTAAATGTCCCATGATCTCCACCAATGAATACAAAGTTGTTGCTGGAAACAGGTCCCTAGTTAAGATGGAGCTTGGAAACTAGTTTTTAACTTGGAAGAAACTTAGAAGCAAGCCCCTAGGAGCCTAGACAAGTCCTTGGCTAAGAGGGAGCTTGCAAGAAAGTACCTGGGAGTCTGGACAAGTCCCTGGATAAGAGGGAACTTGAGAACATTTCTTTATAGGAATCGGTATATCCTCCCTAGTTGAGAGGGATAGATAGACACATCACTCGTCTTCACTTTGGAAGAAATAATTGAGGATTGGTAAAGCATCTGGTATCTGATACTCTTTGAGGATGTGGTAGGGCATCCAAGATAAGAGGAGTCATGAAGGACCAATATTCTTTGAGGACTGGGAATCCAATATAAGAATAGTCTGGGAAGGACATATCCTGTGAACACCCGAGTGGGGTATGCTCCTGGAGATACAATGATGAAGGTGTCTACAAATCATTGGTCTCGCCAGCATTGTGCTATGAATCATGATCTTGTGGAGAGATAGAGTTGTTAGTCAAGGCCTTGCTATGTGACAATGTTGGATGATATGATGCTAAAAAAATGGGTTACCAATCTGACTCTTCTTATGAGAATTCTTCAGATTGAGAATGTCCAAGCACCTTGTATGGATTATGAATAACTCCCTAGTTAAGAGGGAGTGTTGAAATATGTAGCTAGGTTCGTTTTTCATAACGACAAGTGTAATCATGATTTACGTAATTAATGTAAAGAAAAAATAAAATTATGTTATGCTTGAGACATGGGTTTCATGCTCAAGGAATTTTATTTTTATAGATCAAGCTCCCCTTGTGAGCAATTAGGATTGGTCATTAAAGTCAATTGAGTCTTTGTCATATATGAGAGACGCTTCTTGGGCATGTTACATATTTATTCGAGTCATTGTAAGAGTCAAAAGACCCTCTAAGACCAAGTCCAAGCACTTCTAGCAAGTCGTCCCTCAAATCAAGCAATAAGCCTACACCAAGATGACATGTCGGCCTAGGATCAAGTCAAGTCAGCAACAAGCATGTGGAGGAAGCCTATATATAGGGCACTCGGCCTCATTCAAGGTAAGAAGACATGATACACAAGAAGTTTGATAAGAAGGACAAGAAAGAAGCCTTACATCCAAGCGAAGAGGAGAAGATTAAGATCGAAGAAAGAGCGAAGGTATTGCAGGTCTATTTTGGGTAATTTTGTTCACACGTGCAAGGGAAACTAGGGTTTCCCCCCTGCTACAAGTTCAGATCACAAGAGGGTTGAAACAAGGCAAGGAGTGTTATATTGAAGGACGAAGTCACAAAGAATCCTGCCTAGTCAAGCGAATGAAAAGGAGGGCTTAAGTAGCCCTAATTCGATCACGTGGGAAATTGCAGTCATCTACAGGTAGCTGAAAATTGCAAAGATAGAAGCCAAGAACTTCAGACTTGAGATGCAGGATTGAGAGTGAAGAAAGGAGAAGTTGCAACATCTTCAAGCATGAGTTGGTCTTGGAGAGGTTGTTACTCAAGGGTTTGGTCTTGGAATTCATCAATTGAAGATTCTATAAGAAGAAGAATTCGGTGGGTTTTCCTCTCAAGCTTGGAGAGGTTTTGGCCCTGGCTGATAGCCTACATCTTGTGTCTTTTGTCTCATTGTTCTTTATGGTTTGGTAGTTTTTTGATGAAGATGAACACATAATAATAATCAAGTAAAGAAGAACCTAATTAAGAAAAATCAATTTATCATTGCTAGAGAAATGATTTCATCTCTCTGCCCTAGATTTCTCAACATTCAAATCAGCAACAAAGGGAACAAGGTGATCTTTTACTAACTCCACAATGATTCTTTGTGCTCTTACTTCACCCTTCTTGTACTTTGCTAACTCTTGAGTCTTTTCTTTGCTAGGTTCAGCTACTTCTACAAGGACATACACCATGAATTCATGCTCTGTGCGTGTCAAGTCAATCCTTTTCTTCCAAGCTAGGAAGTTTGTTAATCCAACAAGTTTGTTGCTTTCCTTGCAAAATGTAGCCATATGATCTGTAGATTGGGACATAGAAAACAATCTAACACTTACTTGTTAACCACGAGTCCTCCTTTTTGATGATGCCTCCAACTATCTTGATGTTTTCAAGATCTCCAAGGAGACCTTAAAGAAGCCCTAGATTGATGTCTTCTAGGATGCCTTCAACAATGATGTCTTCAAACAACTTCTAAAGAGTGAATGAAGATCTCAAAACTCCTTGCTACATTCTTCTTTGTCAAGATGAAGTAAACAAGAGAACTTCCAATGAGAACTTTTGTTCTTTCTCAAATGAGAGCTTGATAATGGGATCAATTTTTTAATCTAGTAACCTTCCTTCTAGATCAATAAGTCTTATTTTTCTTTCCTTGTGTCCTTTTGAAAATTACTCCCCTTGACAAGCAAACCTTTCTTTGTGTCCTTCCAGTTGCCTTCTCTTGTTCACCTTCGCTCTAATTCCTTGTTGGAGAATGCAATATGACAGCTATTAAATCAATTTCTCCTTCATCCTTAATATTTGCTTGTGAACTTTATTTATCTTCTTATGTTTCTTTATTAGATTTTTTCATCAAACAAATATCAAGAGCAAGACAGTAAAGACAATGGACACAAAAATTAGGCTCCAAGCCAAGGCAAAACCCCTCCAAGGGGAAATCGCAGAAAATCTCTTATCCTCTTATAGATTATGCTTCAAATGAGAAAAAACAACACCCAAACCTTAGACCAAGTCCTCCAAGCACCAAGTCAACCCTCCAAGAAGCACTTCCAATTTGATCAGAAATCAACCAAAAACAAGAAAGATCAATTCTGCTCCAACCAACATCCAGCTTCAACTTCGGCCCCCAGCTTCGACCTACAACTTCGGCCTTGTAGCACCTGCAGAAACCATAGCTTCTTCGCACATGTGAGAGGAAAATAGCTCAAAACATATATTTCTTCTTTTCCTTGACTTTTTCTTGCCTTCTAGACCTCCGCACTCACTTCCTTGATGTTGCCAACTTCAAATCGATCATCTTGATAAGAGAGATCAAATCGGTGATCAAATGAGGTCGATGTTGCTTCTATTTATACGCATCTAAGGGGTTCAAGTTCCTTCTTTTAGGCCGACTTGTCATTTCCTGGGTCGACTTGTGTTTGGAGGTTTCTAGGACTTTCTAGACTCGAAATCAATATCTTTTTCTTGTTACATCTTGCCCGATAGGGTCTTATACAAATGATAATGACTCTCATGACTCGAGAAAAATATTCTTTTGACTCGACAAACCCTAGAAGCATGAAGAACATGCTTTACCTAAATGACCATCAAAATAGAGCATGAAACCCATGCTTAAAAATAATATTTTTCTTTCTTGTTTTTCTTCTAACATAAAATATACATAATGATTTGAGTACATTGACAATTATGAAAACTAAAACTAGTTACATTTTCCAACAACCTCCAAAAGGGTATACAAGATTAAGCATGCAGTGGATGGCAGTATTGACAGGTACAAGGCAATATTTGTGGCTAGAATATTCTCCCAGAAAGAGGGAGGATTAAGATGAGACTTTTTCCCCAGTTGCTAGGGATACTACTATTAGTTCTATTATTTCTATTGCTTCTTCTATGGGTTGGAATTTGCATCAGATGGATGTAAAGACTCCTTTCCTCAATGGTGTGATTGAGGAAGAAGTGTAAATAGAACAACCTCAAGGTTTTGAGGTTCATGGGAAAGAGTCTCGTGTTTGCAAATTGAAGAAAGCCTTGTATGGACCCAAGAAGGCACCTAGAGCCTGATATTATCAAATCGATGGCTACCTGACAAGACTTAGTTTATCCAAAAGTGATATTGATCCAAACCTTTATATCAAGGTTGAGAAAAATGAACTTGTGATTTTACTGTTATATGTTGATGACTTAATTCTGACAGGTTTAGAGTATCTCATTATTTAGTGTAAGAGGGAGTTGGCCTCTGAATTTTGTTGATTTTAGGGCTATATTGTTCTCAATTGTAGATAATTGCATTTTTTTAAGAATTCAACAATTTCACATTACATTCACCTCATATCATCATTAGCAATTAGAAAGAACATTAACATAACCAATGTAGCGGAATAGTAAGGAACATTGGAAGAAAAGCATACACAATAGAGACACCAAGTTTTAGGTCGGAAACCAGGGGGGAAACCCAAAATCAATTGTTTTGCTTCTTCTTCTTATGAATTCATCAAATGTTTAGCTGAGATACAAGGTACAATAATAATGAGACACAAGTCTTTCAACATTCATCACATTAGGCCTCCTAGGGCCAACCTTGGATCATACAAGATCCTCATAAGATGGCAGCAGACATATTTGACAAGTAGTCATTCACAAGCCCTTCATAATACCTTTGATAGGTCTGCTAATGATCAACAAATGTAACCATAGGTGTTGCCTCCATATTACTCTCATAAGAGCATACATGTTAGTCTCAAGAAGCATACATGATATTGCCATAGGAGCACGTTTCATAGTTATGAGACAAGGTCATATCTCTGCCATACTTCCTCTGTTTTAAAAATCGGCCTGACCGAAACCGACCAGGCCTGGTCGACCGAGCCGGTAGGGTGGCCGGTCCGACCAGGTAGAAAACCAGCCATGCTGGCCAGTTTATTACCGAGCCGGCCGGTTTTTGTAATGGCTCGGTCGGCTCGGTAACAAACCGGTCGACCAGGCCGAGCCATAACAGCCGGCCGGTGGGCCCAAAAAAGTCGGTTTTGTGGACTTGAAAATGAATTTTAATTCGTTGTTAGGGTTTTTTTAGGTTGTCTAAGCCCTCCCAATTTGTGATACATTTTTGAAATTCAATCCCTACGGATACAGCGAAGAAATCAGAAGAGAGGGTTTGAGAAGGATTAGTTCAGTGGCAGGGTTTTGTTGCACTTTTCTTCTATTTTATTTTGGTTTTGGGATTTGTTTGGGCAATCTTCATTGCAGGTGGAAGATTCAGGTTCTGGACTCAAGCAGCACATCTATTTGGCCCTCATTAGGACATCAATTCTGAGGCTTAAATCTCAGCAAAAATTTATTAGGATCTCTATCTAATACAACAAAGGTGCAGGAAGAAACCGAGATCTGTACTAGACCCTGAAGCATGGAAATGTGGCTTAAAACCATGATCTAAAACAACTCTGGCCCTCCTCTACATATCATCTCTGACATAGCGAATTTGGTAGCTTCTATCACTGTGACTTGACCTCTATTAAGGGCACCAGTTCTGAACATGAATATCATCTCTGAGACAACGAAAATGGTTGATTATCTTTTCTGAAGCAATGAAACTTGAAGGTCTATCTTCATTAAATCACAGGTCATTGTTTGACCTTATATCTCTGCAGCTCAAATGGTACAAGACAACCTTCGGTTCAGTGATTTTGGCCTCTTAAATTAGCGAGGATCTGTGACAAGGATCTCCAGACTTGTCAACTAATTTCAAGCCTTGAATAAAAGCATAATTGTTGCACGAACTTGTTGCAAGAAAGAGGCAGATACAGTGACCTATTCATCTCCTCTAGAAGCTCATATGAGGATAAAATACTTGTGTCTTGATCATCATTAACAAAATGGCAGCTTGTGTTGTCACAATCCGAGTTGGTTGGTAAATCAGCAACATAAGTCTATGTTGATATCTGAGGTTGCCTTTTGCAGTAAATATATAATTATTGACAGGCCTATGTTTCCTTCAAAAGGATAAGCCGACCTAGTACATACTACAAACATATGCATTGTACTTCATTGCTTGGAATTCAGTTTGATAGTCTATGTTTGATATAATGGATATATTCATGAGCCTACTTTTATCATATGTTGTCTTTTGTCTATATTGTAATGCTTTGTGTTTGGAAACATGAATAAAAATCTTTAAATTTATGTTTTTGTACAAAAAAAATTAATATTTAATGTATTTTTTACAAAAACCGAGTCATTACCGAGTCATTGAAACCTGGTCGACCGAGTCATTACCGATTCCGAGTCATTACTGAGTCATTACCTCGACCTGGTAGCTGACCGATTCCGTTTTTTAAAACATTGCATACTTCACGGTCATATCTCTGCCATACTTCATTGTCATATCATGCCATTCATCACTGTTGTATCATTGTCGTATACCATTGACACATTATTGTCATATCACGACCATACAACACTGTCATATCATGTCATACATCAATGTCATAAAGGATACTATTAGATATGTCACTGTCATAAAGGATTTTGCCATACATTATAGTCACAAGGACATGCCATACATCACTAAAGATCAGGAACATTGCCATACATCTCTTCCATAAGCTCAATGTCATACATTATTTTCATAAGAACACTTAGCATCCAACAACATAAGAGATGCAATTACATACCTTTTAAGGATGATCAACCTACTTCCCTAGATCACCATAGTTTTGAGCACAATTCTAAGGAATTTGGCCCTCTTATTAGGGCTCCTGTAATACTATACATCAGCTCCTAATGTGGTCTCAAAAACTCCAATCACAGTGCTAATCAATAAGGTATCTCACCCTCTATTCATAAGTATGCTCTAATACAAAATGACCTCAAATCTACGTCTAATTAGGGTTCGAACCTCCTGAGGTATGAACAAAAATTTCGGCCTTAGTTAGGGCACGAAATTAGTCCACATCAACCTCAAACTTTTTAGCCTCAAAATCAGCTCCTTTATTACACTGACCTTTCTTCTTATGCCTTGTTCTCCTGCGCTCTCTTTCCAAGGCTCACGGCCCCTTTAATATCAAACATGTGACCTTTTTCCACGCTTGAACTGAGGCTTAGCCTCCATGAAATCACAAAGATGCATCAAAGACTTGTGCATAAAGAAACTACCACAAACTTGAGCCCAAATTGCTCCTTAGAAACTCGGCCATCCCTTCTCCAAACCAAAACACAGAAAGGAGTTTGGAATTCGTCCTTCTTTAACTTTTAATTTGATCTTCTAAGTTGCAGCTACCTCAAAATTCCTCTCCAAGGAATATTTCACTCTTGGTGGTGTGTGATGAATGATCTTCAAGGCCTCTTATTTATATAAGTCGATGGAGTCAATGGGGTGTCTAAATGCCAATGAGACCTTTCATTTTGGTGAGGCCGACTTGAGGAAGACACTTATACTTCGTCCTGGACATTATTTAAATATATTTTCCAAATGCTTTGATAATTACTTGCCCAAATAAATTTTCCACATTAAATAATAATGAGAAGAGTGTCAAACACATCAGAAATAATATTTCTTTTATCCAATTTGAATTCTTCCTTGGGGCAAGATGGTTTCTTCTTGGGGTAATTGGATTTCTCTTGGGAAATTCATCCCATAGCTGCCCCAAATTTCAACAAATTCAATTTGAAGGATCTTGGGTTGATGCACTACTATTTGGGGTCAAAAGTATGGCAAAAGCCTAGTGAAATCTTCCTTGGTCAAGGAAAGTATATAATCACGATCCTGCAGAAGTTTGGAATGATGGACTGTAAATCTATGACAACTCCCATGTGACTAATCCAAGAAAGTTGAGAGACTCTCAGCCAGATCTGGTAGATCCCTCCATGTATAGGAAGTTGACTGGCTCTTTGATGTATTTGGTTAATACCAAGTCAGACATTTGCTTTGCAGGAACACTCTGAGCTAGTTCTAGGAGGAACTGAGACATGATCACTGGATTGCAGCAAAGCATGTATTTAGGTATTTATGTGGTACAGTTGATTATGGTTTGAGATATGTCTCAAACAGTGGTATACAGTTGTAGGGATATACAGATTTAGATAGGGCAAGAAGTACAGAAGACGGAAAGAGTACATCCGAAGGTTGCTTCAGTTTTGGTTTCGCTATGATTTGATGGATTAGCAGGAAGCAGACATTTGTTGCACTCAGCAATGCCAAGGCAGAGTATATTGTAGCTAGTTTAGCGAGTTGTGAAGCCGTGTGGCTTTGGAAGTTACTAGTAGGACTATTTGATTAGGTGTTGGAACCGACCGTGATATATTGCGATAATCAAAGTTGCGTGAAGGTTATAAAATTTCACTTTTCCATGACCGGTCGAAGCAAATCAATATTAAGTACCACTTCATTTGTGACATGGTGCAGAAGAGAGAAGTGAAGCTCTAGTACATCTCTATTGATGAGCAAATAGCTGATATTCTTAAAAAGCCTTCGTCTAAAGAGAAGTTTGTATACTTCAGGGACAAGCTTGGACTTGTTGAGAATGCTTCCCTCAATGAGAGGGAGTGTTGATGAGACAGCATCAAGGACAAACATTCTTCATGTGTCAAACATGACTAGATTAGAGAGATTGGTCCAACAGAGGACAGTCATTCTTCCTGTGTCAAATATGCTGACCAGAATTAAGGGGAATGGTCCTAGAGGCTCAAGATGACTCAGTTGAGCGGGTGCCTTTTAGCATCAGGCTCGGCTTACTCTCTAGATAGGTTGAGTGAGCTCATTTAGCATCATGGCCTAGAGTGAGGCATTTGTATTTGGGACCAGAATGATCAAATGGTTTGAGTGTGTCCCTAGGGTTTCACCATGAGTCAAAGAGATTGACCAGGAAGACGATGAACCAGCTCTAGTCAGTATAACATAGGCCAGAGTTATTGACCAGGATTATGGTAATTACTGATGTTGAAGAACTGTTATAGCCTTTTCATAAAGAAATTTGTCAACAAGAGAGCATCTCGATAGTGATTCTAAATACCTCCCTAGCTAAGAGTAAGTGTTGAATTTTGTAGCTATGGTCGGTCTTCATAATTAATATTTTAGCCCTTGAAATATATAATGAAATTGTAAGGCATGTTCTTTATGTCATTTTTATTGATTAGCCCTTGAAATAATTAATATAAGACATGTTCATCGTGTCAATATCAAAAGAGAATTTTGAATTTTGAAATTTTGGCTCCAAACTTGTCAATTCAGCAGGCATAACACTATATATAAGGCACTCGACCTCTTCCACAAGACACCATTCGATCTCACACAAGACAAGATATATTATGGGCATCCAAGCGAAGGAGGAAGGACGAATTATCTCAAACATATCTCTCTCTCTCTCTTTGAATTCACACGTGTGACTTTCTAGGCATATTCTAGGTAGCAAGTCGAACTTTTGGACAGCAATTTCTGGGTAACAGGGCCGAAATTTTGGGCAACAGTGCCAAATTTCTGGGCAGATTCTAGGACGCTGAAATTCTTCCTAGGTAGATCAAACAGGGCCAAAGTTTCTAGGCTTGACTAGAATGCATTTGACCAAGTTTGACCATTGTTTTGTTGGTCAGTTTGACCATCACATTGACTAGTAGAATTAAGTGTATCTCTTGTTGAACTGAAGAATTTCTCTAAGGAAAAGGTTGTTGGGTTTTCCCCCAAGGGGGTTTTCATAGGGTAAATCTTGTGTTGTCTGTGTGCATTGTGATCTCTACTAGCCTTATGCATTTATGGTTGAATTTCTGAAGTGTAAGTGCTTAATGATACTGGAAGTGCTAAAAGAATATCTACATCATTAGAAGCAATTATAAATTTTTCAGAAATTAGTGCTTGAATCTATTACATTTGAAAAATCAACAAGATAGAGTATCCAATTTCAGCCCCTGGAAGGAGTAAATTACCTGGATTCTGAAGATGAATGATCTCTAGGATTTAGGAAGCACAGATGTGTAGGTTCCTTCAGATCCATTACAAGTAGCAGAACATAGAACCAAAGATATGAAAGCGAACAACACAATTCTTAATGGTGTAAGGGATCATATAATTCCTCGCATATTAGAGAAGGACACCAGTAGACATATGTGGGTAGCTCTAACCAATCTTTATCAGAGTACAAAAAAGAACAGAAAAATGGTGTTGAAAGAAAAGTTAAATAGCATTAAAATAAGCATATCTAAGAACATGACTTCCTATCTCACGAGAATCCAGCAGGCTTGTGATGAGCTTGCAACTATGGGGGAAACTGTGCATGATTCAAAGCTCATCAAAGTTTCTTTGAGGAGGTGCATGAAGCAGTGATCCACTTTTGTGGACAGTATTCTTGCTCGTCAACAGCTTCCTAATTAGAGTCGGCCATGGGATGATTTCACCTAGAATGAGATCTGGAAAAATTCATTGACTAGAGGACAATGAAAGGGCGATGAGGAGAAGGACAAAGTTTCTCTTACTGCAAAGGGAAAGGTGAAGGCCAAGTAGAACCAACGTGGAGTAGCATCTTCATAGATTAACAAGGAAAAGGACATGAGCAAAGTTAAATGCTTTACTTGTCATAAGTTCGAGCATTTTTCCAGTCATTGTCCTAACAAAAAGAAGGGCAAGGGTAAGATTGCTACGGCAGCTACTGCGCAGATGGAGGAGAATGCAGAGAAGTTCGATAAAAGCTTCACCCTAGTATCTTACCTTTCTAGAACTGTCATGAGAGGTGTATGGTTCGTGGATAGTGAAGCATCTCGTCACATCACGGGATTGCGAGATTTCTTCACCTGCATGACCAAGGGGGCCAAAGATGTAAATGTGGAGCTTGGTGACAAGGAAAAGTATGCAATCGAGGGCA
Source organism: Pinus albicaulis (assembly GCA_034641835.2). Lineage (NCBI taxonomy): Eukaryota > Viridiplantae > Streptophyta > Pinopsida > Pinales > Pinaceae > Pinus > Pinus albicaulis. The sequence goes on from CM076583.1 coordinate 1,056,105,437, forward strand.
CTAGGAGTATCAAGTTCCAGATGGACTCAAGTGGCGTCATGGAGGTGAACGAACTGCTATATGTATAGGGTTTGGAGAAGAATCTCCTTTCAATTTTGGCCATGGAAGACAGAGGATTGGAGGTCAACTTTACAGGAGGTGAAGTGGTTGTTGGGCCGAAGGGGACCGATTTCAACAAGAAGCAAGTGATCAGTAGGAGGGAGAGATACCTCTATATGTTGAGAGGACATCCAATGAAGGTTATCATCCATGAGAGTGACAACCAAAGCGAGATTTAGCAAAGGAGGATGGGACACCTACACTACAGAGATTCGGGTGGAGAGGAATGGAGTGCGTAAAGGGTGTGCGCTTGGCAAGCAGGCCAAGAATATTTATCCTCATAGTGAGACCAATTCTAAAGGCGTGCTAGACTTTGTGCATTCTGATATTTGTGGTGTTATGTTTGTGACATCGATCACGTGGTCCATATATTTTGCAACGTTCATAGATGATTATTCCAAGAAGATTTGGAGCTACTTCCTAAAGACCGAGGATGAGGACTTCGATCAATTTCAAGAGTTTAAGGCTCTTTTGGACAGCCACACAAGAAGGAATATTAAGGTGTTGAGAATAGATAATGGGGAGAGTATACCTCCAACAAATTCCTGGACTTTTGTAAGAAGGTAGGAATCAAGAAGGACCTCACAATACCTTACAACCCTCAGGAGAATGGGGTTGTCGAGGGGAAAAATAAGACCATCATGGAAGCAGCGAGGCCCATGATCTATGATCAACAGTTGCCTATGTTTTTGTGGGTGGAGGCCTGCAATACAGTTGTGTATGTGCAGAACAAGAATCCTCACAAGGAGTGGAGGACATAACTCCTAACGAGTTGTTTACAGGAGTGAAATAAAATGTGACTCACTTGCACATATCCAATAGTCCAATTTATGTCCATGTGCCTACAAAGAAGAGGACTAAGTTAGAGCCCTTATCTGAGAGAGGCATGTTTGTTAACTACAGTGAGGTCTCAAAGGCCTACTGAGTCTAGATTCTAGGAAAAAGAAAGGTGATCTTGAGTCAAGATGTCAAAATTGACCAAGACAAGACCCTCAAGAGATCTCATGAGCGAGAGCCAGTAGTGGTAGAGGAGAAGGAACACGAGGCTCCTAAGGCTAAGTGGGGACCAACAACACCAGCAAGGACACAGCTAGCAAAATCAGAGAATGAGCTAGGTATTCCTTCGAGTTCTACTAAGAGGAGGGCGAATTAGGACTAACAAACATTGAGAGATGTTGAGGAGCATGTGCAAGATCCTAGCAACACTTTCAGGCAGAGTAGACCACCAACAAGATATTCCAGTTATTTGGAGCTATCGAGCAGCATTTGCATGTCAAAGCCATCAACTTTTGAGGTGGCTAGAGGCGACAAGGTCTGGAGAGATTCCAGGACAGAGGAGTATAGTTCCATCATGAGAAATGATGTTTGGGATATAGTGCTGAGACCGGAGGGGAAGTCTGAGGTCACTTCTCTATAATATTCCTAATTAGCAATGGCTAATTGGAATATTCGATTTTGCTCAATTTTGCCTTCTATAGTTTATTTATAAATAAAAAGGTGAGTTGAGGGGACATAACTCACTTTGGGAATAAAGTCACTCCCTAGTAGCACAACGTTGTAACTTAAAGGGAGCCAAGGGGGGGGCAAAGGACCACGTAGAGAGGGGGCCCACGTATGCACTAGGAGGGACTGTGCAGATGGAGAGGAGCACGTGGCAAGAGGGAGGCTACATTGAGGAGATGGACCTTAGGGTTTTGAGAGAGGCCAACGCTATAAGAGAGGGAGGAGCCTCCTCATTTGATCATTGGAGTTTATGCATTTGAGCTAGTCATAGTCACTTCGACTTCTTGAGCACGCTAGTTGTTTAGCCTGTCTGCAACACTGTTTAGTGCATCAAGTGTCTTCGATCGGAGATCTCACCCTTAGCCCCGGGGGACTTCGAGTGCCTACTCGGGCAAGGTAGTTTCATCATCGTTTTGTGGGAGGATTGATGTTTGGGTTTTCTTGCGAAGCTGGGCATCTAGAGACTGCACAGTCTTGAGATGGAGGATGCAGTCCATTCTAGGGGAGCTTCGGATTGAGTTTCTTGCAGGGGTTTTGAGCTTGGAGATTGAGCAAAGGATCAGCCTTTGCCTGTGGGAGGATTTGGTGGAGTTTGAGGCTGAATTTCAGTGGTTTCTATTCAGCCTCTGCGCAGAGCCTTGGAGGACAACGTAATTCCCCAAGGGGGTGATTTTCAGGGGAGAGCCATTTCAGATATGATTTCTGGGTTTTGTTGTGGTTGATGAGTAGAGGTGGATTCCAAATTTTCAGCTCATTCCGGCCAGGGGATCAGCCCCAAGTCATCAATTCATTTCAGCAATAGCAGCTACACGGCAGTTTTCCAGCAGCTGGGACGCAGTTCAGAGAGCAACCATTTCTTGGATATTTTGAGAGTATTTCTTCACTTGCCTTGAGCAAGTCTAGGTGCCATCACTCTGATCACCTATTGTACTTCATTATATTTCTCAGTATAATAAAATGGCTTAGCATTCTCTCTCTATATTTCTGGAGCATTTGTCGTACATTCTATCTATGCTATTGTATGTCTGCTTTACTGTTATTTTTATATATCTTCGGGCATTCTAGTTCTATACCACTTGGTGTGTTTTTCTCATACTCTTAGACAGAGTCTGGAAAGGGCCAGGTAGCCTCCAGATCTCACCCTCTTCTCAGAGGTGAAATATCTGGTAAACGCCCTCCCAGTCCATCTCTGGTTGGAGTTTGCTTGTGTTTTAGAGATATCCCCGAAACGGGATATTACAGTGGTATCAGAGCATAGTTCTGGCTCAACCTGTGGAGCTAGTTGTCTATGACACCGGGGAAGAGGCCCTACATTTGTTACAAAGGCAGAAAGTACAGAGATCGTGAGCGTAGGTTGGAGAACACCTACAGAGAGGGAGACTGTGTTCGGGTGGTGGACACAGAACAGGAGGAGCCTGTGATAGATGCAGAGCAGGAGGAGCCTGTGTTAGATTCAGAGCAGAGAGAACCGATGGCAGATGATAGTGAGGCAAAAGAGTTTGGGGAGGCACTCCTCAAATCAGTAGCGAGACAGATTGAGGTGATGGGACAGAGATTCACCGCTGTGGAGGCTAGACAGTGTGAGACCCCACGGGTTTTCCAGGTAGGTTAGGGATCGGGTACATCCCACCATTTGCCGGAGCATGGTGCTACTCAGCGTGATACTACTCAGCAGATGGCTTCACATGCACCTACACGCTCTACCATGCCCACTTTTCTGGAAGCAGATACAGGGGCAGGAGCCCAGCAGGAGACAGAGCCCGGCCATATGGGCGATTATTTTGCAGAGTATCAGGCCTATGGGCAGGAGTTCAGGGATGCCCTCTCATTCAGAGATTTTGTTCAGCTCCAGCGGGACAGTAGACCCCGCGACCATCATAGAGGGCACCGACATTATCATGATGGAGATACCCACCGCACAGCTAGCAGATTCCACTTGCCTACGTTTGATGGTTCATCAAACAGTTCGGCAAAGTCTTGGGTGGAGAAGCTGGACATCTATTTCCAGCTTAACCAGATGTCGGAGACGGAGGCCATCAAGGTGGTGACATTACATTTGGATGGTGAGGCCCAGGACTGGTGGTTCCATGGGATGGTTACACTCGGACATTCTACAGTGACGACATATGCCGAGTTCACCAGGAGGTTGATAGAGAGATTTGACCGGAGGGATCCGGAACAACACTTTGTTGAGCTGACGAGGCTCAAACAGACCGGGAACCCAGAGACATACATTGCGGACTTCTTGCGGGTTTCAGTGATGGTGCCAGATCTATCCGTAGCGCGGATGATCTACATGTTTGTTGAGGGGTTAGCAGAGCCACTTTGAGGTCTAGTCAGATCTACTAGACCAGCCACACTCAGGATGCTATTAGCAGGACCCGGGATATATAGGATGCCTTACCCAGGACCCGAACACCTTACCCCCAGAGACAGGTTTTCCAGCCCAAGGGGAAGGATGTGAGGATTCCGCCTCCAAAGGGGAATCTAGGACGGGCACAGATGGATGATGATGCCAGAAGGGAGCTGAAGAAGAAGCGGTTGTGCTTTACCTGTCAGGAGCCATGGGCACCGAGACATAGATGTGCTGCTGGCAAAGCACATTTTATTGAGGTCTTCTCCGAGAGCAGCGAGGAAGAGGATGAGGAGGATGACGTGGAGGTCGGAGATAGTCATGCAGCGCAGGATCCTTTGCCACCTCCACCACCACCAGCAGGTGGTGCGGCTTTTGCACCTACCGAAGGGGCCCTTGCAGCATTGCAAGGAGTTCCCAAGTATTTGACGCTGCGCATACAGGGGATAGTACGTGGCCAGCGAGTATCAGTTTTGGTTGACAGTGGGGCAACCCACAACTTCATCGACGCACAAATGGTTGAGCGGAGAGGTATTCAGACTGAGAGCTTCAATGGATTTTCAGTTTTGGTCCCAGGAGATCAGACCATGATGTGTGCTCGTTATGTTCCAGAGTTATCAGTGACGATGGGCACCTATACACTGACTGATCACTTTTTCGTGGTCAATATTCCGGACACCAACATGGTACTGGGTGTTCAGTTGCTTATCACTCTAGGGAAGGTCACTATAGATTGGAAGGCCCTAGATATGGAGTGGGATGATGAGAAGACAGGGAGGCATGAGAAGATACGGGGACAGCACACATATCCGCCTCAGATTGTTTCGGCTCATCGGATGGAGGCAGTCTTCCGGAAGGGAGACGTAGAGTGGGCAGTGGAGCTGCATGCATCAGAGGCAGGGACTACAGGGCAGACGGTGCACCCAGAGATACAGTCCATCCTTGACAGGTATGCCACAGTGTTTGGGGAGATTCCGCCGAGACAGCCACCGGACCGGGGGTTTGAGCACACCATTGAGCTTGAGCAGGGCATATAGGCAGTGATTACTACCCCCTATAGGCATCCCAAGGCCTATCGGGATGAGATTGAGCGGGCCATCCAGGAGTTGTTGGCTCTTGGGCACATCCGGCCGAGCACGAGTCCTTTTGCTTCTTCCGTGGTGTTGGTGAAGAAGTAGGACGGCACCTTGAGGATGTGTATTGACTAGAGGGCCCTGAACAAGAAGACCCTGAAGAACAGGTACCCTATACCCAGGATCGATGAGTTGATGGATGAGTTGAGAGGAGCCCAGTTCTTCTCAAAGATTGATTTGAGATCGGGGTACCATCAGATTCGCGTGAGGGAACAGGACATTCCCAAGACCGCCTTCAGGTGTCACTATGGGCACTTTGAGTTTTTGGTGATGCCCTTTGGGCTAACCAACGCACCAGCGACATTCCAGTCTTGCATGAATCACATCTTCCGCAGTCACTTGAGGAAGTTTGTGTTGGTGTTCTTTGATGATATCCTCATTTACAGCAGGACTTGGGAGGAGCATCTCCAGCACATTGAGGCAGTGTTGCGCATTTTGGAGGAGCAGCAGTTCTATGCCAAGCTCTCCAAGTGTGAGTTTGGGTTGACGGAGATGTTATACTTGGGACATATCATAGGGGTCGACGAAGTGAGAGTCCATGAGGAGAAGATCAGGGCCATCAGAGATTGGCCGGAGCCGAGGAACGTGACAGAACTTCGAGGATTCATTGGCATTTGTACTTATTACAGAAAATTCATCAAGAGTTTCTCACAGCTTGCTGCACCCCTTACAAACTTGACGAAGAAGGGAGCATTCAGTTGGTCAAATACAGCGCAGCGAGCCTTTGATAGGCTCAAGGAGGTGATAAGCCGCTGCCTGTGCTTGCATTGCTGGATTTTACGCAGCCATTTGTTTTGGAGTGTGATGCGTCGGGAGAGGGGATTGGCGCAGTATTGATGCAGGGAGGACACCCTATAGCCTTTGAGAGCCGGAAGCTCCTTCCACACGAGAGGTTGTATTCTATATACGACAAGGAGATGTTGGCCATTATGCATGCATTGGCCAAATTCCGGCAGTATTTAGTGGGTAACAGGTTCAAGGTGAGGACTGATCACAACAGCCTCAGGTTCTTTTTGGAGCAGAAGCAGCTACAGGAGAGGCAGCAGAAGTGGATCAATAAGATCCAGGCATATGACTTTGACATTGAGTATGTCAAGGGTAAGAACAACGGGAGGGGAAGTCCGAGGCCGCCTTCCGAATATTCCTAATTAGCAATGGCTAATTGGAATATTCGATTTTGCTCAATTTTGTCTTCTATAGTTTATTTATAAATAAAAAGGTGAGTGAAGGGGGATATAACTCACTTTGGGAATAAAGTCACTCCTTAGTAGCACAACGTTGTAACTTAAAGGGAGCCAAGGGGGGCCAAGGACCACGTAGAGAGGGGGCCCACGTATGCACTAGGAGGGACTGCGCAAATGGAGAGGAGCACATGGCAAGAGGGAGTCTACGTTGAGGAGATGGGCCTTAGGGTTTGAGAGAGGCCAACATTATAAGAGAGGGAGGAGCCTCCTCATTTGGTCATTCTGAGTTTATGCATTTGAGCTAGTCACTTCAACTTCTTGAGCACACTGGCTGTTTAGCCTGTCTGCAGCACTGTTTAGTGCATCGAGTGTCTCCGATCGGAGATCTCACCCTTAGCCCCGGGGGACTTCGAGTGCCTGCTCGGGCAAGGTAGTTTCATCATCATTTTGTGGGAGGATTGATGTTTGGGTTTTCTTGCGGAGCTGGGCATTCAGAGACTGCGCAGTCTTGAGAGGGAGGACGCAGTCCATTCTAGGGGAGCTCCGGGTTGAGTTTCTTGCAGGGGTTTTGCGCTCGGAGATTGAGCAAAGGATCAGCCTTTGCCTGTGGGAGGATTTTGGTGTAGTTTGAGGCTGCATTTCAGTGGTTTCTATTCAGCCTCTGCGCAGAGCCTTAGAGGACAGCGTAATTCCCCAAGGGGGTGATTTTCGGGGGTCAGCCATTTCAGATATGGTTTCTGGTTTCGCTATGGTTGATGAGTAGAGGTGGATTCCAGATTTTCAGCTCATTCCGGCAAGGGGATCAGCCCCAAGTCATTAGCTCATTTCAAACTATAAATTTTGAAATTTCAATGTAAATGTTGAATGTTCGTATGTGCATGTTTAAATCTTTAAAGTTTAAATCATAAATATTTTAGTTTTCATGTTTGTAAAGTTTGAAAATATATAGATTCATATATATATATATATATATATATATATATATATATATATATATGCCCCCGACGAACCCACGCACCATGTTTCGTGGCCAACACACCCATCCCCATCCCCATCCCTCGTTCCCGTTCCTTCCCCTCGACGAACCCATGCACCATGTTTCAAAAAATGATGCACTCCATCCCCATCCCCGTCCTCATTCCTGTTCCTATCCCCGTCCCTGTCCCCACGTTTTCTGGTAACATAGGGATGTCTGACCGTGAGGGGGAATCATTGGTTGGGGGTTGAGATGGTTTGGTCTCTGGAGCCCTGGATTGGCTTTGATTGATGTGTTTGATGAAGTCCCACATTCGTGCTTGGAATATGGCACGACGGTGACTAGCTAAAGTGAGATTTGGCACAGCCATGTCTTAGTTGGGTGCAACGTGGAAGTCTCATCCCGGGTTGGTTTTTACATCCATTAACGAAAGGTTCATTGCCTTGGTATTTGATGTGTATATGCACTAGTTTATATATGGATTATATTGTTGATGTGTCCATGGTATTTTTGTTGGTATTATGCTGGTTATAAGCATGTATTGTGACAGGGATGAGGTATCGCTCTCTCCATGTTTTTACTTGTAAATGAATGCACAATGTATCTATGGTAAAATAGATTGTATTGCAACTAATGATGTACGGGAGCAATGCTTCTTAGCGATTCTCAAGTAAGTATGAGACACTTATGCTTAAATTTGTTGTTTACACTTGTAGATTCAATGTTTGTGACATGTTTGAGAAAATGCCTGCCATGGATAGGAGGGGTCCGTGATCACTGTTGTGTGAAACGCCACTCCCCCCCCCCCCCCGGCTCCAAGGCAAAAGAACCGCGTCCCGCATTTCCGAACCGTACGGACTATGCTGTGAACCGCGGTTCCGAAAATCGGAACCGCGGTTCCTAAAAAAATTTACGATTCCTGCAATTTCGGAACCGTACGCAGGGATCCGCGGTTCCGTACAGCGGATCCGCGGTTCGTACGGCGGATCGCTGTACGGAACCGCCGCGGTTCCGGTACGGATCCGTACGGATCGTGAACGGTTCCGTACAGTTCCGTACGGATCCGACTAATGTAGGTCAGAAAAATGATTTTTTTGATTTTTTTTTTTTAATTTTTGTCTTTGGTTGGGTTAGTAGGTGAGTTAGTGCTGAGTTAGGGATAGGAGGAAAAAATATAAGCTCTCTTTTACCTCCTTAGATATTTCTTAGATGCTCCCTCATGGTAATGTTAAATTCTTAAAGTAAAAGTGACATTCTCATTTATTTTTCATTTTCATCCTTTTACTTAAATTTTAACATTACCATGAAATGACTCAGGATGTTTGAGAGTGGTTCCAGCCTGATCGGACTTCATATGGAGAAAATAGAATTTCATATCCTCTTCCAAATTCAACAGACTTAACAGTTTTCAGGAATTCAGGATCAGTGGTATGGTGGCATGTCATTAGATTATATCATGTATGAGGGTATGTGATTAGCATTTAATCAAGAGCACCAAGCCCTATATGTACCCTAGTGTTGGTGGTGTTAATTGCTGAACTCCTTTGTCATGTCGTTAGCAAAAAATTACATTTCAATCAAGTCAAAATAATCGATCAAGCATGTTAAGTTCTTTCTACCATTTTTTAAGGCTTGCATTAGGGTTTGATCAAAATTGGGCAATTTTGACTAATGTCCCTAGATAATCGAGGTAGAGGCAAAGGCTAGATAAGAGGAGAAGAATCTATATTATAGATTGTTGATGCATCTATTCTAAATGGTTGATGCTCAAATAATTAATCATTAATGTACAATGGATGTCATATGATATATCTATCTTGATTTATGTACAAATATGCATGCTTCCATGTCTTCTACAATTAATTTGGTATTTTGGATATTTTTTTAATATAAATGCAAAAAAATAAAAATAAAAATATATATATATGTTAGACGCTTCCGAGACGCTTCGCTTCCTAGATTTTTTGGAAATGACGCTTCCGCGTCCCCGCTTCCAAAAAACGTCCCCGCTTCGTGCAACATTGGTCCAGATGAGTTATTGTTGATGTGATTGCTTTCGTATCATTGCTCTAATTTTATTTATCATTCCCTAAGTTTTCATGAAGTTTTGGGCAGTGACCGGGGCTCTGGGCCTAAAAGGGTCGCTCAAATCCAGGAGTTGCAGGCACAGAACTGGGCATTTGGTGCCCTAGCCGCAGGCATGCAGTGTTGGGCCTGGGGCCATAGCCTCTGGCTGTAGGCATGGAGTGTTGTGCCTGGGGCTATAGCCTCTCGCCACAGGCATGCAATCTTATGCCTGGGGCTCTGGCTCAAAAGGGTCAAAATGTTAGTGTGACCCCGGGGTAAGAAGCCTGAAGGGTTCGGTTGCCTCCTGGGGGTGTTGTTGATGTTGTACAAGGTATTTTTGATGTGTTTTTGTCGATTCCACTTCCTTAAGCTCACCTAGGAGGTTGAATCTCATTTTATTGGCCTCTTGTCGCATGTTTACCCTGGTTGGTCGATTACTTGGGTAGATGTGGGATGAGGGTGTTACAGGAACATTCATTCATTCACTATCTATGAGTGATGCATGCAAAATTTCTCACTAGTTACAATTTTTTAAACAATATTTGATAAATTAGGGCACATTAATACCATGAGACAATATTCCATGCATTAGACATTAACAAAATCAGAAATTCACCAATAAAGAGCACTTACAAGATAGTGAAGAACATATCCATCCATAACAATGCCAATCAGAAGATCCAAGAAAGATAGTGAAATTATCCAAGCATCAAAATTCATCCAAAATATCCAAAAAACTCCACAAACTACAAGTCCAAAAATCTCTAATGAGATATCGAAAATCCTAAGTGTGATGTTTAAGATGAGACTAGACCTCTCCTATTTATACAAGAGTTATGAGTTCAAATTTTAAGTGACAAAGCCCATTCACATGCCTAAGATGCTAAGTAACCCACCCATGGTTACAAGCCAACCATGATAGCTTCAAAATCAAATCGAATTCTCCTCCTAAGCCCACGCAAGGTTGACGTCAAGCATGCATGGAGGCCAAGAGGGGAAGTGTTGAGGCCTCTTGCGCTAAAAATGTGAGATACGACCTCAAAAATCATGATGAAGAGGGTAGTATCCTAGTTATGCTGCAAAACATCTCCAAACCCCTATTTGGGTTTTGTGGGTTGCAAATGGATCTCATGGGTATCCAAGTGGGCTCAAGATCAAGTCAATGCTCCATCAATGAGGGCTAGAAGATGACACATGCCCTCCCATGTCTCCCTAGGAAATACATAACCTCCTTTGGGCCTTAGAACAGCTACCAAGTGTCGAGTGCAATGTGTAGTCGGCAAGGGCAACGTGGTGCAAGCGCATCATCATCTCTGAATAACTAGAGTAGGGAGGCCAAGTCCAAGATGAAAACCCACCTGCAAACTTGTATAAGATCCAATGTGTCTGCACACCTTCCAATACAATGTTTCATTAGTGCAATTGAGTAAATAAGCTTGTTAATCAAAGGAAAAAATGAGAACTTCATATTGGGTTTCCCTTCCATATTTGGGGCTTTGAACATGTACTAGTGTTACCTTCCTAGGTAGGAGAGGTTAATGAAGGACCCTATTAGGTGGTTTCAACCTCGAAGGGAATAATAGGTCCAAGGTACACCCTTCAAATGGCGGGTGTCATGTGAAATAATGATTAAACAGAGTGGGGACAAAGGGAAGGCTCCAAGCCACATGCCATGTTACAAAGGTAACTATTACGAGGAAAGCCCACACCTTGGGTATATGAATGTAGGAGAGAGCAACTGTGATACATGAGTTACCCCGACCTTTGTTTTTCCACCCTTCTTCATATGCCTTCTGTCTTTTATATATTTTTCTTCATTTTATTACTCGGGACTCAAGGGGATGAGAGCATGTGTAAGAGATAGTAGTGATTACCCCCTTAAAGTGGAGCAATTCATCGCCCACTAGGGGTTGGGACATCCATGGACTCCTTAATGATGCAAGAGGCACTCATAAGGCCCCTAAGAACTAGAGTGATGGCCATAATGATAAGGGGGTAGAGCTCATGTCTGGAATTTTCCCACGTGCTCAATTTAGCTAGGTCATGATTTTTGAGGAACCCTAAAAGCTAATTCTTCAACTTGGGGATCCATTGAAGGCATTTGTTTTAGTACTCATTGAAGTAAATCACTCATTGCCTTTTCTCTTGTCTACCTTGACCTTAGATGTGCTCATATCTTGTTATATACTTCAACCATAAGTCTCATGTAAGCTCTTTTCCAAGGGGTTTTTCATGGAAAGTCTTAAAAGCTTCTCCCAAAGCTTGCACCTTCGTTTAACCTTTCCATTGAATAAGCTACCTTGTCTCACTTCAAACCCATCATAGATACACATCTAGTACAAGTGAGTTATACTGGGAGTCCTCCCATCGATGAAATTCTGAGAAGATTAGGCGGCTTAGGTTGTGGTGACAGTGGGCCTCTGTCCCAAGTGTTGTTCTGCCCTCTAGCTTTGCCTCTTTACAAGGCCTGCTAGTTTGTGCAGCAACACATATATTTACGAATTTTACTAGAGATTTAGATCTTCCTTTAGATTTACATCTCCCACTTAAGGACCTTTTTTTATTTCAATTCTAGGACTCCTCCTATAGACAAGGTATCTTTGTTCTGACTTTCCATATTTTTCCATCTTATCTCCTCTAATAACAATGATGAGACTATATCATCGACATTTAAAGTAGTTGTATTACTAGCTATGGCAACAAACAAACTATCCCATGAGTCTAGTAAAGAACACAACAAACTGATACACTTATCTTCATTTGAAATCTTAATATCAACTGATAATATTTGACTTACCACAGTTTTAAAGGCATTCAGATGTTTTGTCACCAACTCTACATCCTTCATTCTCAAGTTCTACAATTTTTTCCATCGGAAAAATTTGTTTACTAGGGACTTAAACTGATACAAGTCCCTAACTCATTCCACAATTCCTTTGTTTTAGCTTCTCTTGAAACATTCGGTATTGAATCTAAAATCTTTGCATTTCAATCCAGCTTGGTCCAATCTTTTGTCCACATCCTTGTTGGTGTAATACGCAGATCCACAGCGATCCACTGATCTTTGTCCACCAATAAATCTTCCATTTTGAGCTCCCACAGCTCAAAACTCTTCCCATTGAATTTCTCAATCTCTATCTTTGAACTACTCACCATTTCCTTTCACCACAATAATCGATTTTACAAATCTCCCACCATAATAGGGTCAACCACAACCCTGAGCAAAACCTTTAGCCACAAAAGCATCCTGTTGTGCTAAAAATCGGAAAGGAAAAAATATTTTCTTATGTTGATAATTACTTGTGATATCTTTGTGTTCTTATTAACTTTCATATGTTCTTTTATCTTTGTTTCATCAAGCAATTATCAAAAACAAAACACGAAGATCAATGACACCAGATGTAGGCACTCAGCCAAGGCTAAAACCCCTCTATAGGGGAAAACCCAGTCAAACTCTTCCACTAGTAAATCAAATTGAGGTAAACCAAGACCTTAGACCCAAAAGACCTTACTCCTCCACCAAGACAGCCTTCCAATATGATTCAGCAACCTTCAATATGTGAAAATTCCTTAATCTAAGTTACAGAAATGTTATTTACAATACCTAGTTTTTTCCATTAATTTAACAAGTTATTTTCTGAATACATCAAGAAAATATTAATGTAAATACACTGCAGTCTACACAACTATATAGATCAAGTACTGAAAAATAAATTAAGCATTCAGACAAAGGACACTTATTTTCGAACAAATATCCCCGGAAAAACCCAGTGCGGAAAAACCGGTGAAGCAATTCTGAGGGTTTATATTATTATCTTGCGTGGGCTTGTGTCACCCTCTTTGGGGTCTGCGTCACTTCTCCTAGTGGCTGCGTTGATCCCTCTATTGTCTTTGCTGCCTCTCTACACTGTACTATTGGTCCTTCAACCAACAACTGCTTCGGCCCCTCACTGCTGCACTGAATCACTTAGATCTGATCTTCGTCGGAGCACTACTCCATCAGAAGAATTCGATCTCTAGATTCAAACTCTGTGTGTGTTTTCCAACTGACCCTCAAGCCTTCCTTTATACTTTTCCTGTTGAGAAATCAACGGTCGTGATCTAATCCTTAATCAACGACTAAGATTAAATTAGACTTGATCCTCGTCACTTAGAAGCTTCTCACCCACATGTTTAAATTAATTCACTTTAATTATTAAATTCCCTAAGTTTTAATGTAGGCTCCATTTAAACAATTAATTATTTATATAACTTTCACTCTGTGTGGAATTTCTCCAAACGATTTCTGGGTCTTGGAGATCTCATTTGTTCTAGCCCCTCCACAAAATTTCGAAGCTAGAGCACATCCAATGCTACCCAAAAATCAACACTTCCTATTAGCGGGGAATGTTCTCTAGCAATACTTCTCACCATAAGCATCACCCTGATCCACGACATCGATCCTCTGCTCTGCTAATGCTCGGCCTGTTGCCCTTCATCCACTGCGTTGTTGCTATTTGTACTATTGGCCATCACTCTACCACTATCACTGCTACATCTGTACTGTTGCTCCCTCTCAAAATGTTGCATCATGTTACCCATAGCACTACCACTGCTAACTGTTGCACTGCAACTCAGTTGCTGAAATTTAAGCAACTGAAAAACTAACATACTGGTCAGTCTGAATACTCCTCGATGTTGAAACTACCTCTGTTGCTAATCTGCGCTGACCTTCTAATGCCACTGCGATGTTGCAGGTGGGGCATTGTTTTTGTTGGTGCAGAACAGTGTCTAGTAGGGCAGTGGCAAAGTAGAGGGAAGCAATTCCTCAGAAGACTTCTTGCCAAGAAGTCTAGTTCCAGTGCTGATCAACAACAAAGAGTGATCAGAGAGGATTTTTTCGACATCAGTTGGCAGAAGGATTTCCGTAAAGGAAATCAATTTTCGGAGAGAGCTTGTTCCTTAGAGGGTTTCTAGCGCCATAATCTTTCCGTAAAGGAAATTGATTTTCAGAAGGAGATTGTTCCCTCTTTTGTTGTTGCCCCAGCAAAACTCGAGTCTGGGTTTCTTTGGCGCTAGAAACCCTCTAAGGAACAAGCTCCCTCTGAAAATCGATTTCCTTTACGAAAATCCTTCTGCCAACTGATGTCGAAAAAATCCTCTCTAGTCACTCTTTGCTGTTGATCAGCACTGGAACTAGACTTCTTGGCAAGAAGTCTTCTGAGGAATTGCTTCCCTCTACTTTGCCACTGCCCTACTAGACACTGTTTTGCACCAACAGAAACAATGCCCCACCAGCAACTCCAGAAGAAAATTCATATTTCTCTTCCAGCCATGGCAACGGAAAAATTTGAGGCTCAAAACCTCTGCGTTGACCCAGCAAGCACTACGCTGCCTCCTGTAGCTACAGCGTCACCCTAGCTGGCTGACACAGGCTCTGCGTGAGCCCCTCTCGTGACTGTGTCACCCTTCCTTTTCCTCTTTCTGGTTCAGCATTGTCACTCGGGACAGTTGCCTTCCTGCAGCAAATTTTTCTTCGACCTTAAGCTGATGGCTTCAACTATACTTGATCTGCAACAGCTCTGATACCATGTGAAAATTTCTGAATCTAAGTTACAGAAATCCTACTGAAGAAATTTGATTTACATTACCTACTTGTTTTGATTAATTTAACAAGTTATTTTTTGAATACATCAAGAAATTATTAATGTAAATACAATGCAGCCTACACAACTATATAGATCAAGTACTGAAAAATAAATGAAGCATTCAAACAAAGGACACACTTATTTTCAGAGAAATGTCTTCGGAAAAACCCAATGTGGGAAAACCAATGTAGCAACTCTGAGGGTATATATTATTAAGCAGCAATAATATGAGTATATCTAGGGTGCCATAATCCGGCTCACCCAACAGAGAATATCCTTGGCAGACAGAAAAATTGTGAGTTTTACCTCACTCTGCAAGTCCTGGCTGATCCTGATCAGAAACTGGTGAAACCCTTGCTGCCTCTGCGCAATAGATGTCTAGGCCTGCATGGGTCTAGTTGAAGACTGCGTCACCTCTCTCTATGTTGATCTGCCTCTCAGAAATCCAGTTTCAACTGCCCCACATAAAAACCCTGATCTCCAACAATTTTTGGATTGTCCCTTGGAGCCACTGCGCAGCCCCTGCATGAGCCCTACGTGAGCCTGTGTCACCCTCTTTGGGGTCTGCATCACTTCTCCTGGTGGCTGCGTTGGTCCCTTGGTTGTCTCTACTGCTTCTCTGGAATGTACTCTTGGTCCTCCGACCAACAACTGCTTCAACAACTGCTTCTGCCCCTCATTATTGCATTGAATCACTCAGATCTGATCTTCGTTTGAGCACTGCTCCATCAGAAGTATTCGATCTCTAGATTAAGACTCTGTGTGTGTTCTGCAACTGACCCTCAAGCCTTCCTTTATACTTTTCCTGTTGAGAAATCAACAGTCGTGATCTAATCCTTAATCAACGGCTAAGATTAAATTAGACTTGATCCCCGTCACCTAGAAGCTTCTCACCCACATATTTAAATTAATTCACTTTAATTATTTAAATTCACTAAGTTTTAAATTAGGCACCATTTATAATAATTAGATATCTGAATAACTTTCACTCCGTGTGGAATTTCTCCAAATGATTTATGGGTCTTGAAGATCTCATGTGTTCTAGCCCCTCCACAAAAATTCGGAGCTAGAGAACATTTGATGCTACCCAAAAATAAACACAATAGTCTCTTCTTGTCTAGGTTCTACAGCCCAGCAACAACCCAGAATTTCGATCCCCAACAGCTTCCGAATTTCGAAACAGCTACAATCCAGAAACTTCGCACGTGTGAGAGATAGATTGCCCAAAAACGCGACTTGGTCTTCCAGCTTCTTCAATCCTTCTCCAGCAGCTTCGCTATCTTTTTCTACCTCCAACAACTGCAGATCGAAATTGTTGAGTGAGTCTCCCTCAAATGAGTTGAATGGTTGCCTTTATATAGTGTTTGTGTGAGGTTGAATTCCCTTGATGAGGCCGACTTGTCCTTCTTGAGGGTGACTTGGTGGAGGCGGCCTAATTGACCAATTTTATATTAAAATAAATTTCTTTATTGACAAATCAAGCCCAAGAAGGGTCCATTTCATTATGACATGGACAAGGATACTTGACATAAACCCTAGTTGCCTACAATGGAGGCTTTGACCTATAAACAATTGACCCAAACATGAAATACATGCTTCAATAAGTCAATTTCTATAAAAATAATAAAAAACTTATTTTGACAAATACATTACATCATGATTCAAATACAATTATGAAGGTCTACACTAGTTACAATCTTCAACACTCCCTCTTAACTAGGGAGGTATTCATAATTACATATATACAAAGGTACATGGAAGTGTTGATTTATGGTAGCATCGGATGTGCTCTAGCCTTGTAATTTTGTACATAGGCTAAGACACATGTATTCGATAAAACCCAGAAATGGTTTTGGAAAATTTCACTTAGAGATGATTTAATTAAATTAATTAATCATTTTTTAATGTTTTCCTAAGTCTAAACTTAGGGAATTTGATTAATTAAATTGTATTAATTAAATCAAGTGTGAATCTTCTAGATAAGGAGGGTGAGGGGCATATGGAAAATACACTTAACACTTGAGCCATTGAGCATTTTCGAATTTGTGTGAGGAGACACAGCTTTTGATCAAGAACAAATCACTAGGGTTGGGTTTGCTAAGTGATTCGATTCAGTGATCAGATCCGGAGAGGGGCAGAAGTAGAGACTAGTCAAGAGGGCCAAGAATACATTTCAGAGAGAGGCAGCATCAACGCAGGAGAGAGACAGCGCAGTTTCTGGCTAGGGTGACGCAGTTACTGCAAAGAACCACGCAGAACCAGCGCAGTGTTTCTTGGAGTCAGTCCAGAGAAAGATATGGACTGGGGTTCTGAGCCAGGAGGTCCAAGATCCAACTTCAAATCAGCCAGATCAGCTACAGGGAGGGGGTGACGCAGTCCCTCTAGCTTGCCTACGCAAGCTTACGCAGATCCAGCGTAATCAATCACGCAGAGGCAGTGAGGGCTTCATCAGCACTGTCTTTGATCAGCCGGAGACTCGCTGAGTGAGGTATATCTCACAATCATTTTTGTTGTCTAGATTTCTCTAAAGGGTTTGTCGGATGTTGGCACCCTAGTTGTATTCAAGATTCTATTGCTTAATAACACAAACCCTCAGATCTGTTGCACCAATTTTCCCGAGTTCGGTTTTTTCGAGGACTTAGTCCAAAAATAAATGTGTCAATGTGGTTGTTTTTCATTGAGTTTTGTTCAGATTGTTTCAGCACTTGGATTTATTCCGCATTATTATTTGTGTAGACTGCTTCAGTAATTACTTCGGTATTTCACTGTAATGAAATAATTATCAAACAATAGGAGAAGTAATTCAGATTTGTTGCAGTAGGAATCCAGATCTAGGATTTTTCACATGGTATCAGAGCTTATTAAGCTGAAGTGCAAGAGAAACGAAGAGACCTAGCAGATCAGCGCTGTAGAGTCTAGGATCTGCGTAAGCAGCAGCAGAGCCTCCCAAAAAATTACGCTGTCCAGGCCAGGAAGGCATTCCAGTGCAGAAAAGGCTCCCTCTGAGAGAGTTGACAGAGGAGTAAGCTTTTTTTCAGTTGCAAAAGAGGCAGCGTAGCAGAGCAGCATAGCTGAAGGACACAGTTACTGCACAGCAATGAGAGCCGATGCATAAGCGTCAAGAAATTTTGAAAAACACAGTTGGGGATTTCTTGATTTCAGAGGGTTTCTTACTCAAAGAAACTCAGTTTTTCCCATGCAACAGCAAAAGAAGTGACTTACTCCACAACGAGTGCGTAATTCAAGCTGAGCAGAGGGTTAGAGCAAGGTATCGACAGTTGAGGAGATGGCCAGCAACGGACTGCGTGACCAAGATAGATTGGAGGGTGCCTCCAACTATGTTATCTGGAAATTAAAGATAGAATTTCTCCTTGATGAACACAATCTGAAAGCCCTCATAGACAGCGTAGTTGCAAAACCCCTTGATGCAGCACACCTGAGGCAGTTCAAGAAGAATATGGCTGGAGCCAAGAGATTGATCCTAGATGGAGTGAAGGATCACATCGTTCCTCACATAGCAGCCAAAACCACTGCTAGAGAAATGTGGGTAGGGCTAGAAAAGTTGTACCAAGGATCTTCCGAGCAGCGAAAGATGTACCTTGAAGAGAAGATGCGGAATATCAGGATGAAGAAGGGAGAACGTTTTGACACCTTCTTGTCTCGAATACAGGATACCGAGATCAACTGTTTGCAGTAGGATCTTCTCCCAAAGACTCAGAGCTAGTAAGGCTCATGCTGAACTCTGTTTCAGAAGATTATCAAGTCTTCGTCCAAAGTATATTGGGCAGAGAAAAGCTTCCAGGATGTGAAGCAATCTGGGCAGCATTACAGCAAGAGGAATTGAGGAGAGATCTCCTGAAAATCCACTTGGTGTATGGCAGTAGCAGTTCAAAGGTCAAGGAGGAAGAAGACAACACTGCCCTTGCATCAAAAGGGAAACCGAAGTAGAAGAAGAAAGATCGCTCTAAGATCAAGTGCTTCCGGTGTGGGGAAATGGGGGATTATGCCACACAATGTCCTCTTAAGAAAAAGGATAAAGAAGAGAAGGAAGATCCACATGCAGGAGCTACCAAGATTGAGGCAGAGAAAGATTGTGCTATGTTAGCTCATATTCCAAAAGGCAAAAAGTGGGCTGATTTGGATTTGTAGATCCAGAATCTACAAGGAGGTGGGATCCTTGAGTATTTCTGAACTCTTGGATCACATGTGAGCTACAGCAGCCTAAAGACAGTAGCAGGATGGACAGTTGCAACAGAAGATGATGAGATGATGCAGTGGCTAGCAGTACTAGAGCCTGATCAGCGAAGAGAGGGAGCAGCAGCAGCAGCAGCAGCGCAGTGCAGAGCAGTGCTCACGCAGTGCAGAGCAGCAATAGTGCAGTATTTTCATAGAGCTAGTGCAGAAAGTAGCAACAGTCAGTCTTATTTTTCAGTTGCAGATCTACTTGTCCAATTTCGGATGTTTTTCTGTTGCAATTAGCAACAATAGCAGCAGTGCAGTAGCAGCACAATGCACAGAAAGGCAGCACAGTGCAGAGTGGTGTTCACGCAGTGCAGAGCAGTGCTCACGTAGTGCAGCAACATGGTTGCAAAATTTAGAGGGAGTTGCAGTACAGTGGCAGTTGGCAGCAGTATGCAGAGTCAGTAGCAGTACAGTTGCAACATTTTTTGTGCAGTGTTGGTGAGCAGCATCAACAGCACAGCAGAGATGTTCCAAAAGTCATATCAGCAACACATTGAGGTGTTTTTCTAGAGCATTTTCCTCGCTAAGAGAGAGTGTTGATTTATGGTAGCATCGAATGTGCTCTAGCCTTGTAGTTTTGTATATAGGCCAAGACACATGTATTCCATAAAACCCAAAAATGGTTTTGGAAAATTCCACTTAGAGCTGATTTAATTAAATTAATTAATTGTTTTTTAATGTTTTCCTAAGTCTAAACTTAGGGAATTTGATTAATTAAAGTGTATTAATTAAATCAAGTGTGAATCTTCTAGATAAAGTCATGGATCACCTCCAAGTTAATCTTAGCCCTTGATTATGTTTTAATCTTGGTCGTTGAAGAGTCAATCAAAGATTATAACGAGGGTGAGGGGCCTATGGAAAATACACTTGACACTTGAGCCATTGAGCATTTTCAAATTTCTATGAGGAGACACAGCTTTTGATCAAGAACAAATCAATAGGGCTAGGTTTGCTAAGTGATTTGATTCAGTGCTCAGATCCGAAGAGGGGCAGAAGCCGAGATTGGTGAGGGCCAAGAATACATTTTAGAGAGAGGCGGCATCAACGCAGGAGAGAGACAGCGCAGTTTCTGGCTAGGGTGACGCAGTTACTGCAGAGAATCACGCAGAGCCAGTGCAGTGTCTCTTGGAGTCAGTCCGGAGAAAGATAAAAGCTGGGGTTCTAAGCCAGAGGGCCAAGATCCAGCTTCAAATCAGCCAGATCAACTACAGGAAGGGGTGACACAATCCCTCTAGCTTGCCTACGCAGGCTTACGCAGATCTAGAATAAGCAATCATGCAGAGGCAGTGAGGGCTTCATCAGCGCTGTTTTTTATCAGCCGGAGACTTGCTGAGGTATATCTCACAGTCATTTTTGTTGTCTAGATTTCTCTAAAGGGTTTGCCAGAGGTTGGCACCCTAGTTGTATTCAAGATTCTGTTGCTTAATAATACAAACCCTCAGATCCACTGCACCGGTTTTCCCAAGTTGGTTTTTCCAGGGACTTAGTCCAAAAATCACTGGGTCAATGTGGTTGATTTTCATTGAGTTTTGTTCAGATTGTTTTAGCACTTAGATTTATTCTACAATATTATTTGTGTAGATTGTTTCAGTAATTAATTCGGTATTTCAATGTAATGAAATAATTATCAAATAATAGGAGAAGTAATTCAACTTTGTTGCAGTAGGAATCCAGATCTAGGATTTTTCACAAGAAGATCTCAAATGATATACTCTATGAAGAGTCACAACACACACAGTACTACAGATTAGATACTTGACCAGGGTAATCTAATCGGGTGGGACTAAGGTGAAATCAAGCTTTAGCCACTCTGAGTACCATCAAGATTTTAAGCTCTGTCACCAACCCAGGGATTTAGGTGTGTATTGTGAAAATTCTTGAAACTACTTAACAGAAATTTCTACCGCAAAAATCTGGTTTACTTCTCCTACTTGTCTTTTTACATTTACAAGTTATTTTCAAAAATATTCAAAAAACAACGAAGTAAACGCACTGCAAATCTACACATACATACAGATTAGGTTCTGAAGAAATATGCACACATGACAATGGACACACAAAATTTTTCGGACAAATGTCCCCGAAAAAACCCAATTTGGGAAAACCGGTGCAGCAGCACTTAGAGGGTTTATTATTATGCAGAATTTTGAATACATTCAAGGGCACTAGATATGGTTTGCCCAAACAGAGAAAATCTCAGAAAATGCACCTCTATCTCTCGAAGACAGAAAATATGGTTGATTCAACTGAGGATGAAGAACCCCACAGGTGCCTAAGCAGTCGCTGCATCACCCTTCAGTGTGGTTGCTTCACACCTTCTGCATCCGCTGAAAATGAGCCCTTTCTGGCCCATTGGAACCCCAACGCTGCCTTTCCCAGCGCTGCGTCAGCCCTCCTACCCTGCGTGAGCCTCTGCGCGGCTTTGGTTGGGGCTGCGTCACACTGGCTAAGCCTACGTTGCCTCTGCACAGCTCTAGCTGGGCTTGCGTCATCCTATTGGGTCTCTGCACTGCTCTGGTATGGATCTGCCTCTCTGCCAATGTATTCTCGGCCTCAGATCTGAAATCCCTCTGTCAACCTGTCCCTCACTGCACTGCAAGCTCACTCGAAAATTCTCAGCAAACCGCGCCCCGAAATTTCGACTTAGCTCAAGTGTTGATACTCTACATGTTTTCTCCAACTAACCCCAAGCCTTGCTTTAATACTTTTTTCATTGAACATTCAACGACCATGATCTAATCTCTAATCAACGGCTAAGATTAGAAAAGACTTGATCCACGTCACTTAGAACATTCTCACCCACATGTTTTAATTAATTCACTTTAATTATTTAATTTCCCTAAGTTAGACATAGGGTCTCCATTAAAATAATTAATTATTTGAAAAACTCTCACACCGAGTGGAATTTCTTCAAACGATTTCTGGGTCTTGGAGATCTCATGTGTTCTTGCCCCTCCACAAAGTTTCAGAGCTAGAGCACATCCGATGCTACCCAAAATCTCAACACTCCCTCTTAGCTAGGAATGTGCTATAGCAAGACTTCACTCCAGAAGCGTTACTTTGATCCATGGCATCGGTCCCTGCATTGTTGATGCTCGGCCTGCTGCCCCTCATCCACTGCGTTGTTGCCTTTTGTACTGTTGCCCATGACTCTGCCACAATCACTGCCTCATCTGTACTACAGCTCCCTATCAAATGTTGTATAATGTTGCCCATAGCATTGCCACTGCTAACTGCTGCACTGCTAAGTAAGCTATTGAAGGACATCACCCAAAATATTCACAGACAAGTCAGTTTCGCTGCATCTCGATATTGAAGCACCCTCTGTTGGTGGACTGCGCTGACCCTCTGAAGCTCTGTGTTGCTACTGCTCTGCACTGCGTAAGCACTACCCCTTTGCGCTGCTGAAGTCCCACGCCTACTTGGCCGTCGCCTCTCGCAGACCGCGTTGCTCCAAAGCCAACGTCCTCACTGCCACCGTGCCTCCATAATCCTCTACACCAACTGACTCTAGTCATCCTGCTACTGTCTTTAAGGGCTCCCGTAGCTCGTATGTCATCCAAGAGTTTGGGCACCTCAAGGATCTTGCCCCCATCTGCAGTTCAAGACCTATTTTAATTGACCTATTTTATATTAAACTAAATTTCTTTATTCAAAAATGAAGCCCAAGAAGGGTCCATTTCATTATGACATGGACAAGGATACTTGACATAAACCCTAGTAGCCTACAATGGAGGCTTTCACCTATAAACAATCGACCCAAACATGAAATACATGCTTCAATAAGTCAATTTCTATAATAATAATAAAAAATCTTCTTTTGACAAATACATTACATCATAATTCAAATACAATTATGAAGACCGGCACTGGTTACATTCTTCAACACTCCCTCTTAACTAAGGAGGTATTCATAATTACATATACACAAAGGTACAAGGAAGATCTCAAATGATATATTCTATGAAGAGTCACAGCACACATAGTAGTACAGATTAGATACTTGACCAAGGTACTCTAATTGGGTGGGACTAAGGTGAAATCAAGCTTTATCCACTCTAGGTACCATCAAGCTTTTAAGCTCTATCACCAACCCGGGGATTTAGGTGCGTATTGTGAAAATTCCTGAAACTACTTAACAGAAATTTGTACTGCATAAATCTGGTTTACTTCTCCTACTTGTGTTTTTACATTTACAAGTTATTTTCAAAAATAATCAGAAAATAGCACAGTAAACACATTGCAGATGTACACATACATACAGATCAGGTACTGAAGAAATAAGCACACATGACAAAGGACACACAAGATTTTTCGGACAAATGTCCGCAGATAAACTCAATGCGGGAAAACCGATGCAGCAGCTCTTAAGAGGGTTTTATTATTATGCAGAATTTTGAATACATTCAAGGGCACCAAACATGGTTCGCCCAAACAAAGAAAATCTTGGCAAACATACCTCTATCTCTTGGAGACAGAAAATATGGTTGACTCAGCTGAGGATGAAGGACCCCACAGATGCCTACGCAGTCACTGCGTCACCCTTAAGTATGGTTGTTTCACACCTTCTGCATCTGCTGAAAACGAGCCCTTTCTGGCCCACTTGAACCCCAACGTTGCCTTTCCCAGCTCTGCGTCAGCCCTCCTGCCCTGCGTGAGCCTCTGCGTTGCCTCTGCGCAGCTTTGAGTGGGCCTACGAAACCATGGCTTAGCCTACGCTGCCTCTGTGCAGCTCTGGCTGGGCCTGCATCACCTTGTTGGGTCTTTCTGCTGCTCTGGTACGGATCTGCCTCTCTGCCAATGTATTCTCAGCCTTGGATCTGAAATCCCAATGCTGATCTACCCCTCACTGCACTGCAAGCTCACTCGAAAATTCTCAACAAACCATGCCCCATAATTTCGACTTAGCTCAAGTGTTGTGTTAATTTTGGGCAACTAGGTCCAAACTCTATGTTGCACTGCTCATATGATGACAATTATATTTTTTTTGGAATCGCCTTTACGGAGAGGTGCCAGATTGATCTAAAGATCATCTTGTTTGTATGAGCAGAAATTATATTTTGATTTTATTTTCCACACATGTGCAAATTGTCAAGGTCGGCCAAATTTGTAATGTAGGATCACAAGCCCAACAGATGCGTCCCACACCCTCATTGATGGATATAAATAGGAGAGAGATGATGCTCATTTCATCATCATCTCATCACACATTCTTCTTGAGATCTGATTGGTTCGTACAGCCTAGGAGTGTCTTCCTTTCCTCACATGTGTGAATCTGAAGCAGGAGAAATTGCGCATTGTTTTAGGGCTTCTGCTGAAGCGTTGACCGTGGGTCAAATCTTGGTGTTTGACCTTCATTTTTGGACAGAAATTCCAATTTCTTGAGGCTGCATTGGAGGGCATAATTGCACACTGTTTTAGGGCTTTTGCTGAATCGTTGACCACGGGTCAAATCTTGGTGGTTGACCTTCATTTTTGGATATAAGTTCTGACTTCTTGAGGCCGCATTGGCGGGCATAAAGATCGAGGTTGGACGTTGACTTTGACTGCAGACCATTGACCGCAATGTTGACCAACATTGACTTTTGCGTTGAATGATTTCTGTTGACTTGCGTCGACTTTTTGGGAGTTGTCTTTGAGGAGTGTGTGTGACACTTAGAGAAAGGTTGATCTAGTATGTTGGAGAAGTTGGTTTGACCAACTAAAGCCTTTGCTGGCTAGGGCATCCTTTTGACCGTTGTAACAAACATTCCTCTCTATATTTGTTGGACAAGAATAATTACAAATTCTAATATATTATTTGGCTTGTCTTCTGTTGATCTATTATTATGTTCCATCAACATTTTACTTTCATGTTTATGTGATTGCTTAATTGAATTGGGCCTATAAGAAAGATTGAAGTAAAACTGCATTAAGCATAGAACATACAAAGGTTATCTAAAATTAACATCGAATTAGAGCTAAGGGGAAGACAAAGCCCAAGCTAGTGTGAAAAGCAATCACCGAAGAAGTTGTCTTATCAAGGACAAATGGCCTCCTCAACCTACAACAATTTCAAGACTGATGATAAGTTGACCGATAAATCTGATTATCATGCCTGGAAGATGTCTTTGGATTTGGCATTGGAAGATCAAGATGTCATGGATTATGTGCAGGGGAAGATAAATGAGCCTCCATCAAATGCATCGATTGCCACAAAGACGAAGTATAGAAGAGGGGAAGTCAAGGCGAAGATGATCATCAGGGATTCTATTCATAAGCACTTGGTTGCTTATATCTCTGAGCTGGGTACATCTAAAGAGATGTATGATAAGTTGGTTAGCATGTTCAGAGCTAGCAATGCTAATCAAGTTCTCTTCTTCAAGAACAAGCTGAAGAATATCAAGAAGGGCAAAGATGAATCCATTCAATCATATTTTATGAGGCTCACAGAAATCAGGAATGATCTCCTAGCCTTTGGAGAAGAAGTAGCTGACTGAGAGCTCGTTCTTATTTCTCTTGGAGGACTCCCCCAGGAATGGTATGTATTCAACACTACTATTCTTAATAATAATGTGATTCCTGATTTTAATGAATTGTTGACAAGATGCACTCAAAAGGAGACAAGGATGATGGAGAGAGACCATTGTTGAGATTTTGTGTATTTGGGGTAGCATCAGTTGTCCTTTAGGTCCCAATTTTTGAGGAAGGACTAGAATTCACCTCATCTACAAGACCTAGAAATGGATTTGGGAAATTTCATCTGGTTTAGGAGATATTAAATTAATTAATTATTTTAATGGATTTCCTAAGTTAAAACTTAGGAAAATAAAATAATTAAAGTGAATTTAATTAAACATGTGATGAAATTATCTTAAGTCACATGGATCAAGCTTTCTTCTAATCTTAGCCATTGATTCATGATCTGATCATGGTCGTTGATTTGTCAACGAGAAAAGTATAAAGGAAAGGCTTGGGGTTATTTGTAAAGAGACACAGAGGCAAGGCGCTAAAGCTAAGCTGAGATTCGAGGGAGGGGTTGCCATACTCAAAAGTGTTTCAGTTGTAGAGAGGGGAATTTAGACCAAGGGAATGATCTAATCCCAGGGTCTAGAATACACAAAGAGGCAGAGAAGAGATCAGCTCAAGGAGAGCGTAGAGGAAGGCAGCAGCAGCAAGGACAGCGCGATTTTCAGGAAATCCTTCAAGGGTTACGCAGAGGCCCTTCAGGGGAAACGGAGTGACTGTGTCACCCATTCTGGGGTAACGCAGTCCCTTCCAGGAGCAGCGCCGAGGGTTTGGAGGCCATCCAAGGTTGACGCAGAGGCTTTCAGGGGCTTCAGAGGCTGATGCAGTGCATTTCAGAGGCAACGCTAGGGTTTCTAAGCCTGTATCTGACTGAGTTCTGTAAATCCCGTTTGAGTGTGTGGACCAGTTAGTATTTTTGGTCCTAGATCAGCCAGGAGTTGTAGATCAAGAGTTTTCTCTGTAGGGTTTTCCAGATCTGGAACCCAGAATTGTGTATTCAAAAATATTCTTAATAAAAGAATCCTCCAGCAGCCAGAGACTGGTTTTCCCACATTGGGTTTTTCCGGGGACAGTTTGTCCAGAAATAACTGTCACTTTGTGAATGTGTGCATGTGCTTATTCTAGATCTGAATTGGTAGAGATCTGTTATGTGTTTTGCTTCGATTTTAACTTGAATTTATTCAGTTAATAACTTGCATAAGAAGGAGGAGCTTAACCAGATTAACAGTAATAATTTCTACATGGTATCAGAGCAATTCCAGATCTGAAGGGACAGTGCAATTGACAAGAAGGGAAGATCTGACATGAACCAAGGGAAGGGTTCACGCAGTCCTCCAGAGCACGCAGAAATGTAGAGGGAACATGACATGAAGGTGCTGGCATCCAGACTAGAGGAGGATCTTGCTTGAGTGTCAAGCACAGCTCCTCCAGATGTTTGGTATATTAACAGTGGAGCATTTGCTCATATGACAGGGGTTCGAGAATGTTTTTCAAGCTATCAAGAAGAGCAGACGAATTTCCAAATAACTACGGGAAATAAGGCAAAATGTACCTCCATCGGGAGAGGTACCGTAACATTTCAGACGGAGGATGGCCACAAGATTCGAGCCACGAATGTTCTACATGTACCAGGATTGGGGATGAACTTACTCTCGGTGTCTCAACTTCAGAACAAGGGCTATGATGTATACTTCATTCGAAATAAAGTATATGTCAAACGTCCTAACTGAAGCAAAAAGGCACAAATCGGAGTAAGGAGTCACAAGTTGTATAAGCTTCAGCTTGAATCTCCGGTGGCCCTGATCGACAGTACAGATGACAGAGATCTGAATGAGTTATGGCACAGAAGGATGGGGCATCTACATCATGGAGCCTTGGGGATTCTCAAAAATACTGTCATAGGGGCTCCTGAACTCAGCACAAAGAAAGACGATGTTTGCAGAGGATGTGTACTAGGGAAGTACGCTAAGGCAGCATTTCCAAGAAGCAACAGTAGAGCCAAAGGTGTATTAGAGTTAATACACACTGATATTTGCGGTCCGATGTCTACAACAGCTCTCAGTGGGGCAAAATATTTTGCCACCTTCATTGATGATTATTCTAGGAAAACTTGGATCTATTTTCTGGAGACCAAAGATGAAGTCTTTAATCGGTTTAAACATTTCGAAGCATTGGTGGAGAACTCTACAGGAAAAAATATCAAGAAGTTAGGGTCAGATAACAATGGAGAATATATCAATAAAGACTTCACAAATTTATGTGCATAGGAAGGCATCAAGAGAGAGTGGACAGCTCCGTACAATCCAGAACAAAATGGAGTTGCAGAACAAAAGAATTAGACCATAATAGAAGCTGCAAGGGCAATGTTGTACGACCAGGAAATGCCCAAATTCTTATGGGAAGAGGCCTGTAACACAGCAATCTATATTCAGAACAGAGTTCCAAATAGGGCTTTGGGGAAGGTGACTCTCGAAAGTGTGTTCACAGGCAGCAAGCTTGAAGTGAGCCACATTAGGATATTCAGCAGCATAGCATACTGCCACGTTCCAGAGGAAAAGAGGAAGAAGCTGGATCAAACTGCAAAAAATGGTTTTTTGATGGGCTGCAGTGAGAATGCAAAGGCATACCGTGTCTATATTCCAGAGAGTAGGAAAGTCGTGGTAAGAAGGGATGTAAAATTCCTGGAAGAGAAAGCCTTTAGGAAATCTCGAGAGATGGCCACAAATGTGCAGATTGAGGAAGATCCAGTGGTACAGTGCCTCAATGACCTCTGGAGGAGAGATCAAGTGCCTCTCCAAGGCACAATTGTTCTAAGGGAAGCTCCTCCGACGAAGAACAGGAGGAAGAACAGGTGAGACCACCCACCACTGATGGGAGACCGAGCAGAGAACTCCAACAAATTCTTAGAGATGCAGAAGGATTTGTTGGAACACCTAGAGAAGGGAAGAGGATAAGGAAACAACTTGACAGATATCAGGCACTGATAGCTCAGGTTGGAGATCCCTCTACCTTTCGGGAAGCAGCTCAGCATCAGGTATGGGTAGATGCCATGGTAGAGGAGTATAGCTCCATCATGAAAAATGATGTCTGGGAAGTAGTCCCTAGACGACAGGGCAAATCTGTTGTAGGATCCAGGTGGCTCTACAAGATCAAATATGCTGTAGATGGCAGCATAGAGAAATTCAAAGCAATATTTGTAGCAAAGGGGTATGCCCAGAAAGAAGGCATTGACTATGAAAAAACCTTTGCTCCAGTAGCATGGTACACTTCTATCAGATCCATCATCTCTTTGGCAATGCAGATGGGATGGGAGATTCACCAGATGGATGTCAAGATTGCATTCTTGAACGATGTGATAGAGGAAGAAGTATACATAGAGTAGCCAGAGGGCTTCGAGACACATGAGCAGATGACTCATGTTTTTGGACTTAAGAAAGCCTTGTATGGCTTGAAACAAGCCCCCAGGGCATGGTATGGTCGGATTGATGCCTACTTGGAGAACATGGATTTCGTCAAGAGTGACGCAGATCCCAACTTGTACTACTTAAGAGTAGGAGATGAGCCACTTATTCTTGTTCTATATGTGGATGACTTGTTTTTTACTAGGTCATCCAAGCTCATCAAGGACTGCAAGGAGAATCTGGCAACAGAATTCGACATGAAGGACCTGGGACGGATGCACTATTTTCTTGGGTTAGAAGTTTGGCAACATGAAGGGGAAATCTTCCTAGGACAAGGAAGGTACACGACAGAGATTCTAAAAAGATTCCAGATGGATGACTGTAGACCCATGGCCATGCCAATGATCACTAACTGCAAGAAGATAGACACATCAAAGGATGATGAGGTTGATCCCACTTTGTACAGACAGCTCATCGGGTCATTAATGTATCTAGTCAACACGAGGCCAGACATCTATTATGTAGTGAATACCCTCAGTCAGTTCATGGTGGAACCAAGGAGGGCTCACTGGGCAGCAGCCAAACATATTCTCAGATACTTGAAAGGGACAGTCGAGTATGGGCTAAAGTACACTAAGGGAAATGAAATTCAGTTGAGTGGGCTCACAGATGCAGACTGGGTTGGAAGCATAGTAGATCGAAAAATTACCAGTGGGTGCTTTTTCAGTCTCGGATCAGGAATGACCTCCTGGTGCAGCAGGAAACAAGAGTCCGTAGCACTGAGCTCAGTCAAGGCAGAGTACATGGCAGCAAGCACGGCTTCGTGTGAGGCCATATGGCTCCGCAAATTAATCTTGAACTTACTCAAGAAACGAATAGAGTCGACCAAGATCATGTTTGATAATCAGAGTTGCATCAAGCTCTCTGAAAATCTTGTGTTTCATGACCAATCGAAGCACATTGACATTCGATGTCACTTTATCTGGGACTATGTTCAGAAGGGAGCAGTACAGTTGCGATACACTCCTACAAGTGAACAAATGGCAGATGTCCTCACAAAGGCTCTGAATAAGGTCAAGTTCACTTACTTCAGAGAGAAGAGGGGATGATCGAGAACCCCTTCCACTAGAGGAAAGGGTGGCCTTCCGAAGAAGAGGGAGCTGCAGTACGGAGGTTGCAGTGGCAGTGGCAGAGTCATGGGCAGCAGTGCAAAATAGCAGCAGCAATGCAAAGTTGAGTGGCAGGAGGCCAAGCTTCAGCAGCACAGAACAAGTGTCCAAAATCATGTAATGCATAAGTGTGATGTATTACTAGAGCACACCCTTGATGCTAAGAGGGAGTGTTGAGATTTTGTGTATTTCAGGTAGCATCAGTTGTGCTCTAGGTCCCAATTTTTGAGGAAGGACTAGAGTTCACCTGATCTACAAGACCCAGAAATGGATTTGGGAAATTTCATCTAGTTTAGGAGATATTAAATTAATTAATTATTTTAATGGATTTCCTAAGTTAAAACTTAGAAAAATAAAATACTTGGAATTTAATTAAACATGTGATGAAATTATCTCAAGTCACACGGATCAAGCTTTCTTTTAATCTTAGCCATTGATTCAAGATATGATCATGGTCGTTGATATGTCAACGAGAAAAGTATAAAGGAAAGGCTTGGGGTCATTTGTAAAGGGACGCAGAGGCAGGGCACTGAAGCTAAGCTGAGATTCTAGGGCGGGGTTGCTAAGAATACTCAGAAGTGTTTCAGTTGCAGAGAGGGGAATTTAGACCAAGGGGATGATCTGATCCCATGGTCTAGAATACACAAAGAGGCAGAGAACAGATCAGCTCAAGGACAGCGCAAAGGAAGGCAGCAGCTGCAACAACAGCAACAAGGACAGCGTGATTTTCAGGAAACCCTTCAGGGGTTACGCAGAGACCCTTTAGGGGCAGCGTAGTGACTATGTCACCAATTTTGGGGTAATGCAGTCCCTTCCAGGAGCAGCGCTGAGGGTTTGGAGGCCATCCAAGGCTGATGCAGAGGCTTTCAGGGGCTTCAAAGGGTGACGCAGTGCATTTCAGAGATAGCACTGGGGTTTTTAGGCCTGGATCTGATTGAGTTCTGTAAATCCCGTTTCAGGGTGTGGATCAGTCAGTATTTTTGGTCCTAGATCAGTCATGAGTTGTAGATCTAGAGTTTTCTCTGTAGGGTTTTCCAGATCTGGAACCCAGAATTGTGTATTCAGAAATATTCTTAATAAAAGAACCCTCCAGCAACCAGATACCGGTTTTCCCACATTGGGTTTTTTTGGGGACAATTTGTCCAGAAATAACAGTGTCACTTTATCAATGTGTGCATGTGCTTATTCTAGATCTGAATTGGTAGAGATCTGTTATGCGTTTTGCTTCGATTTTAACTTGAATTTATTAAGTTAATAACTTGCATAAGTAGGAGGAGCTTAACTGGATTAACAATAATAATTTCTACAACCATCCCTCGAATGGGAATGGAGGTGACCCTACTGCCTTCACCACTCATGCAAAGAAGAGGAACAATGGTGGTCTGAGAAATCAAAACCATGGAAGAGCAGGTCCCAAAGGAAGAAAAGGAAGATGTTACACTTGTAACAAGTTTGGTCAATATGCCCCCTGTAATTTGATTGAAAAGGATCTTAATTTGGAAATTATCCTTGGAGACAATGCCACCCATCCCGTGAAAGGGACAGGGAATGTGACCCTTCATCTAAATCAAGGTCAAGTCCTCCACTTGCAAGATGTGTTGTACGTACCTGACTTGAAGAAGAATCTAGTGTCTATCTCGGCAATGGAAGACAAAGGATTCAAGGTGGCATTCATCGATGGAAAGGTACGCATTTGGAAGAGAAACTTCAAAGAAGCATTCAGTCTTGGTTTTAGAGTTGATACACTCCATCAAGTTGGTGGAAGTCTGTTGGGGGCTATGACATGTGAGACAACCCTTCAATCTGAGCTATGGCACCGGAGGTTTGCACGCCTTCATTTCAAAGCCCTTTGCAAAGCAAGGAAAGTGGTGACAAGGATGCCCAAATTCAAAGATGATCATGAAGGTGTATGTCAGGGTTGTGCCAAAGGGACGCATACAAGGGGACCATTACCCTCAAGTGTCATGAAGATATCTAATATTTTGCAATTGATTCATTCTAATCTATCTGGTATATTGCCCGTAACATCCTTGGGAGGATGCTTATATTATATCACTTTTATAGATGACATCTCCCGCAAGACTTGGATATATTTCTTGAAGAAGAAGGACGAAGCATTCAAATGGTTCTGTACCTTCAAGGCCTTGGTTGAAAATCAAACAGGGAAGAAGATCAAAATTTTGAGGACCGATAATGGGACTAAGTATGAGTCAAATGAATTCAATGACTATTGCAAGGAAGTTGGCATTAAGAGGGAGACCACAACTATGTATACTCCCGAGAAAAATGGTGTTGCTGAAAGGAAGAATTGAACCATTTTGGAAGTTGCCCATGCCATGCTTTATCACCGAGGTCTTTCGAAGTTTCTATGGGGAGAAGCTGCCAACACTGTTGTGTATGTTCAAAATAGATGCCCACATTCTACATTGGACTCCAAAACTCCTGAAGAAGTCTTCTCTGGTAAGAAACCCGATGTCTCTCATTTTAGAGATTTTGAAAGTCTCGTTTATTTTCATGTACCGAAAGAAAAGAGAAGCAATTTGGATGCTTCTGTGAAGAAGGGAATGTTTGTGGGCTACAGTGAAACCTCGAAGGCATATAGAATCTATGTGCCTGGTCAAAGAGAAGTGGAGATATGCCACGATGTCACCTTCGATGAAGATGTTGCCCTCAAGAAAGTGAGGAATCTTCCTAGCTCAAAGGAAGACAAAGAAGAAGAAGAAGAAGCTAGAAGGCAAGAAGAATTGAAGGATGAACCAATGCCCAGTCCTATAGATCCACAACATTCAAATAAAAGGAGACCCTCATGGCTTAGGGACACTCTCAAAGATGTCGAGAGACACATTGCTCCGAGAGGAACATTCCATGAAAGCAAGAAGTCAAATAGGTACCAAGGGTATCTAGCAGCCATGAGTACTATTGTACAATCTGAGCCTGGATCATTTGAAGAAGTTGTAAAAAGCATCAAGTTTGGAAAGATGCTATGAAAGAAGAATATGAGTCCATTATGAAGAATAATGTCTGGGAAGTGGTCTCGAGGCCAGAGGACAAATTTGTTGTCACCTCGAAATGGCTCTACATGATCAAGCATGGAACCGATGGAAGTGCTGAAAAGTACAAGGCAAGATTTGTTGCCCGAGGCTTCTCTCAAAAGAAAGGCATAGATTATGATGATATATTTGCACATGTTCCCCACTATACCACCATCCAATCGATCATTGCCCTTGCTGCAACGCAAGGATGGAGTCTCCATCAAATGGATGTGAAGACTGCCTTTTTACATGGTTCAATCAAGGAAGAGGCTTATGTGGAGCAACCTTTGGGGTTCGAAGTCCAAGATAAAGACGCATATGTATGCAAGTTGAAGAAAGCCCTCTATGGGTTGAAGCGAGCCCCCAAGACTTGGTATGAAAGGATCGATAGCTACTTGATGAAGCTAGGCTTCACTCGAAGTGATGTTGATCCAAACCGTTCTTTCAAGGTTGATAAAGAAAGGCCTCTCTTTCTGGTTCTCTATGTGGATGATCTCTTCCTGACAGGTGTTGACCCTCTCATTCATCAATGTAAGTGGGAGCTAGCTTCTGAGTTCGAGATGAACGACCTAGGACTAATGCACTACTTCCTAGGCTTGGAGGTCTAGCAAAGGCAAGGTGAGATTTTCCTTTCTCAAGGAAAATATGTCGTGAAGCTACTGGAGAGATTTGGGATAGTGGACTGCAAGTCCACTATCCGGAACATATCTGAAACATATCCGGAACTCAACTTTAAGAAGTTGTGTTGAAGTGTTTGATCCGACGGCGGCAGAACTAAATGTACTACGTACATAACCATAGACACAGAGATGCAGCGGAAATAATGCTTCATTTTATTAATAAAAGAATGACTGCAATAAGCTTACAAACATAATGGAAATAAGCTAGGGCGCTGGTAGCGTATCTCTGAGAAGAGATGTAGCGCACGCAGGCCTCTAAACTGTGTTACATGAGATTGAATTCGATATTACGTACATAAAGGAAAATGTATGAGCTATGGTACTAATAGTATCCTCGAGAAGAGATGTGGCGCTACTGCACTTCGAACCGTGTTGTATCGTGCGTAAATGATGGAGATGGGGCGAGCTAGGGCACTGGTAGCGCTTATCTCTGAGAAGAGATGTATCGGCTCCCAGCCCCCTAAACTGTCTTACAATGAGGCTCGAGGGCCTATTTATTGTTGAGAAACAATGTAGAATCCGAAACATCCAAAACCCTAACCGTAGGAGATGAAGCACCAAAACTCTGGGCCCCGTTTGGGTAAATTGGTGGTTCAACTTCCTGGGGACGTAACTTTGACATCCGATCTCCGTTTGACGCGCTCAATAGCTCGTTAGAAAGATCTATCCGAGGAGTACAACTTTTGAACGAGCAACATCGGTCCATGGACCCATGTTGCTCTCTGTTTTCCCAAAAAACGTCGTTTAGGGCCTCAAAACGGCTCCGGAAGTTTAAGACCCGAAAAACTGCTAAAAATAGTAAGTTGTGCCGAAACTTACAAACTGAAATAACTGATGATGGGGGTTCAAATGGACTCGATGGGTGGCCACCAATATCCACTTGGATTATTAATGCCCCAAAACGGCTTCGGGTGTGCAGGACCTGAAAACTCGCTATAAATAGTAAGCTGTGCTGAAGCTGAAAAACTGAAAGAATTGATGCTGCGGGTCCAAATGGAATAGGTGGGAGGCCACCGATATCCACCTGGATCATTCCTCCCTCCTTAGGAAGCAATGGTCTCCATTGCGTTAAGTTCCTCCATGGGGGGGGGGGGGGGATTTTGCTGAACTTGGTGTTGGATTTGTCCAGGATGTCGCGGACCTGTTGGCAGACGTGCTGGATGTAGATGTGCCACCGGTGGGCAGCCATTGAAGGATCTGAAAAAAAAATTTCCATCATCGCGTTCCTCTGTTTCTCGAGGGCATCCTCGAGCAAGATTTTGATAGGATCTCCTGCTCCCTCGTCTTTCTTTCCTTCCGCCATGGGGGGTCGTCGGGGTTGCGAGGTTGAACTCCTTATACCTTGGCCGCATTGGGGACATGAAGAGAAAAACAGAGAAAGAGCAGACCCGCTCTGATACCACTGATCCGGATTTATGCAGGAACGCAACAGAATACAGATATAACCATAGATACAGAGATGCAACGGAAATAATGCTTCATTTTATTAATAAAAGAATGACTGCAATAAGCTTACAAACATAATGGAAATAAGCTAGGGCGCTGGTAGCGTATCTCTGAGAAGAGATGTAGCGTACGCAGGCCTCTGAACTGTGTTACATTGAGGCTCGCAGGCCTATTACAGACATAATGGAAATAGATGAGCTATGGTACTGGCAGTGTATCCCTGAGAAGAGATGTGGCGGCTACCAGCCCTTGAACTGTGTTACAATGCAGACATGATGGAGATGTGGCGAGCTAGGGCACTGGTAGCGCTTATCTCTGAGAAGAGATGTATCGGCTCCCAGCCCCCTGAACGGTATTACAATGAGGCTCGAGGGCCTATTTATTGTTGAGAAACAATGTAGAATCCGAAACATCCAAAACCCTAACCGTAGGAGATGAAGCGCCAAAACTGTGGGTCCCGTTTGGGTAAATTGGTGGTTCAACTTCCCGGGGGCGTAACTTTGGCATCCGATCTCCGTTTGACGCACTCAATAGCTCGTTAGAAAGATCTATCTGAGGAGTACAATTTTTGAACGAGCAACATGGTCCATGGACCCATGTTGCTCTCCGTTTTCCCAAAAAACGTCGTTTAGGGCCTCAAAACGGCTCCGGAAGTTTAAGACCCGAAAAACTGCTAAAAATAATAAGTTGTGCCGAAACTTACAAACTGAAGAAACGATGGTGGGGTTCAAATGGACTCGATGGGTGGCCACCAATATCCACTTGGATTATTAATGCCCCAAAACGGCTCCGGGTGTGCAGGACCCGAAAACTTGCTATAAATAGTAAGCTGTGTTGAAGCTGAAAAACTGAAAGAATTGATGCTGCGGGTCCAAATGGAATAGGTGGGAGGCCACCGACATCCACTCGGACTGTTGTTGTTGGGCTCGAGTTGGGAAATTCCACCGAATATCGTCAAATCGTGGGGGCTTTGATGTTCTTAGTGAACTCACGTCCGGATATATGTTTTGCAGTGAACACATCGAGTAAATATATGGTTGACCTCATCACATTCAATGGATTGGTGCCAAGAATCTCTTCATATATCTTGGGTGCACAATCAACCATGGGCTAAGATACATTGTCGAGATTACGAGGCTCCAGGGATATACCGATGTTGATTGAGCAGCCAATGTGGTGGATCGTTAGAGCACATCTACAGGTCGCTTCACTCTTGGTTCTACTTCAATATCTTGGATGAGCAGGAAGCAGAAATAGGTTGCTTTGAGCACCGTCAAGGTCGAATACATTGTAGCGAGCATGGCCTGTTGTGAAGTTGTTTAGTTGAGAAAGCTCTTCAGTGAATTGTTTAGACATGTGCTAGATACCATCATTATCCTTTGTGATTACCAGAGTGGGATTCGTCTTTCGAAGAATCCCGTGTTCCACAACGGATCCAAGCACATTGATATTAGGTACCACTTTGTCCAGGACATGGTACAACGAGGCACCGTAAGGCTCCATCACATTGGGACTAATGAGCAGGTCGCAGATATTCTCACAAAACCCATGGGGAAAGTCAAATTCTTAACCTTCCGTGAGAAGCTTGGTATCATGGATAAACCATATTCTGAGGGTTCTGCTTGAGTTGGATTATGAGCTCTAGGAGCTCCAGGGGGCTTGGGGATAGCTTCTTGGAGCTATAAGCAACCACAGGGCGAGGTTTGCCAAACCTTGTTGGTGTGTATCTTCCCGACCGTTGTGATATTGAGTTGGTTCACCCTCTCTTTGATCTATGCCCCGCATGCATCCTACCCATGGAGTTTCTAACTCATGGGAAGTACCTCTAATTTGGCCAATGAGGTGGGAAATGTGGATAGAGACTAATAGCATGACCGATGGACGCATCGGGGATTGTCATACTCTCTTGTCTAGGATGGGATGTGTCCTACACCTTGATCTGGGATCAAGTTTGATGAGGTTCTTACCTCTAAATTGACTTCGGGTCAATAACTAACTTCGGATTAGTATGTGACTCTCTTGAGTCTGATTGAGGTTTTAACCTCTATGCTGACTTTGGATCCACAGAGTGTGATGTCTTTGTGACTCACTCTCGTTTGTTTGCCCCAAGAGCCAGCAAAGCATGTTACAGCAGGATGACACAGGATTGCAGGATGATAATGATGATAGTACATGATGGTACTAGATGACAGGATGGCACAAGTGGACAGATGGAATTCTCCCCAGTTCAGAGGGATTGTTAATTTTGGGCAACTAGGTCCAAATTCCATGTCGCACTACTCATATGATGATGATTATATTTTTCTTGGATTCCTCTTTCAAAGAGTTGCTAGATTGATCTAAATATCATCTTGTTTGGATGAGCAGAACTTATATTTTGATTTTATTTTCCACACGTGCAAATTGTCAAGGTTGGCCAAATTTGTAATGTAGGCTCACAAGCCCAATAGATGTGTAATATTCCCATTTTTGGTATCACCCATGACAGGGCTAGGAGGGACTTCTAGAGTTAGGAGCAGACAGGTCACATGTACAGATTGGTGCTATCAGTGGGCTCAGGAGCTTTTCGGAGGAGTTTTGAGGAGTTTTCATGGTGTCCGGAGGCATTCGCTTGATATACTCCATCATCCGAGCAGTTTGGCTTTCGTTCCGATGCATTCCGATAACTTTCGGAATTTTGAGTTATTTATGGGCTTAACTCAGCTAATTATGCTCAAGGTGGCATTTCGGGAGGAATATGCGATGGAACACCTTAGTGTAATAGTTCATCGGAACCGGGACGAGGAGACCTACACGATGGGACAGCTAGACAGAGATTTCAGTGACCAGAGGAGGCGTGGTAGCCGATATACCCTTTTCTGCATTAAAAAGGAATATTTTATAATATTTTAATAAAAGGGGAAAGTGCTCCATAAATAAAATAATAATAAAATAATGCTCTAGAAGGCTCCGAGGGATCTATAAAAGAAAGGGAGGAGGCCATTGGGAGACATCTTTGGAGTAGATCATTTGCTTGTGTATGAGAGGTTTGAGGACGTGGTTCTCTACTTCTGCCGTAGCCCCAGGACGGAAACCCTCGGGTGGTTTGTGAGTGTTGGACGAAAACCCAACTCTCTTGAGGAGACTTCACTTAGGAGTTTCACAGAGCTTCAGAGTTTGGTGTGAGGATCATTCAGATCTTCAACTTGGGCTTCATCAGTTTCAGTGGGTTCAGTTCAGCTGTTGCCGGAGAGAGAGTGCAGCAGTACAGTTTGTGGCCAGCACAGTTCAGCAGCTTATCTTGGTGGCCAGTTTTCTATCTCAGCATTATCTGGGTCAGATCTATATGTAAACCCTTTCTATTATCTATAATAAAAGCTGAGATTTTCCTTCTGTTCTATATGGTATTGGATTGCAGTGTTTCCTGTCATTTATTTTACATGGCAATCTTCTGTTGAATACATGTTATTTTACGGCAAAATTATGGTATTCAGTTTTTTTCTGCATTTTAGCTGAAATATCCCATCCGGGATATTACAGTGGTATCGGAGCTGTTGCTCTTGGCTCAGCCTGCGGGTTTATAGTTTAATTGAGAGTTTAGTTGGAAAAGCCCAGTTCGAGAAATAATATTGGAGCGCTGCCGTATGGAACCTCAAAGCTGCATTTTCAGCATTAAAAGAGGTTGACTTATGCCTGAAGGTAAATAGACATTTTTACAGGCCGAAATTATCTACAGGAAATTGATCAATTACAAGGGCTGAGTGCAAATTTGTTACAGCAGTCAAAATTCAGTTCCATTGTTCCAGCGTAATTAACAGAAGGCAGGCCGATATCATTGGAATTGACAGGCGTTGATGATCGAATTTTTATACAGTCAAATATGTGTTATTGTGGGCCGTGGTTAGCTTTCTGAGGTAAGCAAAGTCGTAGTCATTTTCCAGAAAGCCAAACGTTCGATTGGGATAGGCCGCATTAAAATAAATTTATGACGGCAATCTGGTTCTGGAGGCCGAGCATCGGAGGCCGTCCTAGCATGCAGCCGTCATCCACCTCTGTAGCAAGAATTATGAATATTCCTGTAGTTTTGAAGACATATCTGCCAGAACAAAATCGTTGCAGATAAATTTCAAGGGTTTAATTTGCAGACCGATTTCAAAGACGAGTTTGAGATTTTTCTCACGTTGCTGAAAAATACTTTAATGGCCGATTTTATCAAGCCTGCCATTGTTTGCAAAATTGTCTCACCAATATCCTACAGAATTTCGAGCAAAAGGTTGCAGGCGTTGTAATGATTCGAAATTCGGCTAATGGAGAAGCACATCGTAGCTTAATTGCAAGGAGCCGTCAAATATATACATATAATTTTGAGGCTGCATTTGTATTAATTTGCTAAATTATAATATGGTTCGAATTTGCTGGCAAGAAATTGTTTGGTGAAATCATAATCAAAATGAAGCCGTGAGATCAATCTGCCACGAGTTTTTTTGGATTCGAAGGAGAATGCCGTAGAAGCCGGTGCTGCGTTCACCAGGCTCTTGTTCAGATAAATTACTGTGGATGCGGGTGAATTCCACAAATGCTCTGTCTAGTGACTGTAAAACTGATTTATGACACCCGACATATGCACGTGATCTGCCACAGTGGAAGGGGATTGAATCGAGAGTCACGTTCTGGAGAAATGCCGTGTATAATTTTGATCGACGTCAATTTCTAATTGAACGCCGTGTATAATTTTGATCGACGTCAATTTCTAAATAAACGTCGAGCAGAAGGTCGAAGGTTGAAAGCCGTCATACTGCCGCTGTTGGGAGCCAATTCGAGAGCAAATTCTATATTTTGGGCTCGAGCTCTGGACGGAACTGAAATTCTCCTCAGGCTTTGGACGTAAGTGGCCGAGTTACCCTTTTACTGTTGGTTGAGATTATCATCACATAGAGTCATATATACATTCTGAGTTGCAGACCGAGTCATCACTGTGTGTGGCTAAAAGGTAAAGAAGGGATGGATAAATAAATTGAGTTTTAAAGAGGACGAGTTACTGTCCAAAAGAAGTCGATTTGCCTTCTGAAGTGTGCCCAAATTTGCTAAAGTCTGATCTCTGTAAATTCTGAATATTATGTGAATGAAATGCTGTTGGAAGCATTTTCTGGGTGCCTGAGCTTTATGAAACATTCTTTGCCTTCTGCATAAATTTGTTAGGAGATTGAGTATGGCTGTAGCAGGCAATGTAGAGCAGAAATGAGAAGATGAGGTTGCTGATATCAGAAATTAAGAACTGGAGCAGAGCGCCATCACTATCATCAGGACCATCCAAGTTACCAGGTTCTCAAAACCCCTTACTCACCCGTAATATTTGATAGTAAAGCAAAATATATCAGTGATTTCTGAGTTTGTAATCAGTTCTCTGTCTAGGCTGATGTGGTAAGCATCGTTATCTTGCCCTGTCCCTTGCTGTGAACAACATATATATATAAAATTCTGGGCTTAGAAATATAGACATCAGCTGTGGTTAGGACTGAGGGTATCATTGTGTACCATCATTCCTCTCAAAATTGGCAGACTCAGAAAGTGCATTGAACTCAGAAAAACAGTGATTTTATCCTTAGTTAAACCATGGAGGAACTTCTAAACAGGTTGATGAAAGTAAAAGCAGAAAACCAGAGAACAAATCAGAACAGCAAACCCTTCTCCAAGAAGGTACATAAATTGCTCCAACAAGAGCATCCGAGGAATAAACAAAGGGAAGAAGAAGTGGGAAACTGGCTGTTGGTACAAGGGATGGACTTACAGAATGAAAGATCAGAAATTGACGTTTCCATGTTAAAGGAACTAGAATCCTGCCTTTCAAAGGTACAGCAATCTGATTGGTGTTTGAATTGGGCTTTGAAGCCAGCTATGCTTGCATTAATACAAGCCAGATTCTTGGAACCTCCAAGTGAGAGAGTCCAGCTGATAGTTGCCTCTTGTTTCAGCGATATCTTGAGGATAACAGCCCCCTACCTTCCCTACAATGATGATATTATGAGAAGAATTTTCAGATTGATAGTAGGAACCTTTCAGGATTTGGACAACTGTGCAGGCTCTACATTTAGGAGGAAGTTTAAGGTTCTTGAAGCCATGGCCATGGGCCGAACTTATGAGATCATGTTCAATCTTGAGTGTGATGACCTGATTTTGCAAATGTTCCGATGCTTCTTTAGCATTAGGAAACATCATCCTGATATTGTCATAGCACACATGCAGACCATCTTGTCGTCATGTATGGGACACGATGAGACCATTTGCCGGAAGTTGCAGACTAGGTTGCTGAACATTTGGAGGAGAAAGCGGTTGGTCTCGCCTGCTGCTTATGAGCTAGCCCAAGGGCTAGTTGAGCAGAACATTGAGTTTCTCAGGAGACAGTTGACCAGGGAGGAGCAGCTCCAGTTCCGTCGGTCAGGCAGCAGAAATGAGCTGAGGAGGAAGGGACTTTGCTTCATTTGCAAAGAACCTTGGGGGCCTGATCACTCATGTGTGAGAGATGCAGATGAGGTGGCAGAGGTAGAGCAGGTAGACATTCCCTCCGTATGCCAGGGTGAGGGCTCTTCTTCGGAGAAGTCCATGGGATCAGTTGAGGATGCTTCTGGGGAACGAGAGCAGCCATGCAGAGATGATGATGACAGTAGACCAGAGCTGTGTTCTAGTGTGCAGGGTGAGCAGTCAGGGGACTGTATAGGTGGTACTCTGGGTGATGAGTCACTGGTGATGATTCAGCCAGAGCAGCATATGACGGAGCCTGAGTCAGCAGAGGAGGATACTATGGACACCAGGCATGACATTTCCTTGGGTGAGATCCAGATGGGCACCCACACTGAGCCTATGATAGATATGCAGCTAACATTGGGGACAGCCTTTGAGGAGGAGCAGTCAGATGCACAGACACCAGTTGCAGATCCATATCCTCTAGAGACATTGGAGGTCGATGGGATAGTTTTGCAGGGAGCTAGGGCACTAGCAGGTACAGAGGTATTGGATGATGGTCGCAGGCAGCAGTATCATCGGTTTCGGACGGACTTTCGTGTTTTGAGAGAGGAGGCCACGTCAGTACGGGAGGCCATTTTATTGCAGGACCAGGAGCTGCAAGGTATGAGAGTGACTTGTGCCAAGTCGGCGGCCAAGTTGGTCCGCATTGGGGAACGACTAGATTCCCTGATGGTACAATCAGAGGGCAAGTTGGAGCATCCATCTTTGGGCCGACACATTGATGAGGTGTCGATAGATGTAACTGCAATCAGCAGAGCTGCAGTATTTTCAGTGAGTAGTACTCTCCAGGAGTACATTGATGGGGCTTGCAGCATATCTTGCCCACTTTGGCCCATTATAGGGAGAGGGGCTTCTTCCTACAGACAGCTTTCTTTGACAGATAGGGCAGATCAGTGTGAGTCGATTACGGGCTGGCAGCGACACTCTAGGCATATCCCATATGCAGTTGTTGCTACATCGGGTTCTTCTTCCAGGATGGACTGGCGGGAGATCATGAGTTGGTACCCTCTTGGAGGTACAGTATTCTTCGTAGGGAGCATAGCAGAGCAGGGGCCCTTAGACATAGTAGTTGTTACAGGTTCCAGTTGGCAGGAGGGCACCGATTGTCGTTACTTCAGGACTCCTTCCCGATTTCAGGAGAGCAGGATC
Organism: Pinus albicaulis; assembly: GCA_034641835.2. NCBI lineage: Eukaryota > Viridiplantae > Streptophyta > Pinopsida > Pinales > Pinaceae > Pinus > Pinus albicaulis. The sequence goes on from CM076583.1 coordinate 1,056,148,506, forward strand.
AGCGTGGGATTGAGCCAGGAGTTGGATTGGAGAGAGGTGATGAGTTGGTATGCAGTTGGTGGAGCAGCTTATACAGTTATAGGTAAAGCACAACAGGGGCCAGGGAGCATTGATGCTTGTTGGCCGACTTCATTTCATGGGGCATCAGCTATAGTCAGAGGCAGTGTGCAGCCCGAGCCGTGGGACTTGGGCGATGATTGGCCAGGGTGGCGATGGGATCCAGGAGGATTGTTTGTTGACTGGGACAGAGAGAGATCAGTTTGGGATCCCGGCATTGAGGGGTCTGTTCCGAGAGGTTTGACACAGGTGCATAGCACCCAGAGGTTGGTATGGGATCCAGGCATTGGGTCTGAGATGCGGCGGGCCAACAGAGTGGCCCACATATTTCGATTGCTTGAGGGCAAGCAATCTTGGGGCGGGAGGTCTGTAATATTCCCATTTTTGGTATCACCCATGACAGGGCTAGGAGGGACTTCTAGAGTTAGGAGCAGACAGGTCACATGTACAGATTGGTGCTATCAGTGGGCTCAGGAGCTTTTCGGAGGAGTTTTGAGGAGTTTTCATGGTGTCCGGAGGCATTCGCTTGATATACTCCATCATCCGAGCAGTTTGGCTTTCGTTCCGATGCATTCCGATAACTTTCGGAATTTTGAGTTATTTATGGGCTTAACTCAGCTAATTATGCTCAAGGTGGCATTTCGGGAGGAATATGCGATGGAACACCTTAGTGTAATAGTTCATCGGAACCGGGACGAGGAGACCTACACGATGGGACAGCTAGACAGAGATTTCAGTGACCAGAGGAGGCGTGGTAGCCGATATACCCTTTTCTGCATTAAAAAGGAATATTTTATAATATTTTAATAAAAGGGGAAAGTGCTCCATAAATAAAATAATAATAAAATAATGCTCTAGAAGGCTCCGAGGGATCTATAAAAGAAAGGGAGGAGGCCATTGGGAGACATCTTTGGAGTAGATCATTTGCTTGTGTATGAGAGGTTTGAGGACGTGGTTCTCTACTTCTGCCGTAGCCCCAGGACGGAAACCCTCGGGTGGTTTGTGAGTGTTGGACGAAAACCCAACTCTCTTGAGGAGACTTCACTTAGGAGTTTCACAGAGCTTCAGAGTTTGGTGTGAGGATCATTCAGATCTTCAACTTGGGCTTCATCAGTTTCAGTGGGTTCAGTTCAGCTGTTGCCGGAGAGAGAGTGCAGCAGTTGCAAATAGGCCGTCATAGCCTCTGGCCAGCCTTATCCGGGTGGCCGGCTTATCCCCCGCATTATCAGGTTCTATCTATATGTAAACCCTTTCTATTATCTATAATAAAAAAGCCGAGATTTTCCTTTTCCGTTCTATATGGTATCGATTGGCAAAAGATTTCCTCGTCTTTATGGCAATCTTCTCGTTGAATAAATGTTATTTTTCCAGAAGTGTGGTATTCGGTTGTTTTTATGTTTTTCTCGCATTTTAGTTTAAAATATCCCATCCCAGATATTACAGTGGTTGTCACACACCCTCACTGATGGATATAAATAGGAGAGAGATGATGCTCATTTCATCATCATCTAATCACACATTATTCTTGTGATTCAATCAGTTCGTACAACCTAGGAGAGGTTTCTCTTCCTCACACATGTGAATTTGAAGCTAGAGAAATTGCGCATTGTTATGAGGCTTTTTCTTAAGCATTGACCAGCATAAACCGTTGGTCAAATCTTGGAGTTTGACCTTCATTTTTGGACAGAAATTCTGATTTCTTGAGGCCACATTGGAGGGCACAAAAATCGAGGTTGGATGTTGACTTTGACTGCAGACCGTTCACCGCTACGTTGACTGATTTCTTTTGACTTTTGTTGACTTTTTGGGAGGTGTCTTTGAGGGGTGTGTGTGACACTTGGAGAAAGGATGATCTGGTATGTTGGAGAAGTCAGTTTGACCAACTAAAGCCTTTGTTGGCTAGGGCATCCCGTTGACTGTTGTAACAAACATTCCTCTGTATATTTGCTGGACAAGAAGAATTACAAATTCCGATATATTATTTGGCTTGTCTTCTGTTGATCTATTATTATGTTCTATCAGCATTTTACTTTAATGTTTATGTGATTGATGTATTGAATTGGGCCTATAAGAAAGATTGAAGTAAAACTACATTAAGCATCGAACATACCATGGTTATCTAAAATTAACATGTTTCTACTATGTGTGTTTTCTCCAACTGACCCCATTGTTGAAAAGTGTAACTAGGATTGGTCTTCATATTGACTATGTAATTATGAAAAGAAGACAAAGATAATAAAATGTATTTGTTGTACTTGCTTCATGGGTTTCATGAGCAAGAATTTTATTATAGGTTAATAGATTTTTTCTTGATGTCTATTTAGGGTTTGTCTTCTGTTTATAAATGTAAATAGAGTCATGTATATGAAGAGCATTATCATCATTAAAAGCTCCAAGACCTTGTCATGAACCTTGTAAAAGAAAGGCTCTAACAGCCATCAAGATAGCTCTCCTTCAAATGCTGAAAAATATGCAATATAGTTGGCACTATATGCAGTGAGAAGTCAGCCTCCTAACAGTCATGTCGGCTCCCAAAATAGTCACATTGGTTCACAAGTCAGGTCGGCTTATATACAGGGGCAAACAACTATCTATACCCTAGCAGACTTCATAGAAAACACAGAATTTGTTAGGTCATCTCTAAAGTTTAGTGCAGATTATACGACGAGTTTCAGTGTGGATTTTTGAGGAGTTTCAGGACTGGTTAAGTGCGGATCATCCTGAAGCAGTTACAATGTTGAAGTGTGGATCATCCTGAAGCATCTACAGCGTTGAAGTGCGGATCATCCTAAAGCAACTATAGCATTTGAAGTGTGAATCTGTCCAAGTGTAACAGCATTGTTGAAGTGCGGATTTGTCCAAGTGCTAGAGCAATGTTAAAGTGTGGATCAAACTAAAAAAGGTTTGCGAACTGTCTAGAAGTGAAAGAGATGATCAAAGGTAACATTGGTTTCCAGTTCCAGTTCAAGAAAAGGTTGGATCAATTGTCTAGACAGTAAAAAAGTGACAGGAAGTAGGAAAGTAAATCTATGATTTACTTTTTACTTTCCTATCTACAACTTATGTACATCTCAAGTAACTGAAGTTATAAAGGAAGTGTTGAACAGTGCAACTTGGTGAATAGAAGAAAGATCAGCATTGAAGGACATCAAAGAAGTAAGGACAAGGTCTTGGATGCATATATAGGTCAAGGGTCTAATTCTGGGACATGGTACTTGTCATCTGAAAATCTATAAGAAGAATATCTCATGGGTTTTCCTCTCCAAGAGGGAGAGGTTTTGCCCTAGCTCTAGCAACCTAATTCTTGTGTTTCGTGTCTTTTGATAATTGACTTCATGAAAGATTTAATAAGCTAACAAAGGGAAGACATAAGTAACTCAAGTAACCTCACAAGTAATTATCAAGAAGAGAATTTTTGAATTAATCACTAGCTCTACAAATTCTCAACACCCATGCCTTCCTTTAATACTTTTCTCGTTGAACATTCAACGGTCGTGATCTAATCTCTAATCGACGGCTACGATTAGAAAAGACTTGATCCACGTCACTTAGAACATTCTCACCCACATGTTTTAATTAATTCACTTTAATTATTTAATTTCCCTAAGTTAGACTTAGGGTCTCCACTAAAATAATTAATTATTTGAATAACTCTCACACCTGGTGGGATTTCTCCAAACGTTTTCTTGGTCTTGGAGATCTCATGTGTTCTAGCCCCTCCACAAAGTTTCGGAGCTAGAGCACATCTGATGCTACCCAAAATCTCAACACTCCCTCTTAGCGAGGAACATTCTCTAACAACACTTTAGCCCAGAAGCGTTACTCTAATCCATGGCATCGGTCCCTGCGCTGCTGATGCTTGTCCTGCTGCCTCTCATCCACTATGTTGCTACCTTTTGTACTGCTGCCAATGACTCTACCACAGTCACTGCCTCATCTGTACTGCAGCTCCCTCTCAAATGTTGCATCATGCTGCCCATAACACTGCCACTGCTAACTGTTGCACTGCAACTCAGTTGCTGAGAAGTAAGCAATTGAAGGACATCATCCAAAATACTGACAGACAAGTCAGTTTGGCTGCATCTCGGTACTGAAGCACCCTCTACTGTTGAACTGCGCAGACCCTCTGAAACTTTGTGTTGTTTGCTGCTTTTCACTACGTAAGCACTGCCTCTACACTGTTGAATCCCATCAGCCTCTACACTGTTGCTGCCTCTGCTCTACACTGCTCCAGTCTTCAACATCCTAGCTCTGCCAATGTGCCTTCACAATCCTCTGCACCAACTGACTCCAGTCATCCTGCTACTGTCATTAAGGGCTCTCGTAGCTCGTATGTGATCCAAGAGTTTGGGCACCTCAAGGATCCTGCCCCTTCACCATTTGTAGCTCAATCAACAGATCTATGTCACCCCACCTCTTCTCTCGAGGTACATGAGCACTCATAGCGACATCATCATCACTACCATCATCCCCCTTGGTTGCCACAACCTTAGAATTTGAATCTTCCTTGCCCTTCCTAATTGGCGAAGTATCCCAATTCGCCACATCTGAAGCACTGGACCTTTGAGACGTCCTTTTTCTTCTTCCCTTGTTGCTAACTCTGTCCCTTAGATGCGAGAGCCGCATCTTCCTCCTCCTCCTTGATCTTGGCTTTTCCGTTGTTGCTTCCCATCTTGGACATCCTCCTGATCTCCTCTTGACAAAGAGTTGCCCACATGTCCTCCCAATTTGGAAGTTGTGCTCTACCCAAAATACTTTGGAAAAAGGTCTCCCAATCATCGGTGACTGCATTTAGGGCAGTCCTCACCATGAGACCATCATCAGGCGTCGCCCCCATAGCAAGGAGTTGATCTCAAATTGCCTTCAATCTAATAAAGAAGGGATCGATTTCCTATCCCTTGTGCATCTGAAGTACTCGCAGTTGATTCTCCATAAGCATCTTCCTCTGGACAGAAGTATCTTAATATAATGTGGTCAAGGTCGTCCACATCTCATTTGTCGTATTCTTCTCGACAATGTGTGGGACGACATGATCCGTTACCCCATCCATTATCAAGCACTTGGCCCTTGCTTGTGTTTCCTCATACTTCTTCAACAGATCAGCGTCAACAGGAACAACTACAGCCTTCTCAGCATAATCTTTGATGTGATATTCATCAAGGACTGACAGGATTTTGGCCTTCTAGATAACAAAGTTAGATGCACCATCTAACCTGTCCTGATCCCTCAATCCATGCGAGGCCATCTCTACTCAAAAAAAAGTGTCGAAATGGGTGCTCTTCTCACTTCCTCTACTACTACTCTTAGGAAGAGACTGGATTTGAGTTTCTTAGCGATAGAAACCCTCTAGAGAATACGCTCCCTTTGACCAGTGACTTCCTTCCCGGAAATCCTCCACCAATTCTGTCAAATCAACCCTCTCCAATCACTCTGTTGATTGGATCTCAGACTTCTTGGCTAGAAAGTCTGCTGAGGAACTGTTTTCCCTTACTTTGTCAACCCTGCTAGACACTGTTCTGTGCCAGCAAAAACAATGCCCCACCGGCAACTTCGAAGAACAAAACTGCACCTCCAACCACAGAAACTGGCACAGTGTCACCCCCTCTCGGACTGCGTCACCCTCTTGGACCTGCCTCAGCCACTGCGTGAGCTCTGCGTGAGCTATACAAGCTTTGCGTCAGCCTCGTTGTCAGCTCTACATGAGCTAGATAGCCTCTGTGTCACCCCTGTTGGGTCTGCATTGTCCCTCTAGTGTTGCGCTGCCTCTTTCCGGATCTGTGTTGTCTCAACCGCCTTCTTGCAACAAAAATCTTCGTCACTTTGTTGATGGCTTCAACTCCCCCTGATCTGCAATAGCTCTGTACCATGTGAAAATTTCTGAATCCTTATTACAGAAACCCTACTACAGTATTCCTATTTACTTCTCCTACTTGTTTGATTTAATTTAACAAGTTACTTTCCTGAATTATTCAGTAAAACATCAAAGTAAATACTACTACAGCCTACACATACATACAGATCAAGTACTAAAGAATTAAGCACAATGACAAAGGACACAATATTTTTTGGACAAATGTCCCCAGGAAATCCCAATGCAGGAAAACCGATGTTGCAGCTCTTGAGGTTTTATTATTATGCAGAATTATGAATATAAACAATGGCACTAGTAGTGGTTTTCCCAACAAAGAAATCACGATAGATGTACCTCTATCTCCGGAGACAGAAAATATGGTTGATCCAGCTGAGAATGAGGAACCCCACAGGTGGCTACGCAGTCACTGCATCACCCTTCAGTGTGGTTGCGTCACTCTGTCTGATTTGTTGAATACAAGCCCTTTCTGGCCCACTAAAACCCCAGTGTTGTAGCCTCTGGCTCTGTGTCAGCCCCTCCTGGCCTGCGTCAGCCTCCTGTGACTGCTTCAGCGTCTACGCTGTCTCTACATGAGCCTGGCTAAGTCTGCGTCACCCCTGTTGGGTCTACATTGCCTCTGTGTCACCCTTCCTAGACTGCACTGCCTCTCTGGTACGGATCTGCCTCTTTGCAATTGTATTCTCGACCTCGAATTCAGAAATGACTATGTCGATTTGCCCCTCGCTGCACTGCAAGCTCACTCAAAAAATCTCAGCAAACCACGCCCCAGAATTTCGACTTAGCACCACTACTACCAGTCTGTGTGTGTTCTCCAACTGACCCCAAGCCTTTCTTTAATACTTTTCTCATCGAACTTTCAACGACTGTGATCTAATCTCTAATCAACGACTAAGATTAGAAAAGACTTGATCCACGTCACTTAGATCATTCTTAACCACATGTTTTAATTAATTCATCTTAATTATTTAATTTCCCTAAATTAGACTTCGGGCCTCCATTAAAATAATTAATTATTTGAATAACTTTCACCCCGGGTGGAATTTCTCCAAACGATTTACGGGTCTTGGAGATCTCATGTGTTCTAGCCCCTCCACAAAGTTTCGGAGCTAGAGCACATCCGATGCTATCCAAAATATCCAAAATCTGAACACCATGTCTTTAAACTTTTGTGCTTTGAACTTTCAAGTTTCAGCCTGCTACTTGTTTGAAGTTTGAAGTATGAACTTGTTGGAAATACTGAGAGGGGGGTGAATTAGTATTTCTTTTACACTTGTTATTTTATGCCAGTTAAGATCACTTAGTAAAAGTTAAAACCAAAACATAAGATGTACAACAAAAAAATAATTTTATTAATAATAATGACAATGTCTCCAATCCTCTTTACAACAAATCAAGTAGAATAACACTTCGGGTCTCCAACCCTAAACAAAGACTCCAATCTTCAATTGCAAATCAGGCTCCAACATATACTACACAAAGCCCCAACTTGGTCTACTTGAGGACTCCAATCCTCTCAATAAATTCAAGCTCCAACCTGATTTTCCACAAGGCTTCAACCTTGTGTGAGGACTCCAATCCTCTAGGGCTCTAGCCCTCTTAGTCTGCTTTCATTCTTCAAGGTGGCTTTAGTGTTGCTTCAAGGCATCCAATATATTCTTCAAAAAGTTCTGAAAATAACTCCAAAAGATGTTGTCAAACAAGCTCTCCAACTGTACTCAAAGATGCTTTCACAAGGTGCTTCACGGGTCCTTAATAATGCTTCAAACTTCCTACAAGACCTGCTTCAATTGTGTTCAATCACACTTCAAGTGTGTCCTCAAAATTGTCTTCAATGTGTTCCTCAAATTTAGCTTCAATCTAGCTCCATGGAAGTGTCTCCAGGACCGTCTTGTCATCACCTAACAGATCACCCCCAGGAGGTCTTTAAGGATTCTTCAACGCCCTTTCAAGGGCTCTTTAAGAGTTGCTCCAAGTAGACTTCAATCAGCCGCTACAGGATAGTCCCAGGGACTTCAAGAGGTTGTTGAGGGTTGTTCTTCAACCAGCCTTCTCTGCTCCAAAACTGCCCTTCAAAATGTAAGGTCAACAAGGCCAACAAGTCTCCTTCAATAAGGCTTCTTCAAGAGCACTTCAAAATTGTCTTCAATGGTATTCTAACAAGGCTACTCCAAGCTTCAACAATGCTCCACTAGATCTGCCCAAAAAGGAGTCTTCAATGGTGCTTTAAGATTGCCTTAACAGGGCTGTTGTAGACTTCAACAAAGCTTCACAAATGCTTCAACAATGTTCCAGTCATTACTTCTATAGGCTGAGATAAAATTCACTGTAGGTTTGTTCCCATACAAGCTCCGAGATGATGCTTTTATGAGGTGTCTGAGTTTAAGGTCAGGTCTGAAGGTTATACTGTCACAAGTCCAAGCTTTTTACAGCCTAAGTGTATGCCAAGGTTCACTGGTCCGAAGATTTATCCCTATGTTGCACGAGTTTCTCGAACAAGGGAACATTGGGAACTTGGGTACGGGTGTCGGGAATGGCTAGAAGTTTCCCCAAAATTTACAGCAAACGGTTGATTGGGAGAGTCAATATTATATAATAAAAAATTAAATAATATAAAATATATATATATATATGATTTAAAATTCTTATATTTTTGTCCACGGGGTCTTGGATATACTTGGACATACAGTGATCAGGCACTCCTTCATGTGAAGTCACCAATTCAATTCCCCGCCCCGATCGGGGTGATATATTGGACATGTTGAAGATGTAGTCCTGCCAAGCTTACAAAAAAAAATCTTATATTTTTTAAACTTTTAAATATCAAAAAAATCAAAATATCATCATTAAATTAGTTTAGAAAAAAATTATATTTTTTATATCAATAATCAAAATTAGTTGAAAAAAACATTATATTTTTTATATCAATAATCAAAATTAATTTAGAAAAAACATTATGCTTTTAGTTTTGATATCTAAAAGCAAAAAGAGCTTTAACTCACTGATCACAGATCGGCAATATCCTTTTCTGCCTAAATGTGAGTTCAGTCATATGGTAAGTGCAGATCCGAGCTTGAAAAGAGCTACTACAGGTTGTTCTGTTTACAAATCAAACCAATCTAATCTGCAATATGTAGTCCTTTGTTTAAAAAGATATAGCCCAAACTCCAATCACAAAAAAATCAAAATATGATTTGCCCAAATATTTCATCCTCCTTTGCTTTCTCGAGTTGCTCCTGTCCTGCTCTTTTCCTTGTCTTGACCAAATTGGATGGTCGAAATGAAGATGTCCAGCATCTATTTATAGTCGTTCGATCATGTTTGAAAGGTCGTATCCTTTGGGACATTTGAGCCAGCCGACCTGTGCATGTATTAAATCTGACCTGAAATATTTATGTAATTCAAACAATTAATTTTCTGCAAGGCTTATGTCAATTAATCTTTTGTTGTTGAGACCCAGTCTTGTATGTTAATTAATCTTTTGACTTGGGACACTTTTTCCCACTCTTTCTTTAGTTGTCTCATTTTAAAAAACATGCTACTCTGTCCTCAAAATAAGCATAGGCTTCAACGATCTTTCTTCAAGAACCCATTTATAAGGGTACAGCAGATATGCATACTTTGTACCAACATTTCTCTGCTCCATCTGATCTCTTTGTGCACTATGACAGCCCTATTATGATCAAGCCACTGATTGCTAGGGCTTCCTCCATGCATTTAGGGTATCAGCATGTATTACTTCATCCATACATCTAGGACATATTAGGGCATCCATACATCTAGGGCATATTAGGGCTTTTTCATGCACCTAGGGTTTTATCACAATCAGCATACACTTTTTTATCTAGGACATATTAATTCATGCTTCAACCAGAGCTTGTTTCAACAATGCTGGGGTCTTGACATCAATGACAACCTTATCCAACAGAACTTTGCAGAGTAAGAATTTAAAATAGGGTTTTCAATATCCCACATTTGAAATTGCAGATTGGAATTTTATAAATGGCCCCAAAAGTCAAAGATCCTGCATGGATCAATGCTGATCTTGTTGATGAGAAGATTTATTGCAAATTTTGCATGAAAAGCAAAGTGGTTGGAAATGGATTTGTAGGTTGAAAGAACACTGGACTGGTATAGGAGGCCAAGTTGCCCCATGCATGGCCCCATTAAAGGAAATTAGACAGATTAGATTGGAATTGCAAAATCCACTTGAAAAATTTAAAGAAGACAAGGCTAGGAAAAAGGGATGGTTTTATCATGTTTTTCAGACTCTAAAGCCTAAAGGCCATTTAAAGCCTCATCGATTATGTATTTTCTTGCTAAAATGTAATGCACTTGGTGCCACTTTGAAAAAATTGTATGCATGAGCAGACTTTACAAATTTTGTCTCTAAGGGTTTCGAATCATGGTCTCCAATCTTTAAAATATGTTTTATTATTAAAATCTAAGTATTTTATGTATTTTTTAGTAAACTAAGTCATTGAGATCAGATCGGTCTGAATCAATTAGAGCCCGAGCCCGAGTCCAAGTTGAACCTCAACTGATTCTAAGTCTGAGTTTAAAAACAATCATTCCTGCAACAAATCTAAACACACGCAAGTTGGTTCTGTCTATGGCAATACCTTTTGGCTAAAGAAGCTGCAAAACGAACATAAAGAGTGGATTCCTTGGTAGCAACTTGAGAAGGAGGGTTGTACGAATCAGCCACAAGGTTTACAGGTTACAGGTAAAAGCATCTTATGGATAGGGTTTTTAATAAGTTCAGACAGGCCCCAAAGGCCTGCAATATGAAAATTTGGCATGCATTGTTGCCTAGGTAAAATCAAGTTTGTTGGTGGCTTGGCTTCTTTACATAAACCAGGCCAAATACATGTAATGCAAACAGCTGTATTTATCACTTTGCAACACTTCACACCTAATAACATTGAAAGCTGAATTTGGAGTACAATTCAGAGAGATGTGGTATAAACAGACAACAATGAAATATAAGATAATGGACAGCATAATGGAGAATTTCAACCATTTGTACATTCACAATCATCACATTCAACAGATGATTAGGGGTGATCAGTTTGAGCTGCAAAGGTGCACAAATGAGCAGCAAATGTCAAGCATCTTCTTATGTGAATAAAGATTACAATGCTCGTTATTATTTCTTATTTCGATGGCAGTGATCTCAAGCTTCAGTATGTAAAATGAGAGACAGAAAAATTACTACCTGCATAGTAGTGCTTCTTGCCTTGTTCAAAAAAATCATTATGTGCTAGCTTCAGACCACCTAACTATATGACAAGTTCCCATTGAATTACATCTATGCACAAAAGACATCATTTGCATGGCCTCAAAATTAGGCATTGCAAAGTGTAAATCCTCAGCTATACTTTGAAAATGTAAATCCCGCAAGCAACTTAAGAAATATAAGCTGTAGAAACATACGCTGGAGCTGATGACTGCATTTCACTAAAACTCCGTTTTGACTTGTGTTTTGATTTCTTCTCACGTTTCTTATTTCTGGCAGAGAGATATTCCAATTACATAGGGTTTCTGAAAACTCTTCCAACTAAAAGTACCTATATCATATCATAATGTACCTCTAGACTGCACATTTATTCATGTTGGGAATCAATGTACATGGAGAACATAAGAACATACTCATCATGAAGACCTGGATTCCGGCAGTGCTTGAGCTTTCTGTCAATGTGTCTCATATCTTTGGCTACAGGGATCTTGGCATCCTTTACCTATAAACAAAGGAAATTCAAATTTTCAAAACACAAATCAGTTTGTACCAAATTCCATTCTGCTGTAACATGACAAAAGATAGGTCCACTGGGCATGGGCATCTCCAAAGATTTGTGCTGGTATGGCATGAAATATTACCATTACATCAATATCATTAAGAAAATTAACAAGCTCAGCCTCCGCATGGGTGTTTCTTTGTCGGCTGCAAACACTCTTCACATATCTGCAAAAAAACACGTCGATAATAGAAATGGAAATCAAGGACGACAAAACTCAAAATTATCCAATAGCTATATCAATTTTTAATACAATATCAAGAGGGAAATTGAAGTGCAGTTCAGAACCTGTCAAAGTCAAATGCCTTGAGTTCTTTATTCAGTCTCCGTAAGGCAGCCAAAGCTAGCTGTAAAAATCATTTTATAATTATTTCATGTTCCTTAATAAATAGACCAACAGATCGAGATTAAGTTGTACACATTAAACTAACTTTCCACTCCACAAAATATCTATTACTCCCACAGACTAATGGCATGTCATGTTCTTATATATATCATATATAATGTGTTTGCAACACATCCAACTACAAGATTTATAACTATACAGCTATAATTTTAGAATAGTTAATTTCCAGCCTCAAGCTTCAAACTTTTGAGTTTATAAGTGGTTAAATAAGTTAAATTGTTTCAGAAGTTGCATAAAAATGACGATTACCTGAAAAAGACAAACTAGGTGGTAATAGCAAGCTATATTTCCCGAGGGAATGACCTGGTATGCCTTGTTCTATACTACTATATGAACAGCCATAGCTCCATAAATTGTTGCCAAAGACGGGATGACAAATTATTTTCTAAGAGAGAAGAATGGCTTAAAGTGATCATAGAAGACGATGAATGATTTAACTTGTATTTCTACAAATTAATTTTCAATGCTCCCAAGAACTATACGTATCCTTTCCAGAAAAAAGGATATTAAATGATAAAGAAGGAATCAGACATCTACGTCATGTCAACCTACTCCTGATTGACTAGGACGTGCAATTTCCACATCCGATTACAAATTATGAGGGACCATAAGAAATTATATATCTACCTAATTGATTCAATGAAACAAATGCAACATATTGAACAATTTGAATGTGTAGTGAGCAACACACAGTAAATTAACAGGAATACCAACTCGAACATAATATATCTATTATCAACCCAATAAATTGGTTAAGAATAGGAGATAAATCTGAAAGTTTTCTTAGTGTAACTGAAAATACATCAACAGGAGCTAGCAGCCCTCAGAAAAGGATGAAGAAATCATTACTCACCTCTCAACATAGCCATAAAGGAATTAGGGACACTGTTGGGAAAAATGCTAAAGATAAGATAATTTTATTAATGTCCAAGAAATGACCACAAAAGTAAGTCAATGGGACTGAAGAGCACAACCAGTATGAAGACAATGTGGGAGTGCTAGCGCAACTCCTAGAAAATGCCAAAAGTAATACAACGAAAGAAACCTACATAAATGTATAAAAATGTGGTGAAGGTATGGTGATATAAAACACTAAGTGAGTTGTCCAAGTCTGAAGGTGGGAAACCCACCACAAGAACCTGTCAAGAGAGAGAGTGAGAGAGGGAGATCAGACAATGGGGTTGATTATGTAAAAGTCTCTTGAATCTGATGGCAAAGGGAAAAGGGGGCGAACTGGACACTAGTTAACTGTCGAAGTCTATTGGAACCATCAAGGAGACCGCCTACATACTCCTAACATTCGATCTCAAAAGAAAAACCCCGGATAGATTTCTAGTTTCTCCTCTACATTTGGGAGGTAGTTTGATGGGCAGAGCATGCTCTAATTTGAATCCATCTGGAGCTGATCTCTCTAATGCTTCGAGAACATGTGGCCTGATGTACGTTCCGACACTTCCGAATTGGTCACAATAATATCGGGTTGTCTACTAGTGGGGGAGACTAAGGAGAAACCCGAGGTCTTACCATCCTATTGTCTAGTGCACTCTGGAACTCCGCCTATAATTTGTTGCTCCTATCTGATGGATCAACAAAGAAGTATGAAGTAATTAGTTTGGTCATCCAAGGCAAGGTATGGCATGCAGGAGTTAGATATCTATGGCTGAAAATATCCCTAATGAAGAGGGTTGAGCATCTCTAATCCTGGTACTAGAAGAAATTAGAGAGGGAGCTAGAAACTTCATTAATATGCATAAAGATGAAGTTCACATTTATACCATAGCAATATACCATAGCTTGTTCCAAAACACTATCTAGAAAAACAATGAAGACCATAGCTCACACCAAGAAGCTCCAACAAGCTAGCATCACACAAGCATTGCCTCAAAGGCAAGATGTCTCTTCTCTTTCACTTTACCGAGTACATCCTAGGTTTTCATCTCAAAACCTTCATCTCTAAATCTACAAGGGATGAAACCCTATCCTTAGTATTCAAGTTGCTCCAAGAAGCTCCAAAAAACCCTAACAACTCCAAGACAAGAGAGATAAAGCACAAATGAAGAACTAAGATAGTAATACCAGTGCAATCCTCCTAGTCACATTTTAACACAAGATGAACAAGAATGAATGAATATGAAGGTACTCTCCTCTTCCACAGTATCTATGAGAGTTAAGGGACACCACAATACATATGTGGACCTTAGCCCTTACAAGCAACCTACAAAGCCAAATATAGGCTCACACATTTGGAGCACTCCATGGGTACACAAGTCAAGCTCCACGGTGATGTCTTCCACAAGAAAGTATCCAAATACAAGGGAACTCCACAAAATGCGTCCAATGCTCCTCCTAAAAGCATCTAATCCTTCCAATGGGCCTCCTAAACAAGTACTCCACTAGGTCCACCCCCCCTTCATGAACATTATCGAATCTTTGGTGTCCCCAAGTCAACTCCAAGCCTTCATGCAACCATCCAAGCTACCTCATGATGTCTAGGACCCAATGCCCTGCTCCAAACTACCAAACACTCTTTCTCCAAAAGAGAGCAATTTCTAAGCAATCAACCTACTCCCTATGGCCAACATGTATCACTAAGCTATTGAAGGTCTCCTGTATCTCCCAACACCCTAAGGAAGAATGCCATGCAAGCACCCAATTGAGGTCAAGAAAACACTAAGTAAACCATCTCCAATGTGCAAACCATCACCATGTGCCCCGAATCTCATGAAGCAACCCCAATCATGGCATAAATGCTTTCAAAGTAACCACAAAAGCTAACACTCATAGCATGGTAGCTAACCCAAAGCGAATATAAGAAATTTCTCAAAGAAAAAAATAATGTTAACTAAATAAATGTAGGGGACACAACCTTTCACCTTAATAACTAGTTAATGTTTATAAAGTATACCATCACAAGACTCATCATATAATCTCTATATCAATCAATCATTTATATAATCAATATAATATATCTATCCTATATGGATTTCTCATCATTGTCGTGATTAATTTAGATACTCAATTTTTGAACCAAATTGGTTCAATGCACCTCTCTCTATTATTGCACACGGGAACCAAGAACAATGAAGTTGGAGCACCATTACTCCTAGAGAATACTAACTAAGCAACAAAATAAAAATATAACACCCAAGAGTAGGTGTTCAACCAAAACACACTTTTTTAAACTTGGCTTCGATAATTTGTATGGCATAAAAGAAAGGGAATCCAACCTTAGCATGTTGGGCTAGTTAGGTTTTGGCTCATTTTATCAAAGAGTAGTGGCATCCCTTTTCTCATGAGGATCGACTAGAGTTAGTATGAACAATGCTAAACCTATTCAACTACACTGCTCTATTCAGTAAGGATGCCCTCTTTCTCCTTATTTTTATGTTGTTGCAACAAATGCCATTGCCTATGTTTGGGAGGTTTCTAAACTACAAAGCAAGATCTATGTTGCATCTTTTCCTAGTTGTAACTAGCTTCTTAATGTTCAAATGTTTACTTTGCAGAAGATTCATCCTTGAGACTCGAATTGACTTGGTGATTTGTGGAGGGTACTCGTCTATCCCTAGACACCATTTATGGAACTAACAAGTGTTGAGAAATCTAGGGCAGAGATGTTAGATGATTTCTCTTATAATGATAACTGCTTGTGAGGACATTTTACTTTTCTTAATTAGGTTCTTCTTGTACTTGATTGTTATTATGTGTTCTTCATCAAACAACTATCAAACCATAAAGAATAATGAGACAAAGGACACAAGATGTAGGCGATCAACCAGGGCCAAAAGCTCTCCAGCCTTAGAGGAAAACCTACAAGAATTCTTCTTCCTATAGAAACTTCAATTGACACATTCTAGGACCTAGAACATTGACCAAGAACCCCTCCAAGACCAAATCAATGCTTCGTCTTTGAATAGCTTCTTCTCCCAACAACTTCGACCTACTCAGCAACTATAACTTCTACTTGCCCAGAAACTGCAATTTCGACTTGCCCAGAAACTGCAACTTCGATTGCAAACAGAAACTGCAACTACAACTGCAACTGCAACTTCGATATGCCCAAAAACTGCAACTTCTCTTCTTCACTTGGGTAGATTCTCTCTCCTAGACAATTCGACTTCTAGAACAATTCTTTTTGGTGACCTATATTCAATTCTGCAACTCGGTTCCCTAATTCTTGTAACCCAAAACCAAATCTAAAACTTCGACTTTTCTCCTTCTTTAGTCTTCCTTTTCTTCGCACTTCCTTTTGTCCTTAAGATCGAACTTGAGTGAGTAAGAGTGTGTGTTCTCCAAATGAGGTCGAGATCTTCTTTATATAGGGTTCACATAGGTTCGAATTGCTTCCTTTAGGCTGACAAGAAGTTTCCTTAGGCCGACTTGAACTTTGTGCCATGACGAGGTCTTGGAGGGTCTTTTGACTTGATTATGACTCAATAAATTTTTCTTTACATGACAATGACTCAATGACTTTATAACAAAAAATAAATTCTCTTGAGCATGAAACCCATGCCTCAAGACATACAATAATAAATTTATTTTTCTCTTTTCATTAAATACATCAAATCATGATTACATATGTCATTATGAAGACCGAACCTAGTTACATATTTCAACACTCTCTTAACTAGGGAGGTATTCATAATCCATATAAGGTACTTGGGCATTCTCAATCTTAAGAATTCTCATAAGAAAAATTAGATTGGTAACCCATCTGTATAGCATCATATCATCCAACATTGTCACATAGCAAGGCCTTGACTAACACCTCTATCTCTCCACAAGATCAGAGCACAATGTTGGCGAGATCAATGATTTATAGACACCCTCATCATTGTCTCTCTCGAAACATAACCCACTTGGGTTCACTCAAAGCATGTTCCATCAGGACTATTCTTATCTTGGATTCCCAGTCCTCAAAGAATATTGGTCCTCTACGACTACTCTTATCCTAGATGCCCTATCTCATCCTCAAAGAGTATCGAATGCCAGATGCTTACCCAATCCTCCTTTCTATCTTCCCAAATGAAGACAAGAAGGATGTGTCCATCTCTCCCTCTTAACTTAGGGAGGACATACCTATTCCACTGAAAGGATCTACCTAAGCTCCCTCTTAACTAGGGACTTGACCGAGCTTCCTCTTGATCAGGGATTTGCTTCCAACAGCTCTTCAGGTGGAGATAATTAGAAAAATCAACTACTTGTAGACCTCCTTCCATTGATGTCATGCATTTCGTCTTTTTCATAGAGTCTACGTCTTTTCGAGACTTCTTCGTAGGGCACAAACCATCCATCACTTTCATCCATGAGTCATGCCAGTCATGTCATCCTTCTCTTTCATCGGAAAGTGATCTATTAATCCATATCTAGCCTTTATGTCATGCCTTGCTACCTTTTTCGCATCATGTTTCCTTCAGGATCTTTCATCCTAGCACGAGTCTCAGTTGTAGAATGTGAAAAATTCCTAGATCTTAAGCAATCTAAGGAATCCTATTGCAACCAACTGGATTACTTCTCCTATTATGTAATTTACTTCACACAATTATTTCTGAATAATACATGAAATATTGAAGCATCACCGAAGCATCCTACACTATAATACTCATGATTCTGAAACAAGGAAACTAAACAAGGAAAATCATTCACACATATGACACCTTTATTTTGGACTAAGTCCCCGAAAAAACCCAATGTGGGAAAATCGGTGCAGTAGATATGAGGGTTTTATTAATAAGCAGTAGCAATATTTGAATACATCTCTAAATACCCCCAGGGTAATTCAGTTATAGAGAGAAATACTGGCAAAAGAATTTGTGAGGATTTACCTCACTTAATCAATAAGTTCCCGGTTGATCTGGATGAAGAGAAAAATGCCCTAGGGAGGCACTGCGCAATTCCAGCGCTATACCTTCCAGCCTCTGTGTCACCCCCTTCTAGGCTCAGCATTCAGCCCCAGCCAAGTCGTTTTGCCTCTGTGGACCCTGAGGAACAACCTCCCAATGTCACTTTCCAGATGCCGGCCTCTGAAACTGATCCACAAGCAAAATTTCCAAAAACCCTACTCTACCTCTGTGTTGCTTCTGCGTGAGCCCTACGCAGTCACTGCGTCAGCCCCTTTCCTTTAGCGTTGGCTTTGTTAGATCGCCTCTGCCTCTCTCTGATTGATGCTCCACCGGCTGAGAAAATCTCTCTCTCCGGATGTTATCTCTACCCCTCACTGCTCATATCTCTAGCTCAAATTTCTCAGCAAACCACACCCCAGAAATTTCGAACTCCTAAATCAAGTCGGTGTATCTTTCCAAATGGCCCTCAAGCCTTCCTTTATAGTCTTCTCGTTGAGACGTCAACGGCCGAGATTAGATCTCTAATCAACGACTAAGATTATAACATGACTTGATCATCTCACTCATGTTTTATTAATACCCTTTAATTTTTTAATTTCCCTAAGTTTAACTTAGAGTCTCCATTAAAATAATTAGTTATTTTAATAAAACATTAACCGAGTGGAATTTTCACAAACGGTTTCTGGGTTCTTTGGAATACCAATGTCTAAGCCTCTCGACAAAATTTGAGACTTAGAGCACTTTCTAATGCTACAAAAATCAACATTCCCTCTTAGCGAGGAAAGTGCTCTAGCAATTATGCCTACTGCATAGTGCTCTGACTTTGAAGCATCCTTCGCACTACTGAAGTCCATCAACCACTGCGCTGCTACTGCCATTGTACTATTGCCCATGACACTGCCACTGCCATTGCGGCATCTATACTATAGCTCCCTCTCAAGTGTTGCATCCAAAGTAACAAAAATCGCGATCGGGATAAAATCGTCGAGGGGAAAAAATCGGAAAAAATCGTAAAAATCGGGAAAAAATCGGCACATACAAAAATATTCATTTTTTTTCAATTTTTTTAATATCTAAAGCATCTACAGCATAAAATAAATGCATTGACACATAAATATGAAAAAAAAACTAATATATAAGATTTGAATCATGCCCCCTATACCCTCGGTGTCTTCCAACCATGCTTGTAGGCTAGTGCGGCACTGCCGTACTTTTTCTTTTTCCAAATACTCAAGTACCCAGACTACGCCTTTAGCAACATTCGTTAGTTATTATACAAATGTTCTTTCAATTATGCGGAATAAAACATAAACATCAATATCCAATCCACAAGTACGCCCATACATACAAGGGAGGGGCAACTCCCTGTTAAAATGAGTCCGCCCAGATAATATGTTTCATAAAAGTACAAGTACAATGTCCAATCCAGCAGAAGCCACTCCTGCTCCTTGGCAGGGCTATTTGCCTTTTGGCCAAGCTCTAAGGCTTGCCAATCATCAAACTAGCCTAGAACAAGCCTTTTACAATCGTCAAAGTTCACCTACGGAGAAGTGCCGCCCAAAACTAATATATAAGATGTGTAATATCATGTCTAGTGCTACATCACACATAAAACTGAATCTTGTCCTGAATACTAAGTCCTGAGTCTCAAGAGTCAACTCGGCCTCAAAATATCAACAAAAAATATAATAATGTATCTCATATCATGAGTCATAATGTCATATACAAAGGAATGTCAATGCACCATATAACCTATGGTCCTATACTATTGATTTCCTCTGCCCCTCTTGCGAGAAAATACAACAACTTTGCCTTTCTCTCTAGATGAAGAAGTTGGCAGGACTGGCAATGGGCTCTGTCGTGCTCTAGAAGTAAAAATGAAGCACCAGAACGGGAACCTGAAGCACTAGGAGCTAAAGGAGGCAGACCACGTCCTTTATCGGTAGTAGTGGTAGGTGGTGTCACCTCCTCCTCCTGCTCCTCCTCCTCCTCCTGCTGCTGCTCCTCCTCCTCGTCCTCCTCCTCGTCCTCCCCCTCCACTACCTCCTGCTCTATCCAATCAGGGGCTGACTCCATGACAGGCCTCTCAGCCTCAACCCTCCATTCAGCAGTGGTGTCAATCGCATCTAAAGAGATGACCTCCATATCAGGGGTCCTCTCAAGTTGTCTCACCCACAATCTAAGATTGTAGTAGACGTAAACCATGTCATTGAGCCGCTGACCCTCCAACCTGTACTAGGGTCATAAATTAATAAATTAAATATTTAAAAAAAAAATTTAATGAATTCAAAAAATCAGTTGGAATATGTTAATTTTTTTACCTGTTGCGCTTTTTGGTGTGTATTTTTTCAAATACACTCCAGTTGCACTCGCATCCTGAAGCGCTACATGTTTGGCTGAGTATTCTAATGGCAAGTTTTTGGAGTTTTGGTAATCTGCCACCGTAGCTCCTCCACCATGCATCTACAAGTTACAAGTTATAACAAATAAGATAAACTTATAAAGTTACAAACATAAGAAAATTTTTAAAATAATGAAAATCTTACCTGGCATTTTAGTAGTCCTATCCTGGACAGCCATGTCGAAGCTCAAGGTGCCACCTGCCATTCTGTATACCTCCATCTCTTTGGATATCTCTGCACGTTCTGATGGACTTGGCACCATCTTCTGAACACAAGTGAAAAAACCATCCATGACCTCAGCATCAAATAGAAAACCACATGAATAAGCAAATGCGGGGTTCAGGAAGAGCCCTGCAGCATGAATGGGACGATGGAGTGTGTTGTTCCATCGATCATCAATCACTTCCATAAAAGAAGTTGTCTCTGAAACCCATCATCACCCTTATCATCATAATAGTTGCGAACAGCTTCTTTGGCCCTATCCATGGCCTCATACAAGTAGCCCATTGCGGGCTTGTCTGCATCCACCAATCTAAGAACCTTTACCAAAGGTTCACTAATGCTGCACACCTCTTCCACTCCAGCCCAGAAATCTTCTTGATATGACACCAACCTGCAGATGGCCTGTCCCTCTGATTTGCGGCTGATAGTCAAAGCACGCCACTCATCTGAAAGAAACATTCTCTTCAAATCCCACTTAGAATTCAAGAGGAATTGAAGAGAGATGAAAGTAGTGGCAAATCGTGTAATAGCAGGCCGCACCAACTCCTTCTTGTTGGTGAATGTCCTCATCAAATGAAGCACAGATCCATGATTATATATAAATTTTGTGATTCTCTTTGATGATTCTACAATATCTTTGACAAAATCAATCTTTCCGATGTCCTCCAACATCAAATCAAGGCAATGTGCAGCACAAGGTGTCCAAAATATGCTTGGATACCTCTCCATAAGCATCTTGCCAGCAGAAACATAGTTTGCAGCGTTGTCCGTTATGATTTGGACAACATTTTGGGGCCCAACCTCCAGAATGAACACATCTAATAAATCACATAATAATCTTGCATCTTTGACATGTGCAGATACATCAACAGATTTCATAAACATTGTCCACTTGGGACAACTGACCAAGAAGTTAATAAGGGTCCTACCCCTTTGATCAGTCCAACCATCTGACATCACAGTGCATCCTGTGACTTCCCATGATGCCCTTAACTCTTCCAATCTCTTGGTGCAGTCAACTTTCTCATTTTGCAGAATGCGCCCTCTAAGGTCATTATATGAAGGGGCTTTGTATCCTGGGCCAACAACAGCGATAGCATCAACCGTAGCCTGATAAAATGGATTGTTCCTAGCAACATTGAAAGGAATATCACTCCAAAGAAACAGTTTGCCCAACAACTTATCAGCTTCTTCCTTCTCCTTTTTTTTAATAAGGGAGGAGATAGATGGCTGTGCCCTGGGAGTGGTTCTAGGAACAAAAAATGAGGAGGCAACTATGGGGCTGCTTGTAGAAGAGGTTGATGCTGAAGAGCCACTACCACTCTCATGGTCAACTCCAAACCTTGATATTTGACTCTTCAGAACTGATTTGCTGAGTTTAGTGGTTTCTATTTCTCCCAATGAGTTCATGGCTCTTTTGATTATTTCTGGATTGGTGTTTCTGCAAGGGCCTACTTCATGCCCAGGAATTTGTGCCAGGTGGTATTTCAACCTGTATACCCCCCTGTCATGTGTTGACCACATAATTTGCAAGTCAAGTTTGCTCGGTCAAACCCCTGATCAGGTTCACCAAATTCCCATAAAGGATCTAATTTCCTTGGCATGTTGGAAACTTTGAACTTTGAATGTTGAAATTTGAACCTAGGGCACAAGAAAAATTGCAAGTTAAAAAATAAAATAAAAAAATTACAATTTTACATACAACATTTTGATTTTTTTCACAAAAAAAAACCCTCAACTCAATGCAAAAATAATGGGGGAAAAAATACATGTTGAAACACAAGCAAAAATAATGGGAAGAAACTAAGAGCACAAGAAGAAATATAAAAAAACAAAATTTAACAAACAATTTTTTGCATTTTTGACCAAAATAAACCTAAGTTGCCGGAAACGCCTAGGCTGGCCCTCGGAAACTCGGATCCCCGTTTCGGAAACTGAAACTTGTACGAAACACCTCGGAAACACCTTGGATCCGTATCTTATCCGTTTCCGAAATTTTGGATACGTTTTTTCCCGAAAATTGCCGTTTCCGTCCCGTTTTTGAAGTTGGATACGTATTTGTTAAAAATTTGGAAACGTATTTGAAAATCTGAAACGTATTTCTTAAAATCTGAAATGTATTTGAAAAAATTTGAACCGTATCACGATTTTTAGAAACGTTTATACTTAATCGATCTTTTTTGCCGGAAACATTATCGTTGAATCTGTAATTTGGAAAGGGAAGTTCGTTTTTAACTCTTATCTTCCGCCGCAAAGGGTTCCGAGTGATATTGAGATGCGACTGTGAGAGATATCTTCCGCCGCAAACTTGCAAAGAGCAACTCCCGAGTGATATTGAGACGCAGTGCTGTGAGAGATTAATTGAGATGCGACTGTGAGAGATTAATCCTTCGCGCAAAGAGCAACAGCCCGCAATTTGCAAACTTCAAAGAGCAACAGAGTTCCAGTTCCGTCGTCGGACGTCCGAGTAAGAGAGCAAGCTGCAACAGAGTTCCGTGACCCGTCGTTCCGTCGTCCGAGCAGCTGCCAGCCGCAAGTGCCTTCGTGCAGGTTCTAACTTCTTTTTATAAACGATAAAGTTTAAACTTTAAATTTAATACTATATATTTCACTAATGTATATGCACTAAATCGGATTTTAATTTCTACTCGAGTAATAATCATCATTGAGAGCCGAGGCCCGATACACTGACGACAGAAAACGGTGACAACCCTATGCCCTCGGAAACTGTCTTACAATTGTGCCTAGGCTGGCCCTTCGGAAATAACTGTATGGGCACCATCAGTTTTTACCATACTGCTGGTAACTCTGAAATTATGAGTCAGTATTAAACGGTGACAGCCTAATACCGAAAACGCCTACGCTGGTCTTTAAAATACAGTTATTTCTAAACTGCTATTCCCTCCTAGATTTCATTTCCTGATCCATTTCAGAAACACACAAACAAAAAACCTCCATAGAAGGTACAAAGAAAGGTCGAGCTAAAAATGGCAAATGCCCAGATTGCATGCTGTAACTCAACATTGGCACTTCATTGTGGAGTTAAGGCATACTGTGAATTTATCTAGTTATCATTAAAACATGCCTTTTTTGTATTTTGATAATTGTATAAGCCTCAAGGTACCCAAGACATTATACACACTATACAGAAATAGTATACATTGCGACCATAGATCTTGGCTTCCCAAATAGAATGATTTGATTCTAGATTATAAACTGGATTTTCTGAAGCAATATCTATCGCTAATGCTGAGAATGCTCTAGCAAATGTGGACGTGCTCTTGGCTTCTAAAGGAACAAATAATTTGGCCCTGAAAGTTGAAACAAAATCACTGTTGTTGCAATACGATCTCCTTAAGGCTTAAACAGTAAGCTCTCGACCTCCACTAAAGATTGAAGTTTAAAACTCTAGTCTTAATTTTCAGCATTCCTTGAGAGATCATCAATAAATGCTAGGAACTTGGAAGTACTTCAAAGTTTCAAACCTTCCAATGGTGAAGTTTAACACTTTGCTGTAGGTGAAATATCTCTATGGCACACATACACAGTGAAATTTCGTGAAAGAACTGACTTCAATTATGGTCATTGATAATTTATTCAAGTTCAAATTTTCAATAAAATATTGAAATCATGGACAGAGGTATTCTGGGCAGTTAGTAATGTATTCAAATTTCATGCTTCTCAATAGCTACAAACAAGGTTAGGTTCTCACAAATATTAATACACCATAGCAATATTAGACCATTACCGTGCATAATCATGAATGGCAATGTATGTCAATATATTTGATATATATATATGTTAATATAACTATGAATGGCAATGTAAATTTGATATATATATATATATATATATATATATATATATATATATTTTTTTTATTTTTTTTTAAATATATATTATATATATGACGTGGCGTTTCCTGCCGTTTCGTATCCAGATTTTTTGAAAATTTGCCGTATCCGTTTCAAACCCCGTATCCGTATCCGTTCCCGTTTCCGTTTTCAAAGGCAACTTAGAAATAAACCCTCCTCTCAATAAAACAAAAACAAAACAAAAAAACACAACCAAATGCAATCACAAATGATGAAAAATACATGGGTAATAGAAACCCATGGAAGAACAAGAAAAAAACAAAAAAAATGGGTCAAATTTGATGCCCATACCTGGAAAAACGTTTTGCCGGAGACACTTGGTCCAAATTCGATTTTTGTTTGCTTGGCTTGCAAGAAATTCTTCACTTTTGTCCAATCTTGGGCTTGTAGATCACATATCTCCCTCCTTGGCTCTCCTCCTTCACTCCTTAGCTCTCATAACCAAACCTGTCCATGTGAAAATGAAAAACAAAAACCCAAAATCACATTAAAAATCGCCGATAAATCGGTAACAAAAATCGCGATAAAATCGCGATGTTTGCTTCTTTGGAATAACATACCGCAACTTAGCTACCAAATACCGAGGAGAAACAAGCTTGAACACAAACTTTCCAAGACTAAACAAGTGTTCAGTGGATGCACCTCGGTGCTGAAGACTCTTACTATTGATAACTACTATGTTGTTCCTCTAATACACTACGTTGCTGCTGCCTCTGCTCTGCGCTGATTCATAAATAAGTGCTGCTATCTCTACATTGTCATCTTCATCACTCCTCGGCTTCGCTAAAAATCCTCCATCCTGCTACTGCAAATATGGCCTCCCATAGCAAGGTAATGATCCATGAGGTGGGCTCCTCAAGGATCCTACCCAACTGAAGTTAGGAGTGAACTACAGTTCAATATCATCCCACTTCTCTCCTCAAGAAGCGTGGGCACTCATGACAAACTCATCCTCCTCGATCTTCGTAGCGGCAACCTTCGGGTCATGCTTCTCATCTTTGTCCTTCGTTTTCACGACACTAAGATGCATAGTGGCCCATCTTGCCACATCTGAAGCACTTAACCTTCAAAACATCACGCTTTGGTTTCTATTGCACCTGTTGTCCCTTCGATGCAAGGGTTGCATTCTCCTCTTCCCCCACAAATTTTGATCCGCTTCCAATGCTGCATGTTATCGCTTGCTGCCTACACCTACCTACAGTTAGCGGGAAAAGCCTTTAACCCCACAAGGTGTGGTTGGTGGCAAGGAACTCAGAGAAGGGGCTGTCACCTATTCCCGACTCTCTCCGTTTAAGCTATCTCCTAGGTTAGCTATGGGGGTTGGTCCCTAATGAAAAACTAAGTTAAAGATGTGAGGCTTCTAGGAGAATTGATTAGAAGGAATTACTTATCAGAGATGACTCAATTCCAAGATGTAAACAAGCATATAAGTATATGAGCAATATTCAATGATGTTTTCAAAATATAGACTAGTGCTTTAAAGTAAATGACGAGTGCTTGCTCAAAAATGAAATCCAAGATACAATGACAATAATCCCACAAAGAAAGTGTTGGACAAAGAGTAACATATAAGCATTACTTGCAATAAATGAAAAAAGTACTTGTAAGAAAGTGCTCAAGTAACAAAGGATAATGACATTCAATATTCATGAGCTAAATAACCACCAAAGTAACAAGTACATGAAATAGAAAAATTGCGAGTAAATTTGTGATGTCAAGGTGCTCTTGGTTTATTTTATTAGTAGAATTCTAAAACAATTTTCAACTTAACTCCTGTCCCTAGACCTCACCCTTGCCCGAAATCCGGATCTCACAGTGAAGAGTCCATAGGGGTGGAGGGTCCCTAATGTCTATACAACCAACTTAAGTTGGAGGTTAATTTTTAGAGATGCAAGTCTAGTATGCAAAGTGAAATGCCTAAATGATATGAAAGTGAGTTTGCAAGTGCTATGTAAAAGATGGAAATGATTTAATTAAATATGCTTCATAGTTAGAACAATAACTCAAGTTGCCATAAATTGAAAGTGCTATGCTTCTTTACTTGTAGTATATTGTGAAACTTATCCAAATGAGAAATAGATCACAAAACATAAGTAAGTGATGGCAAATGAAATTGCAAATTAGGAAATTTAAAGGACTATGTGATCTAAACAATTAATGAAATGAAAATATGAGTTATTCACATGCAACTAAATTATATTAGCAAATGAAATGATGAATACAAGTGATTTAGTTGAAAAAATCAAAAAAAAGAGAAAGTTAACCGCTCAAGAAGATTTCCTCCCTCTAAATGAGTAGGTGAGATACCATGGGAAAAACTTCCCAAGCTCCCTTAAGAAAAGTCGGCTCTTTATTAATGAAAGTGAGGCCCTCTTATAGAAATGAGGGAATTGGGAAGAGCTTACAATATGCGTTTTAAATTTGCTCTTTCCCAAAGTTACAAGTGTAAGATTTTTAAAAAGAATTTACTTGTGAGATGTTTACAAAGTAAAGGCTTAAAGCCTTGACTGAATGGCGGTTACAATTCCTCAAAAGAATGAGGCTTTAGAAGTAGAGGTGAAGTGATAAGGCGTAACTTGGACTTGAGGTTCCAAATAGAAAAGTGTTCCTTAGCCTATGCTTTAGCTCCCCTTTTTCAAACTTAGATTGCTTCCAAGAACACCTTTAGGCAAAAAAGCAAAAGAGTTAGCATGCAAAAGAAATATTGCTGAAATATGTGAGAGGAAATCACATGCGTGCGAAGGAAAAAGTTAGAAACTCAATGCAAGTATAAAATACACTTTATATTACAAATTCCCTCACTAAGATCAACTTGAAAGAGTTGATTTAGTGAGTGAGAATTAGGATTTAAATCCAACAACTTAGCCTCAAATGCTAGATAAAATAGATATGTGCACAAATGAGAGAAGAAATATATGATTTTTTTAGAGATGGAATAGAAGCAAAGGGCTCATGAAACCCCCTTTTAGATAAATCTCTTGATGTCTTATGAGATTGTTGGCTTGAACAACTTATGGAACCTTTGATATCCTTGGAGCTGACTTATTCCAACCGAAGAAGTCTTCACACTCCAATAGACTTGGCAACCTGTCTTTTGAACACATAGATTTCCGCAAACCAATTGTTAGTGCAAAAGAAACTTGGCATATAGAGGCCACGTTGAGCTTATCATTCCACCGAAAATAACAAGCTACAACAAGAGCACAAAATATACCAATTCCAAAGGGGATCTGAGATAGCTACAAATCTCCTCTCCCTAGACAATAGTGTCTTCAGGCAAATGCAAAGAAAAAACCAACTAGATTGCAATGTGAAGTAAATAAATAACAACATCAAATGAAACAAGTATACCTCATCAACCAAAGAATGCACCACAAAAGAAGCTAATAACCCCAAAGACTTTCCTTTATTCAGCTCAATAACAATTTCGACATAGTAACAATAAGCACAAACTTCAAAAAACCACCATTACAATGAGAGCCCAAGGCTCATTTAAATAGAACTATGGGAGCAAATCCCAATGAAAGATCAAATGACAAGTGGAGAAGGGAGATAATCCTAATGCAAAAAACGAATTTGCACAAGTGGCACCATAACTGTCCAAGTGTTGGAGATCACTGCTGTAAACTGCTCCCTTTTTGGTGTATAATTTCTGTTCAGGCCAGCGTACAAGTTTTTCTTCATGTGCATATCTTTGGTGGCTGCCAAGTGTAGATGGTAGCAAGTGAAAGGGGAGAAAACTCCCATCGAATTCTCCACTAAAGAAGCACACTCTGCCACCTCTGATAAACAAGCTAATGAACTGTTGTTCATACTTTTTGTGGACTGTTGTGTAACTAATGGAAACTGTCAGGTAGAGATGTACGTGATCAACATGTGCGCTGCCAATAGTGCTGCGTAGGAGCTGAAGTATGAGAGCTAGTGCCAAGTGTATGAACACTGGTGATGAGGGAGAAAATATCCCACGAAAATCTCCAACAAAATTCTGTGCATTGACACCTATCACAAGTGCCAACAGACTGCTCTTCATTTGCTATGTGTAGCTGTTGATTTTGTGTACAGCTGTGTGAGGATTGGTGGAGACACACTCCACGATTTCCTCCAATCAAATACCAAACACATCAAACCACATGTACGCTGATGTAATATGCTGAGTGGGCAAGTGTGATTTTCCAGCCAACTATGTGGAGTTACAATTGGTCATGTGCGTAGAGCTCTTTTAATTGCCATGTGAATAATTTGTTGTTTTGTCTCATACGTAGATCATGGAGTAAGGTGGGGTCCCTTCCCACTCACTCATATTTTAAACTTTATACTTTGGCAACATTTGTTTTAAATTAAATTACTTCAAACCTTTTTGCTGCCTCATGAACCCATCGTGGAACATTTGACTGCCTTTGACTTGTTTTTTACTTTTTTATTGACTTGTGGCTTGCTTGGTGGGCCCCACATGGCTGCCACATCACCCTTTATTTCTCCACATAATTGCCATGTCAAAATTTGACTTATTTTGACTTTAAATTTTTTTGAATTTTTTCTCATTTTTTCCACTGACATTAGGAAAATCGGCTTTTGAGGGACCATAAGTCGCTTTTTGACCCTCAAAGTGGGTCCTAGGATAATGTTGGGTCTCTGAGGATGAATTTTGAGTGGTCACACGCCCCAAACATTTCCTAAGGCCACTTATTTACATCATTACATAGAAATTAATTAAAAAATCCCGTTTTGCGGGGAATTTTTAATTATTACAAAATCCTACTTAGACTTAGTCAAATTCCGCGAAATTTCAGAGATGACCTAGCATGGTAATATACATAGACTCTAGACACTAAGATGTGTTAGGGGCTCAACCTTCAAGCCATCACCCCGACTTTGGGGTAATGCAATGAGTGAAAAAACCTAGAAAATTATTTGCTGCTAAAAAGAAGGAATAATTAACCAAGTAAAAAAAACACTCCAAGGTGTACTCGCTTGCTGATCAAGTCCTAACATCCTAGGCCTGTTACATGGCTTTATTCATCATGCTAGTGACATTTATACAATATCCCCGAAGGACTGCGGAATCTGAAGACTGAAGAAGAAAAAGATGAGAAGAAGAAGTAGAGTTTAAAAACTCTGTTGAACATGATGATATCTGATGACACAAGTGTCTTCTGATTCATCCTTGGACATGGAGTCTTCACATTATCATCAAGTGCCACTCCAGTGGTCAACACTGCCATCACGTTTGCACTTGCGAGGTCTCTCCCCAACTCCTCCTCCTAAAAAGCTGCCCACAACTGCTCCCAACTAGGTAATGTTGCCCGGCCTAGTATGCTCTAGACAAACACCTACCACTCCTCCGTGACACCGTTTAGGGCCATCTGTACCATGGTTGCAACTGTAGCTGTAGCACCTACTGCTGACAGCTGATCTCGAATCTCCTGAAACCGCGTGAGGTATGAAGCCATGCGCTCCCCTTTCCACATTTGGATCATACGGAGCTTCTACTCTAAGTACGACTTCCACTGCTCGAAAGATCCCTCAAATAGGTCATGCAAATCTACCCACATCTCTCTGGCAGTAACCTTGCCAGCCACATGTGAGACAATGTGATCCTTGACACCATCAAGGAGAAACCTCTTCGCCTTGGCCATATCTGCTTTGTACTTCTTGAGTTGATCTGCATCCACAGGAACAACTACCACATTCTCCACGAACGCCTTCAGATCATGTTCATCCAGAAGGAACTCAGCCCGTTCCTTCCAGATCATATAGTTGGAGGAGCCCTCCAATCGATCCTGATAATGATGTCCGTGAGATGCCATGTCAGCCGAAATCTATCAAATCTGCCCCCTCTTCCTCCCTATTGCGCAGTCCCTTGCAGGCTTACAAACTCCTTAATGGAGTTCTAAGTTTTGTTGCTCCTCTACTGCTTAGCAACTGAGAAATGTTGACTTCCTAGGCTAGGAAATCATTGAGGAAGAATTACCTCAATATGTGCTTTGACTCCTTTTGACGCTTTTCTGCCCAACAACAGCTTCAGAAAACTGCGTCCCTCTGTCTTTTGCGTGGAGGCTCTGCGCTACTCCCTTTGCCACAGCAAGATTTCGAATCTGGAAGCCCTTCTCTCTGTCGACTCAATCAGAGAGAGACTAACACGAAAATTTTAGCCCTCTTGGCTAGAACTACGCAATCCTTCAATGGATCATTCTGCTGCACTGCAGCAAAATCGGCCTTCACTTCAAAATTCAAATCCATTCTTCCTGTTTCACATCAATGCTCTGATACCATGTGAAAATTCCTAGATATGAAGCAATTAAGGAATCCTACTGCAACCAACCGAATCTACGTTATAGCATCATTTCTCACTTTGACATGATTCATGATTGCTTTATGGCTTTATGGGCACCCATTCCTACAGACTTGGACAAATTCACTTAAAAATAGTGTAAAATCCCTCATACGCGACTATGCCCGTGTTTTTCCGCGTGTATACGCGAGTACAGCTAGACTTTTCCGCGTATGCCATTAAAATGATTAAAAAATATATAAAAAATCCCTAATTTCGCGCTGGGTTGATGGTTACTTAGGTAGTTCAACCACCCCAGCCCGTGGCCAACTGTTTCCAACTGCTGAAACTACTTGGAGGGACTATAAAAAGCCCTCATGTGTATGGCCTAAGGGGGAGAGAGAGTTATTGATATTATACTCTGTTGGTATTCCCTATCCAAGTCTGATTCCCCGTGCCTCCTGCACTTTCCTAGTTCATTGTAGGAAACCCTTGTTTCCTTGAGATATACATCCCTTTATATGTTATCTCGTATGCACCAATTTGGAAGGAGTCTTAGCGAGGCAAGGGCTGGACGGATCCGGACGACGGTCTGCGAAGGCCTTGGAAGGATCAGGTGATCTCTCCACTTGATTACTTTTGTATGTACTATTTATAATACAGAAGTATCATGCTGTTCCCGAAATAAACGTGTTAGTGTATGCTTTTATGTATGAGAATATTTGTTATACAAGCATTCATTATGATTTATTTGATGTTTTATATGAATCTCACTGATATTTAGAGTAGATATATGCTGTACAACTTGTCCTTTGTGCTGGTTTCTTCTTGTATTTTAGGTTAAGGAGGAAGGACGGTTGCTGGGGGTTTGGACCCCACGTGGATCTACTTCAAACGTAGGACCAACGGGTAAATCTCTCATTCTGCTCTATTTAGTTTTTCTGAACGTGCATGGTTGTGTGAGTCTCTATTAAGTAGTACGCCCGTTTCCGTGAGGTTGTATCCTAACCAACCTCTAGGGTGTTAATTCCCGAAACAATTACTTCTCCTATTATGTAATTTACTTTACACAATTATTTCTGAATAATACATGAAATACTGAAGCAACCTACACTATAATACTCATGATTTTGAAACAAGGAAACTGAACAAGGAAAATCATTCACACATATGACACCTTTATTTTGGATTAAGTCCCCGGAAAAACCCAATGCGGCAAAATTGGTGCAGCAAATCTGAGAGTTTTATTATTAAGCCGTAGCAATGTCTGAATACATCTCTGAATACCCATAGGGCTCTCTCTATTAATGCTCCATCTACCGAGAGAATCTTTTCTCCGAATGCTATCTCGCCCCTCACTACCCGCATCTCTAGCTCAAATTTCTCAATAAACTGCACCCCAAAAATTTCAAACTCTTAGATCAATTCAATGTATCTTTCTAAATGGCCCTCAAGCCTTCCATTATAGTCTTCTCGTTGAGACATCAACGGCCGAGATTAGATCTCTAATCAACGGCTAAGATTATAACATGACTTGATCTCGACTACTAGATCATTCTCACTCATGTTTTATTAATGTTGAAATTTGCTACTGTACATTGTGTGGTTCCCTAAGGCTTTGATCTTTGGCCTAGGGAAAAGTGTCCAAAAGAATTTAATTTTTCTCCTAAAGTGGCTTTATAAAGTTATAAAGTAAAATCTAATTTAAAAGTGACTTTAAGTGAAAAAGTTACTAAAGTCTAATTTTAAAGTGACTTTAATAAAGTTAATGTAAAATTAGAAAGGAAAAGCGACTTTAGAAATAAATGACTAAGTGGGTCTTTATTAAAGTGGGGTGAATTAAAAAAATAGAAAGTGAGATTTAAAAGAGCATTTAATCTCAATCTTAGATCTAAAGCTATTTCAGCCATTGGATTTGGGGATAACCCAAAAGCCACTTAGAGTTTTATTAAAGGAGGAAAAGGAGAGAAAAGGTCATTCATTCATTAATTCTTTCATGCGCAGATTGAGAGAAGGAGAAGGAGAAAGCTGAAGAGAATTTTCTGAGCAGTGAGAAGAAGGAGAGCAGCAGCACTAACTTTCAGGAAATCCGTACAGCAAGGCAGAGCATGAAGTTCGAGGCAAGTGGGCATGAACTTCGAGGAGAGAAAACTGTAGATTTCGAGAGACGCCGTACAATCATTTTGGCACCGATTTCGAGGTTGTTCGTACAGTTTTAAAGGTTGTAATTTCTGCGGTAATTTTTCTGTTTTGTGGGCACGAAAACCGAGGTGGAGTTTGGCACGGTTTTCGAGATAAGTTATGTTTCGAAGTTTCTGTAATTTTTTTTGCTATGTAAAATTCTGCATCACTGTAAAAGCAATATTCAGAAAATAAAGATAAGTTTTCGAACTGGTTTTTCCCAAGAGTTGTAGGGGGTTTTCCAGGGTCATGTTGACCAAAAATCATTGTGGTAAAATGTTTTGTGTGGCTGTTTTAGTCTGCTGATTTTTATTTCTGCAATTTCCAGCACTGTGAAAATTGTCCAGAATTTGTGTTTTCAGAAAATATTTATTTTCCATATTGTTGAATGTAAGGCTATGGGAAAAGGCATTTAACTATTTGGAGAAATAAGGTGAAACTGAAAACCGAAGTGGGAAAATAGAAATTTCTACATGGTATCAGAGCTTAGGTGCTGAAAGTGCAGTTTGGGACAGCAAAGAGAAAAATTACAGATTGCTGATTTTTCACTCGGAAAATTCCAGCAAGCTGATTTTTCACACACAGAAATTTTATCTTTACTACAGCAGTGCTATTTTCAGTTTTTTAGGACAGCAAGGATGTCATTGGGATTGAGGGTGGAAGATAGGTTGGATGGACATAATAATTATAGTGTTTGGAGAGAAAGAATGCAAAGCATTTTTGAGGAGGGAGAAGTCTGGGATATCATGGTTCATACCCAACAGCAGCCTATTAATATGCCTACTGATGTTGTTCAGTTGGCAGCATTTAATAAAAAAAATAATAAGAGAAAAAGGTTGATTCTGGATGGTATTAGAAACCATGTGATTCCTCATGTGAGAGGAAAGAGACATGCTCATGAGATGTGGTTTGCCTTGACCAATCTCTACCAGAGCACCAATGAGAACAGAAAGATGGTCCTAAGGGAAAAGTTGAAGACCATTAAGATGGGGAAGAATGATAGTGCAACTGGTTATCTCACAAAGATAACTAATGTGAGACATGCATTGGCAGCAGTTGGAGAGGTCATTCCAAACACTGAGTTGGTGTGGATTGCAGTGAATGGCCTTCCTACTTCATGGCTGAATTTTGCTGATGGGGTTTGTGCACGTGTGACCCTTCCCACATGAGAGAGGTTTTGGGATGATTGCATTCAGACAGAGATCAGGAAGAGTCAACTTGGGGCAGCCAAGCCAATTTTGAGCAGGATGAGGATGTAGCATTGTTGGCCGGAGGCAAGAGAGGCAAAGGCAAGAAGCATGCTTCCACAAGTGGTGGTGGGGGCAAAGGCAAAGGTAAAGGTAAACAGGAGAACACGCAGAAGGACTACTCCAAAGTGAAGTGTTGGAGTTGTTAGAAGATGGGACACTATGCAGTTGTGTGTCCGGAGAAGAAGAAGAAGGGGAAGAACCAGACCATGGCAGCATCAGCAGAGATTGAGGACTTTTCAGATAGATTTGACCGAGAGTTTGGGTTCAGTGCTTGTGAGTCCACTAGTGCAGGATCACCTGCCACGGAGGTTCAGAGGGAGCATGCATTTCCCTCAACTAGCAGAGCATCTTCGGGTATCTGGTATGTGGACAGTGGGGCTTCACGTCATATGACAGGAGTCCGTGAGTACTTCTCAGAGCTTTCAGAGAGTGGCACTGATATAGAGGTAGTACTCGGTGATGACAGAGTTGTTAGAGTAGTCGGTGTGGGGACACTGACATTTGATAGGGAACCCAAACCTCCCTTGAAGGTGTCAGATGTTTTATATGTGCCAGGGATGAGGAAGAACCTCATATCCATCTCAGCATTGGAGGACAGAGGGTATGAGATATTGTTCAGGAGAGGACAGGTGCTGATATATCCCAGGGGTACTCCAGCTGAGTCAGCTAGAGTGATAGGTGTACGCCATGCAAAGGTGTACAAGTTTGCATTTCAGCCCCTTATGGCATTGAGCAGTAGCACCGACAGTAGAGCTAGCAGTTCTGAGCTGTGTGAGATTTGGCACCGCAAGATGGGGCACATGTATCATGGAGCCTTGAGGACATTGCGGGAGATCACTACAGGTGTGCCAGATTTCAGTACTGATCACATTGATACATGCAGAGGATGTGCGATGGGCAAGTTTGCCAAATCTCCTTTTTCCAGCAGTGACAACAGAGCGACTGGGATACTTGATTTGATTCATTCCAATGTGAGCGGTCGGATGTCTCATGTTTCCTTGAGTGGATATGAGTATTATGTGTTATTCATTGATGATAACTCCAGGAGGACCTAGATTTATTTCTTGAAGACCAAGAGTGAGGTCTTCAAGCAGTTTCAAGAGTTTAGAGCTCCCTTGGAGACACAGACAGGTCGAAAGATCAAGTCCCTGAGGTCGGACAATGGATGTGAGTACAGCCTTGGAGAGTTTGTTGAGTATTGTGCAGAGGCAGGCATTAAGAGGGAGTTCACAGTTCCTTACAACCCCCAGCAGAACGAGGTTGCGCAGAGGAAGAACAGATCCATCATTGGGGCTACCAAAGCCATGTTACATGATCAGGGGTTACCTTTGTTTTTGTGGGCAGAGGCCTGCAATACTGCTGTATACTTGCAGAACAGGAGTCTGCATCGTGCCTTGGGGCATGTGACTCTAGAGGAGGCTTTTTCTGGGAAGAAGCCTGATGTTGGTCACTTCCGTATCTTTGAGTGTATTGCATACTCCTACTTACCCAAGGAGAAGAGGACCAAGCTAGAGCCCACCGCAGAGAAGGGTATCTTTGTGTGCTATAGTGAGACCTCAAAAGCCTTTCGGGTCTATTCCTGCTTCAAGGAAAGTTGTTATCAGGCGGGATGTGAGATTCGAGGAGGACCGGGCTTTTAGAAGGTCACAGTAGTTAGAGTATTTGGATCAGCCAGACCCTCAGCGGCAGTTGAGTCAGTCACAGAGATCCAATGGGCAGGGATCAGGAGGATCCGGAGGTACATCTATGACGATGTATGGTCCGTCAGTAAGCAGTGGCTCGCAGAGTCAGAGGGGTGGTGCTTCGGGCAACGTGCAGAGCATTCCACAGAGCAGTTCACTAGGGTGTCCACTGATGGACAGTTCACACAGTACTTCAGCGTTTACAGGTTCAGGTTCAAGCAGGAGAATAGCAGACAGACAGTCAGGAGTTCAGACTTCTGATGAGGAGGAGGAGTTTCATTCTCCAGTGGGAGAGGTGTGCTCAGGGAAGAGGAAGCCCAAGTGGCTTCAGGATACCTTGAGAGAGGCCACATCTGTTGTTGCACCTAAGATGTCGATCAGAGAGAGCAAACCACCTGAGAGGTTTTGTAGCTATATGGCAATGGTTGCCAACATTATTGACTCTGAGCCTTCTAGCTATGAGGAGGCAGCTAGTCAGCAAGTCTGGAGAGAGGCCATGCAGGAGGAGTATTTTTCTATCATGAAGAATGATGTTTGGGAGGTGGTGCCAAGGCCTGAGGGAAAATCCGTGGTGACTTCCAAATGGCTTTACAAGGTAAAGCATGTTGCAGATGGCAGCATTGAGAAATTCAAAGCGAGGTTTGTGGCTAGAGGGTCCTCTCAGGTAGAGGGAGTAGATTATGAGGAGACCTTCACTACCGTGGCTCGATATACTTCGATTCGCTCCATTATATCGATAGCAGCAGAGATGGGTTGGAAGATCCACCAGATGGATGTGAAGACCGCATTTCTCAATGGCTTCATACAAGAGGAGGTGTACATTGAGCAGCCACAGGGCTTTGAGGTGCATGGGAAGGAGTCCCATGTGTGCAGACTGAAGAAGGCCCTTTATGGCCCGAAGCAAGCTCCCAGAGCTTGGTACTCCAGGATAGATACTTACTTGCAGAAGATGGGTTTCACAAAGAGTGAGGCAGATCCGAACCTTTACTATATTGTTATAGGTGAGGAGCCTCTCATTCTGGTGCTGTATGTGGATGACTTAGTCATTACAGGTGCAGAGAGACTCATAGAGCATTGCAAGAGAGATCTTGCGGCGGAGTTTGAGATGAAGGACATCGGCTTGATGCATTACTTTTTGGGTTTGGAGGTGTGGCAAGAGGAGGGGCATTTCTTCCTGGGGCAGGGGAAGTATATTGTGGATATCCTTAGCAGATTCCACATGGAGGATTGTAAACCCATGTCGACACCGATGATCACCAACTAGAAGAAGCTTCATGCTTCGGATTCCGAGTTGGTGGATCCCACATTGTACAGACAGCTGATTGGTTCCTTGATGTATTTGGTCAACACTAGACCAGATATTTGTTTTGCAGTCAACACGATGAGTCAATTTATGTGTGAGCCTAGGAAGGTTCACTGGGTGGCTGCAAAACACATTTTGCGGTACTTGCAGGGGACAGTGGATTATGGTCTGGACTATAGGCAGGGGGATGGAGTGAGATTGGCAAGTTACACTGATTCTGATTGGGCAGGTTGTGCTTCTGATAGGAAGAGCACTTCAGGGTGCTATTTTGGGTTGGGTTCGACAGTGGTGTCGTGGTTCAGCCAGAAGCAGCAGTCAGTAGCATTGAGTTCAGCGGAAGCAGAGTACATGGCAGCCAGTCTAGCTAGTTGTGAGGCCATCTGGCTTCGCAAGATGTTGTTTGGCTTATTTGGTCAGCCGTTGAGACCTTCAGTGATTTACTGTGATAATCAGAGTTGCATTAAACTCACGGAGAATCCAGTATTTCATGACAGGTCAAAGCATATCGGGATCAAATATCACTTCATTAGAGACTATGTTCAGAAAGGAGCTGTCAAGCTTGAGTATATTCCCACTGATGAGCAGGTTGCATATATTCTTACCAAAGCCTTACCACGGGGCAAGCATGTCTACTTCAGAGACAAGATGGGTGTGGTGAGGAACACCTTCCTCGGTAAGAGGGAGTGTTGAAATTTGGTACCGGAGGACAAGTGGTTCCCTAAGGCTTTGATCTTTGGCCTAGAGAAAAGTGTCCAAAAGAATTTAATTTTTCTCCTAAAGTGACTTTATAAAGTTATAAAGTCAAATCTAATTTAAAAGTGACTTTAAGTGATAAAGTTACTAAAGTCTAATTTTAAAGTGACTTTAATAAAGTTAATGTAAAATTAGAAAGGAAAAGTGACTTTGGAAATAAATGACTAAGTGGGTCTTTATTAAAGTGGGGTGAATTAAAAATAGAAAGTGAGATTTAAAAGAGCATCTAATCTCAACCCTAGATCTAAAGCTATTTGAGCTATTGGATTTGGGGATAACCCAAAAGTCACTTAGAGTTCTATTAAAAGAGGAAAATGAGAGAAAAGGTCATTTATTCATTAATTCTTTTATGAGCAGATTGAGAGAAGGAGAAGGAGAAAGCTGAAGAGAATTTTCTGAGTAGTGAGAAGAAGGAGGGCAGTAACACTAACTTTCAGCAAATCCATACAGCAGGGCAGAGCACAAAGTTCGAGGCAAGTGGACACAAATTTCGAGGAGAGAAAACTGCAGATTTCGAGGGAGGTCGTACTGCCATTTCGGCACTGTTTTTGAAGCTATTCGTACAGTTTTGAAGGCTGTAATTTCTGCTGTAATTTTTCTGTTTTGTGGGCATGGAAACCGAAGTGGAGTTTGGCACGGTTTTCGAGATAAGTTCTGTTTCGAAGTCACTGTAATTTTTTTTGCTGTGTAAATTTCTGCATCATTGTAAAAGCAATATTCAGAAAATAAAGAGAAGCTTTCGAACTGGTTTTCCCCGACAGTTGTAGGGGGTTTTTCCAGGGTCATGTTGACCAAAAATCACTGTGTTAAAATGTTTTGTGTGGCTGTTTTAGTCTACTAATTTTTATTTCTGCAATTTCCAGCACTGTGAAAATTTTCCAGAATTTGTGTTTTCAGAAAATATTTATTTTCCAGCTTGTTGAATGTGAGGCTATGGGAAAGGGCATTTAACTATTTGGAGAAATAAGATGAAACTGAAAACCGGGGTGGGAAAATAGAAATTTTTACAATTAATACCCTTCAATTATTTAATTTCCATAAGTATAACTTAGGGTCTCCATTAAAATAATTATAATTAATTATTTTAATAAAACATTAACCGAGTGGAATTTTCACAAACAGTTTATGGAATCTTTGGAATACCAGTGTCTAAGCCTCTCCACAAAATTAGAGATTTAGATCACTTTTTGATGCTACAAAAATCAACATAGAAGACATCTACAATTCTTCCTTTGGTAGCCCTGCATTAGCCCATCCAAATATTATTCCAAAATAGAAAACGAACATTAAATCAAAAGGACCTTTGTGATGGTATTTCATCACGACATCTTCCTATTTGCATCAACATCCTGCATACATATTGACACATCTCCAGAAAATATACGATGCCAAGGGTCTCTTTCTTTTTCAAACTACATCAGAATCTTCATATCTTTCCCATAGAGATATCATAGTCAAATATTTCAATCCATGGATGTTGATTGCCTTCTCCATGGTTGCATATTTCATGATATCTCTCTTTCTTTCTTCACACATTTCCTTCCAAAACCTTCTATAATATCCCCCAATGGGTATGCAGCAGTGCATAAGTACAATACTAGAATAGCAGTGAGAAATTATCTCATAAAATGTGTTGAAAAACACATGGCCATCAAATGAATGCAACAGCAGCAAAAAGGGACTCCTTTACATCATTCCAAGTGGGGAAAATGCAGCATTTAGACCATAAAAACGTTATTCCTAGAGAATTGTGTTATAACAGAGAGAAATAGCGTTGGTATCCCTTAGATTATGTAATATGGGACTCACACCCAAAAATGATTCAAAAAAAATTTCCTTTGTTTGTTTAAACAGATCTCCCGGTCCCGATATGGCTCAAAAAGGCCCAAAGCCCATGACTTATGTAATGCAGAAATTAATAAAGCATGCACAACGTAATTTTTAGAAGGTTTCTGCTACAATGGAATGGAAATAACATATCTGGAGTTTATTTACTCAGAGCATGAAGAAAAATGGGGATCTAGCCCCTTTTACATATTCTGGAAATAACCCAACAAGGGTTTCATGAAAGCACAATGTACAAAATGTTAGATCTGCAGATCTAGATCTGAAAAACGCAGTCTAACTGAAGCTTTGCATACATACAGCTGAATAATACAAGAATTGAAGGAGGATCCTTCTTACAAGGTTTTGGGAGAAGGGTTAGCCCTTTCCCTAAGAAACAAGTTCAAGATTGAGGGGATTGACCCTCACACTGCTACACTACAAGAAATGACGTAGTCCCTGCAAGGGACTGCGTTGTAGCTGATGGAAGTCCTTTGGCCAAGTGCCAAGATATGCAAATCTGCTCCTGAGCCTTCCTTACTGATCTCCCAAAGGAAAGGAGGCTCCCTCCTTTGAAAAATGAGTGCAAGAAGTGGTGTTGTGAACCCTCATTGCAACACCCTGCAGCACAACGTTATACTGCTGCAGAAATAACGTAGTAGCTAAAGGAGGATGCTTGGCCTCAAGCCTGGATGTGAGGCAAATCAGTACAATCTCCTTCAAGAGGCCTCTCAAGAAAGGAGAAGGATTCCTAAACAGGAAATTCTTGTGCTAAACAGCACAGCAACTCTGCTGAACAGCAAGAGGATGCAGAAAAGTCTAAGCAGACAAATCAAATATCATTCCAAAGATGTTTTGTTATGCCTACCTTGCCCTCCTTTTATCCATGTGTGAGCCTTCTTGCCTTGGGCCCCACTCAATTAGAGTTTCCTCCACCAAGGAATCTTCCTCCCACTATCTTTGCGTTGTCTCACAAGATGCTCTCCACCTCCTATTCCAGCGATGTTGACATGGTCAAACTAGACCTTGTCCACATGCAAAAGTTCTTGTTCACACATGAAGGTGTGAAATCCAGCCTTTATGTTGATCCCTTTTCACATTATGAGGGATTTTATTTATATTTTTATTATGCATGGGCCTCCTTACCCATTTATTCATCTCCTAAGTGAAATCAGCAAAATTTAATATTCCAATTTACTGCATGCAAATTTTGGAATATTACAGTCCTCCCCTCCCAAATGTTGCTTGTCCTCAAGCAACTGAAGAGTCTCCCCTCCTCCTATTGTAGCATCCACATATGATGTACTCCTCCAAGGAATGAGATGTTGTCTCATCAATGAATCTCCAAATTGCCCCTCCTAAGCATGCAAGCTAGCCAAAGGGCTATCATCATGAATGAGTAAAGTACTCAAGGAGGCAATAAGGTGTTGTCTAGAGGCCCTCTCAAGGCATGGAGTTTGAAATACATTGGGAAACATCCTTCCCATGTGGATCCTCCATCCCCAAGTAATCATCCATACAAAATGAGTCACCTCCCAACATGGCAACTCCTGAAAATGCTCCTCCACCTTGAGCTCATGCAATGTAGGTGGGCTGACAATCTGAACATGGTAGACATAGGAGCCTACCCCACGCTATCCTCCTCTCCACTTATGATAAGTGTAGAGCATATGTTGATCTCGGGCTGCAAAATAATTGCCTTCAAGTGGCAATATGAAGACTAGATCTCCTCTCCAACACTGTGAATCACGCTGGCCCAAATCATCCCATATGTGATGGATAGGAAATCATCACCATATGGCATCCCATCAATCACATGGCCCACCTCAACAAAAAGAAGCAAGTGTTTGGCTGTGGTGGCCATATCTCCTATCATGCTCCCATTAGAACATGCAATGCAAAAAGTGTGGGAATCCTCTTCCCCAAAGGACACATCCAACTCATGTGTCTCTTTCCCAATCATGCTTCCAATACAAATAAGATCAATATCAGCAAATGAAATCATGATCAGCATCAAAATGAGGAAAATGTTGAAGGTTTCATGTGGTGCAAGAAAGTACCAACAGTTTTCCCAATAGTGACAGCGCAATTTTCCAAACTGCTGCTTCAGAAAATTACATTGCGAGTGGTTTTTTGTTACATGGATAATTATGTATGTCATGACATCCACTGATAAATAGCAAATGGTTGGGTACATCAACTGAACATACATGAAAGAAAACACTTGCCCAAGGCCATATAAGAGATGGTTGTCTCCATCATACAATTTGGCCCAATGTTGACCATGGAGCTCAATGAAAAGTTTGCCCTCTTGTGGAGCAATGCACTGAATAGGAATGGTACGAATATGCAAATACTGCGTTAGACAATCAATGGATGCAAAAACAATATTCTTACCATGTGTTGAGAGTAAGATGATGCATATGTATATGAATAATTCCTCCACAGTGGTATGAGATACTCCCATGAAGAGGAATGAACCATATGCTACATGAAGATCACCCTTCTTATACTTGGAAATCCAAGTTAAGAAGATCATATCTCTGTAATAGATGTTTCCATCCACTACTCCATCAATCTCACTTCCCCCTTGCTCACCAAGTGCATCGATAACCCCAAGCTCCCAAGTGACAGTGCTGTTGGCCCATGCAAATAAGCTCCTACCAACTCATAGCTCCATTCTTTGACATGCTCCTTGTCAAAGACATCTCCCATAATGCTGCTACACATAAGAAGTTCCTCCCAAAGTGGAAGTACCTCTTGATCATCTAAGGCCAAGGAGTAGCCCCTTTGCACTATGATAGTGCCATCTCCTACTCCTACAACATCATGCAAAGTGTGAGAGCAAATATGCCCTTGCTCTCCCAAGAACAACCAAAGCAACAAAAGTTTTTGCTGCCTCCTCATACCTCCATCATACAAATCATGTAGTGAAAACATGGTGATTGATATGAAGAATGTCATATCAACACAATGTGTCCATAGTCCTTGCTACCCAATGATGCAAGTGTCCTGCCACATACCCTTAGAAAGAGGATGATGGCCAAACTCTTTCAAGAGTAGCCAATGCAGCCAAGCCTCCTGCTACCCAGTATCATAGATTTGCAAGTAGCTTTCCAGCTTCTTGCTCTCCATCCACACCCATCCATCCACATGTAGGTGCCTCCCACCATGTTCTTCCTTAGCATTCTCCCAAGGAAGACTACCATCCTCCCAAATCAGATTTCTACCCTTGCATTTTATGGGATGTTGAAATGCAACTCCTTGGAGATCTTCTAGAGAAGACCTCTCATCAATCTTCCCCTTGAATCCACAAAGATCCAAGTGTGATGAGGGAAAAACCTCCTCAAACTGTTGAAGAACTTTGCACTCCAGGATGTGTTGAAGTGCACTTCCAATGAGATCTCTCCACGAGACCTCCTTCTCATCAATGGCCTTCCAAAACCAATAAGGTTCTGGATCTTCTGCAGGTAGAAGTTTCTCTTTGAGCTAGGGAATGCTCATTGAGAAATGGTCATCTAGAAAGGAGCTAGGGTTTCTCACTTCAAGACGTCTATCATCTATCTCTTATTCCTCCATTGCTTCATAAATGAAGCTGCCATTTGAATGATCCCATAAGGAATGGGTCCTCTTTTCTTCATCACTGCTTTTGCACAGTGCAATGCAATTATGTTGCTCTAAATCAGCAGTATGCAAAGATGTAGATCCCTC
Source organism: Pinus albicaulis (assembly GCA_034641835.2). Classification (NCBI taxonomy): domain Eukaryota; kingdom Viridiplantae; phylum Streptophyta; class Pinopsida; order Pinales; family Pinaceae; genus Pinus; species Pinus albicaulis. The sequence continues at coordinate 1,056,191,953 of CM076583.1, forward strand.
CATAAGATTTGCTGAAATGACAAGAGATGGAAACTTAAGCATACCTTGGTGAAATTTGGAAGCTTCTTGTAGGGCTGCAAGAGTTTCTTCCTCATATGTGTTGGCTCCCCAAACTGTTGAAGATGAAGGCTGCTCCTTCATGGTTACAACAGTGTTGGTACATGCCTCTTCTACTGGTGGTGAGGGCTTCTCCCTCCTTTTTCCAAATCTCCTGATCATCCTTTGAGAAAACTCAGCAAGAGTAGACACCTTTGCATGGCTCAAATGGCTTAACCACCAAGTATTAGCTTCACCTTCAAAGTGCAGCGCTGCAATTTCTACAGCCTCTTTCTCTACTACTGGATGTAGCAGGAAGAAAGCCTCTAGCTTCATTAACCAACCCTTTACTGCACATTTGAGTGATCCATCAAAAGTGGACAATAGAAATCTATTGCCTCTGATCATCCCATAGTTGTAGGGTCATCTTTCTTCTTCCAGAATGAATTGTGGTAAAGCTAGAGTCTCCTTGGAGGCTCTAGATTTAGCTTTGTATTCAGCAAGGTATTCACTTAGAATTTCAGATTCCAAGTGTTCTTCATGCTTCATGTCTTCTTCTCTTTGAGAATAGGAAGTGCATGGCCCTTCCTCTTCTTGAAAACCTCTAGGAGTTTCTTGGCATCTTTTCTCCTTCATCTGCTTAACCTCCTGGGAGAGGTTCTTTATGGATCTGAAAAGTGATGAGAGTAAACTCATCCTCTCCATCATTCTGATCTTCTTCTTTTCTTCTGATAGCATAATGGCTAAAACTCACAAGTTGAGCCAAGATTATGCTCTGATACCACTGTAATATCCCAAATGAGAATGCAACAGTGCATAAGCACAATACTGGAATAGCAGGGAGAAATTATCTCATAAAATGTGTTGAAAAACACATCGCCATCAAATGAATGCAACAGCAGCAAAAAGGGACTCCTTTACATCATTCCAAGTGGGGAAAATGCAGCATTTAGACAATAAAAATGTTATTCCCAGAGAATTGTGTTATAACAGAGAGAAATAACACTAGGATCCCTTAGATTATGTAATATGGAACTCACACCCATAAAAGATTCAGAAACAAATCTCCTTTGCTTGTTTAAATAGATCTTTTGGTCCCGATATGGCTCAAAAAGGCCCAAACCCCATGACTTATGTAATGCAGAAATTACTGAAGCATGCACAGCGTGATTTTTAGAAAGTTTCTACTACAATGGAATGGAAATAACAGATATGGAGTTTATTTACTCAGAGCATGAAGAAAAATGGGGATCTAGCCCCTTTTCCATATTCTGGAAATAACCCAGCAAGGGTTTCATGAAAGCACAATGTACAAAATGTTAGATCTGCAGATCTAGATCTGAAAAATGCAGTCTAACTGAAGCTTTGCATACATACAGCTGAATAATACAAGAATTGAAGGAGGACCCTTCTTACAAGGTTTCTGGGAGAAGGGTTGGCCCTTTCCCTAAGAAACAAGCTCAAGATTGAGGGGATTGACCCTCACACTGCTACACTGCAAGAAATGACGCAGTTCCTGCAAGGGACTGCGCTATAGCTGATGGAAGTCCTTTGGCCAAGTGCCAAGATATGCAAATCTGCTCATGAGCCTTCCTTACTGATCTCCCAAAGGAAAGGAGGCTCCCTCCTTTGAAAAATGAGTGTAGGAAGTGGTGTTGTGAACCCTCACTGCAACACAACATTATACTGCAGCATAAATAACGCTGTAGCTGAAGGAGGATGCTTGGCCTCAAGCCTGGATGTGAGGCAAATCAGTACAATCTCCCTCAAGAGGCCTCTCAAGAAAGGAGAAGGATTCCTAAATAGGAAATCCTTGTGCTAAGCAGCACAACAACTCTGCTAAACAGCAAGAGGATGCAGAAAAGTCTAAGCAGACAAATCAAATATTATTCCAAAGATGTCTTGCTATGGTTGCCTTGCCCTCCTTTTATCCATGTGTGAGCCTTCTTGCCTTGGGCCCCACTCAATTAGGGTTTCCTCCACCAAGGAATCTTCCTCCCACTATCTCTGCGTTGTCTCACAAGATGCTCTCCACCTCCTATCCCAACGGTGTTGACTTGGTCAAACTAGACCTTGTCCACATTCAAAGGTTCTTGTTCACACATGGAGGTGTGAAATACAGCCTTTATGTTGATCCCTTTTCACATTATGAGGGATTTTATTTAGATTTTTATTATGCATGGGCCTCCTTACCCATTTATTCATCTCCTAAGTGAAATCAGCAAAATTTAATATTCCAATTTGCTGCATGCAAATTTTGGAATATTACACCTTCCAATCAGAGTTCCTCCAATTTTGTCAACCACCTCATACTTCATATGAAGACATATTATGTTGATTTCATCTAGTCAGTGTGTGACCCATGCCTTCCTACATCTTTTCCAAAGGAGGAGATCCTTTCTTTCAATCCTGCTATCGAGGTAGAGTATTTATTCTTGCAACCAAATGACATGACTCGACTTTTATCCAAATATATGCATACATACCTCATCTCTTTTGTTAGGTCATCTAGACTTTCTTCAGCAGCTTCCTTGATTCAATGAACTTCAATCCATTGTCCTGCTTCACTTCTTTTGACATCATACCATCATCCCATGAATTCCATACAAGTTGGAATTCCCAGCAAGATGCTTCTTCCAGTAGGTGAACCTTCCAATAAAGATTCCAACGAAGGATCTTGATCATCCTCACCCTGCAACTGCTCCTTTGAATGATGTATGGTGAGCTCTATACTAGATGACTTTCCTTTTTCACATAAGTACTACTTATGCTTCTAATGAGGTTACCAAGAGCAATATCCTTCTATAGGTGACAGCAATAGACTTCTATTTCAACGATCTTCAATGTTTCTTTATGACGAGCTCTTGTTTTCAATCGTATGCCTCTTATAATGTTTCCTACCATGATAGCTATATTTCACAAAAATTGAAAAGAAATAGGTGGAGAAGACTTATCTCAATAGTAGTAGAGATATTTTACTTCCTCCTTCTTGGATTTCTTCTTTTCGGCTTCTTCCACTTCTTTAGTGATATGGGCTTCTTCCCTTCTTCTTTTGTTGATGCGCTTAGAAACTGCAACTGCAACTCCCATATACCCAGAAACTGCAACTTCTCTTCTTCGCTTGGGTAGATTCTCTCTCCTAGAGAATTCGACTTCCAGAACAATTCTTCTTGGTGACCTAACTTCAATTCTGCAACTCGGCTTCAATGCAACAATATGTGTCCTAATTCCTTCGCATGTATCGAGAGAAGTAGCCCAAAACCAAATCCAAAACTTCGACTTTTCTCCTTCTTTAGTCTTCATCTTCTTCGCACTTCCTTTCATCCTTACGATCGAACTTGTGTGAGTGAGAGTGTGTGTTCTCCAAATGAGACCGAGGTTTTCTTTATATAGGCTTCTAATAGGGTGGAATTGCTTCCTTTAGGCCAACTAGAAGTTTCCTTAGGTCGCTTGAACTTTGTGCCATGACAAGGTCTTGGAGGGTCTTTTGACTTGACTATGACTAAATAAATTTTTTCTTTACAATATCTAGAATGCTCAAATGGGTCATTCATACACGACAATGACTCAATAACTTTATAACAAACCTAGAAGCACTCAATGGATGCTTTGACCTATAAAAATAAATTCTCTTGAGCATGAAACCCATGCCTCAAGACTTACAATAATAAATTTATTTTTCTCTTTTCATTAAATAAATAAAATCATGATTACATATGTCATTATGAAGACCGAACCTAGTTACATATTTCAACAACAAGAGCTATTGTTACCGAAGAGAAAACAGAAAACCTTCTTGTGGGTCAAGTTGACTCCCTTCATCGATTGAACTAGAAGTTTAGCAAACTTGGCGAAGGGAATACCTTTTAGCGTGCTAATTCTCTTGTTGATCAGTGGTTCTAAATCATGGCCAAGTTTGAGAAGAAACTTCAAGCTTGGAATCACCTTCATGTTCATCGTCTATTGCTTACTATTGATTTTCTTAGGAAACATCGATGTAAAATTACCTTCTAGGAGGATCCTACCCCTCTTATCCTAGGGGAATTAACTATGCCTGTGAAAGTCATGCTTGGTGTTTTTTGTCATGATGTTAATTACATTTCTTTTGGTGAACGGGAACATATGCTCACATTTTTGGCTTTTTCAAACTGGAATTTACCAATACTATTGTTGTTCATGTCATGTGACTATCTAACCTATGATGTACTTATTTGTTCCATGAAGTAATATCTTATGAATATAATTCATAATAAAATAATAACAAATTTAAATTTAAATGTAATAATAAATAATAAGTCATTAACTAATGATTAGTTAGTTAGTGATGAAGACGCATGTCTTAGAGACATAGCCATTCATGAAAGGGCACCTGCCTAGGGTATGTAAGCAAGCCCTCGTTCTCATTTGTAATCATCCTATCATCAACCCTTTTATATAATATACAATTTGCAATTTCTATCCTACAATGGATGTCTTTGTCTAGGAAATATTTTAATATTTTTGTTGCGTATACAACTATTGGTCGCTACATTGGTATTGGAGCTACGTCTGATCTGACCTTCGTCCATCAACTCTTCGTCAACCTTGCTGCCATCACAATTGAAGCATTCACTACACTAAATTTAGGGGTCAGTTGAAGCATTCACTACACTAAATTTCGGAGTTTCTCCATTTCGCTAGGCCTTTGGCCATCAAAATTTAAAAAAATAAAAGAGAGAAGGAAAGTTTTAAAAAAAAGGAAAAAAATTAATTTAAAAGAAAATAGTTCCAAAAGAAGAAAAAAATGGTTCTACATTATTGATAAAAGTACATGATAAAAAAACTATACGTAAGATAAGGAAGAGTAGATAAGATTATTTTGATTACAAGCTCGTGGTTTTAGAAACCCATGATAATTGCCCATGGTATTTTCAAGTTAAAATAAGAACAAAAGCAATAAAAAACCTCTTGTGTGAATGGTAAGCTTACTTTTTATGTGGAGAAAATTAACGAAGTCAAATACACATAAGTGGACATATATTTTATATTATACCCCAGAGAGGTGATCAATAGAGTTGTAAATTTTCAAAAAAAAAAAAAAGAAGAAGTTAAAAATAAAATTATAAATAAAACTAGAATTTACTTAGTCAAAGAACCCATCACTAAATGAAGGCTATATTTAAGGTTATATAAAGGAAGTATAATAAGGAATTATCAAGGCAATTAATATTAAGGAAAAGTAAGATTTAAAAAAAAAAAACGATTACATAAATGATAATACTTAAAGTCAACTCGACAAAACAAAAATGGGATCAATCATGGAAAAACAATGATGGAGATAATGGAGCTGAAGTCTAAAATGTCAAAGGAAGAAGGGTTTTCTTATAATGGGTTTCAGATCACTAAGTAATTACATTAAAAGGAAGTATCCAAGGAAGAAAAATTAATATCGCTATCAACACAAGCATCGATAAAAATTACTCAGAAGCATTAATTCCAGATAAGCATTGGGGTATGGAAAAATATTTTTGACCAAAAAGAGTATACAATTAGTGATTTACAAGTGACGATAAATCATTGTGAGTACATATCTCAATTTCTTGTTGTAAAGATGGATTATACAGAGGTTGATGTCATACTTGGTCAACCCTAGTTTAGGGATTTGGGTTCATTCATGTTAAACATAGAGAAACAAGTTTTGACTTTTCCTTATAAGGGGAAGATGATCATATTTCAAAACATGACAATGGAGTCAAAATCGTTAATGTCTGCGTCAGAAGACTTTAAGGATATCTCAGACTTGATGTTCAAAGATAACAAAAAAACTGTATCAAGGAAGCAAAAAGAGCTTGAAGAAGTCATCTCCAGCAAAAAACAAATAAGTTTCACGCTTCAAAGATCACCAACAAAAACTACTCGAACAAGTCAAGAAAGCTAAAGCATCAAAGAAGGAACTCAAGAAGCATTCATTAGAACAAGAAGAAGAAAATGTACGTTTTAAGAGCCTTAATCTGACATTATTAAAACAAATCAAAAGTTTAAAAGATGATGAAGCTACTAAGAATAAAATCAACAATTCAGAAAAGGATCAAGTTGTACGTTTAAGGAATCATAACCAAAACCTACTTACACAAATAAAGAAACTTAAAAATGACAAGAAATCGTTGAATGACAAGCTACAACAGCTTCAAAGTGAAGTATTGACGTCGTTAATCGTTTCAGTTCAAGTTGAAGACAAAGGGATTAATATTGATCCAGTCAATATCACAAGTAAGGAAGAAGAAGAATCTAGAGAAGTTAAAACATATGCAGAAGCTGCAGTTCAAATGTTGGACATCCCAACTGATAATTTAGAGAAGTTAAAACATATGCAGAAGCTGCAGTTCAAACGTTGGACATCCCAACTGATAATTCAATTGCCCACTCAACAACAACAACGCCCGAAGGAAATCAAGAATCAACCACTAGCATGATAAGGGCAAACCAAACCAAAGGATCTATGTATCGACATCCAAATCACAAGAGCAGACTTTTTAATCAAGCTAAGTACCAGTATCACTCAGAAAATAAACAACAAATTCATGTTCTTGGGATACTGAAGCTTGCAGAATCCACTCATACAATAACTATTCACCACACATCTCCAAAGATCATAATGTACCCCAGAAGATCAATCTAAGATGGTCTGATCCATTCTTAGTAAGACAGTTTTGTCTATCACTTAGAGTATCATATCGTCTTGTATCGACGAAGATGAAAGTACACAAATGAGATGATTTTCTTAAGTAAACTTTGACAAAGCTTCTTGGAGGGAGAGGCTATCTTATGAATATAATTCATAATAAAATAATAATAAATATAAATGTAAATGTAATAATAAATAATAAGTCATTAACTAATGATTAGTTAGTTGGAGGGAGAGGCTATCCTATGAATATAATTCATAATAAAATAATAATAAATATAAATATAAATGTAATAATAAATAATAAGTCATTAACTAATGATTCGTTAGTTAGTGATGAAGAGGCATGTCTTAAAGACATAGCCATTCGTGAAAGGGCGTCTGCCTAGGGTATATAAGCAAGCCCTCATTCTCATTTGTAATCATCCTATCATCAACTCTTTTATATAATATACAATTTACAATTTCTATCCTACAATGGATGTCTTTGTCTAGGAAATATTTTAATATTTCCGCTGCGTATACGACTATTGGTCGCTACATAATATAAGCAGGATTTCAAAAAAAAAGAAATAAGGAACATCGATTAAGGCCAGGTTGGTTGGTTGGTTGGTTGGTTGGTGTTGACCAGAGTTTGTCAACAACCCCATAGCAGTACACCCCCATTTTTTCAAATGGAATTCATCATGTTCGACGTGTTCACGCCATTCAGATTTCATCATCAGTCGACAGCTTTATAAATGATGTAAACCCATTCTGCATGTTTATGATGTAAATGATCTTAGTAAGACCACTATGTATGTAACAGCCTAGGTAAGCCTAGTATTTTGGTGATGATTTCTATCCTAGGAGGTTTTTTGTCTGACTCATTTATTTGTGTTTCTCGACACAAGTGATTGGCAAAGTTTTCTCCTCCAGCCTCACCCCAAAGTTAGTGTGGATTTTGTCATCAAGATGCTAAGTGAGTCCTATTGTTTTCTATTGAGACTTTGTAAAAGTAGTTTGGGAATAATCCTAGCTAATTGGCTAGATTATTTTATTACAAGATACTTGATCTACTAGATCATGTTTTGAGTCGCAGAATTGGGTAGCTATTTGAGAGTCTATCGCGAATGGGTATTCCCCCTTTATGTGTCTAAATGTATTTGTATTATGTGAAGAGGGTTGGAAAAATAATTAAATCCCCTCTCAGTCAATTAATGAAATTTTCTGGTCAATTTAAATTGAAAATCGTAAGCAAGAAATTTAATTAATTTTAAGTCCTAGGTGAGTTAAAATTCTTCATAGGAAAAATTCGTGGGTCCTTAAAAAATAAATTTTTAAAGGTCTCACGCCAAGGGAATATTGAAAATTTCAAGAAATTTTGGACTCTTGGGCCTTGGTGGTTAAGTCAAAGTCAAAATTTTGAGATAATTAACTCAAAAATATTATTTTTGAGTTAATTAAAATGGAATTAAATGATAAATTCGAATTTCTTCAAAATTATAATTTCGATGGTCCAAATTAAAAGATAATTAAATCTTTTTCGACGTCGAGATTATTTTGACATGGATCAACCGAACTAGTCGTTGGAGATTTTATCTTACAAATTAGAGGTCTTTGTATGTCATTTGCATCCGATCTTTGGATCGTGCACTTGTTCTCAGAAGCTCTTGTAATTTTTTGATCAATAAAGCATAAAAACTTTGGGGTTACAAACTTTGGTGTTCCTTTTCCAGATCTATGTGATGATATTGTCTCTAAACTCTGCTACTTTTATTAGCATTTGATGGTTGATGGCCTTTATGAATTGATCTGCATACAGGTATCTTGTGAAGTTTTCTGGGTTTTCTTAAATTGCATTTTGATTTGACAAAAATATCAGTTATCTATATTTCTGAAAGGTCTCATGGCTATTTTTTAAAACTCTATCAATCTAAAATTCAGTTCTAAGTGTGCAGTAATCATTATTCAAGATTTGAACATTTGGGGAAATCTTCGGTTAGGTCAATCGACTCTCAGATTTCAGAAAATCTGAAAAAGCCCATTGTTTCCTAATTTCTAAGGTTATCTTAAAAAAAAAAAACTTAATTTTTTGCATCTAGCTAGTAAAAGCCTTAGATCTTCAGATCTGGGAGCGATGTCAGACTTATGCTCCTCAGATCTAACAGACTTGCAACTCTTTTGCATAGATCTGTAAATATATTGTATAGATCTGTAATTTACATGTGTAGATCTGAAGTTTTGTAACATAGTTCTGAAGTTTTGTGACATAGTTTTGAATTCTAACATTTGGGTTTTTAGGATTTTTGGTATTATTGTACATATTGGGCATTTGGTTTTTCTTTTTTCACTTGTGCAGGAATAGATCTGAAAAATCAGCCAAAGAAATCTTCAAATCTGAGCCAGATCTAGATCCTGGACGGCAAAATCTGAGCTCAATATTTGTTTGTAGGAATAGATCTGAAAAATCAACCAAAGAAATCTTCAGATCTGCGCCAGATCTAGACCCTTGAGGACGTATAGGCTTTTCAGGCTATTTTTACAGGAATTTGGTCTCCAAAATTCTAATTTTCAAGCGGCAACATTATCCCAAAGTTTCAAGAATTTTCAACAGTGGGATCTTCAAAGCCTTGGGCTAAGGGTTTGATCTCTAAACCCTTATTTTCTGCAAATTTTATTACAGCAAGAAAATCACAAATAATTAGACACTAAAAACATATTTTATATGGTCAAAATTGTTTAGAATTGCAAAATCTTCATTTTCAGAATTTTTGGCCATTTGGGCATCTTTAATTTTGCCTAAATCTGACTTTAAAGCTTGCTGGAAATTACTGCATAACTGTGAAAAATCATATCTGAACATTTCTGATGCATTGTAATATCCGTTTTCAAGGATATCTCTAAAACACAAGCAAACTCCAACCAGAGATGGACTGGGAGAGCATTTACCAGATATTTCACCTCTAAAAAGAGGATGAGATCTGGAGGCTATCTGGCCATTTCCAGACTCTGTCTAAGAGTGTGGGGAAAACACAACAAGTGGTACAGAAATTGGAATGCTAAAGGGGAGGAATAATAGTAATGCAAACATACAAGAGCGTGTGAATAAAGCATGCAACAAATACTCAAGAAATGCCAAGAGAACACTGAGCCATTTTATTATACTAATAAATACAGGGGAGTACAATAGGTGATCAGAGCGATGGCACCTAAACTTGCACAAGGCAAGTTAAGAAATATTCTCAGAACGCTGCATGGAATGGCTGTTTTTCTGATCTGCGTTCCAACTACTAAAAACGGCTATGTAGCTGTCCGAAAATACCTCCCTTGTGGATCTGTGTGATCCTCCCAATGGTTACGCCGCAACTGTCTAGGATCCTCAATAATATAATCACCCGCTCAACCAAAAGTCCCCAATAGACACGGGCTATTCCTGCGCTCAACCTCCTGACCAATAGTAATGCACTGCGCTCAATCTGCCAACCAAAGCTTCCCCAATACGGACTGCGTCCTCCCTCTCAGGACTGCGCAGTCAATAGACGTGTTGCCCCTCCACAAAGGCCGCAAATCGATCCTTCTTCAAAAACACTGATGGGACTACCTCACCCGAGCAGGCACTCGAAGTCCCCCAGGGCTGAGGGTGAGATCTTCGAACGGAGACACTCAATGCGCTAAACAGCGTTGCAGACAAGCTAAACAGCCAGCGTGCTCAAAGTTGCAATGACCAGCTTCAAATGCATAAACTCCAATGATTGGCAATGGCTCTACTCCTCTCCAAAAATAGCAAATGAAAGCTCTGTATGGGCCCTACTTCGAATTAGGGTTTCCCTTCCTTTAGAAGCTTCCCTCCTATGTTGTCCATGTAGTGCTTTCCCCCTCATACCCTGCACTAGTTGACTTGGTCAAACCTCTTTGCAACTGTCTCTTTTCACACATGGGGGTGTGAAATCTAGTTCCATGGCTGATCCCTTTTCATACTAGAGGGATTTCATTTATGTTTTTATTATTATTGGGCCTCCTTTCCCAATTATTCATCTCCTACATGAATTTAGACAAAAATTAATGTTCCAATTTATTGAAGAAAAATTTAGAACATTACAGTCCTCCCCTCCCAAATGTTGTTTGTCCCCAACCAACTGCAAGGATAGAACTGGAAAGTCTCCACTCAAGGCATGGAGTCTGAAATATGGTGAGGAACATCTCCCTCATGTGGATCCTCCATCCCCAAGCAATCATCCAAACAAAATGAGCCACCTCCCAACAAGGTAACTCCTGAAAATCTCCTTCCACCTCAAGCTCCGGTAATGAAGGTGGGCTGAAAATTTGAACTTGGCAAGCATCATAGCTTACCCCATGCTGTCCTTCTCTCCACTCATGACAAGTGTAGAGTGTATGTTGATCCTGGGCTGCAAAAGTATTGCCCTCAAATGGAAAAATGAAGAAAAATCCTCCAAAGAGTTCTCCTCCAACAATGAATAACATGTGGGCCCAAAACATATTATCCATGATGAATAGGACATGGTCATCATAGAATATCCCAAGGAGAAGTTTTCTGCAAGTTTTACATGATGATGCATGATGCAAACAATATCTCACAAGGATACAGCGCAGTTCCACCCACTGCAACTTCAGAAAATTACATGGCAAGCAATGTACAAGATTCATCACATCTACTAAAGGATAGTAAATGACTGAATGTAACAACAATACATGATCAAGCACTTGCCCATGGCTATACAATGGATGAATATCAGCCTCATGGCCCACCTCAAAAGGAAACAAACATGTGGTTGTGGTGGCCATATCTACTCCCATGCTCCCATTAGAACATGTAGTGCAGAAAATGTGAGAATTTTTCCCACTTAAAGACACATCCAACTCATGTGTCTCCATCATAATCATGCTTCTCATACAAATCTGATCTATATCAGCAAATGAAGTCATGATCAGCAATAGAATGAAGAGAATGTTGAAGGTTTCAGGTGGTGCAAGAAGGTACCAACAGCTTCCCAAACAAGTACATCGCAGTTTTACAAGTTGCTGCTTGAGGAAAGTACAAGGCAAAATGTTTCTTCTTACATGGTTAATCATGCATGTCCCCATATGATACATGTTAGAGTGCATAAACTGAACATACAAGTGATGATAAAACATTTGCCCATGGCCACAAAAGAGATGGCTGCCTCCATCATGTATATTGGCCCAATACAACTCATGGAGCAATGTGACAAGCTTGCCCTCTTGTGAAGCAATGCACTGCATAAGAATGGTAAGAGTGTGCAAATCAATGAATGTATATACAAACTTCTCACCATATGCTGGAAGTAAGATGGTACGTGGACCCATGAATGAGTCCTCCATAGTGTTTTGGCATGCTATGAGGAAAAATGAACCATGTGTTGCAAGAAGGTGCTTGGACCCCCAAGTCAAGAAGAACATGCCATAGTGGTAGATGGCTCTATCATCATTACTTCCTCTTTTATCATCAAGTGCAATAAATATGAAATGATCCTGGAACCTGTGGGTTATGGATCCTCCACATTTCCGCTGGGCACACTTCATCCATAAGGCTCTGCTCCAAAGTGACAGCGCTGTGAGCTTATGAAAATAAGCCCCTGCCAATACCAAACTTTGTTCTTTGACATGCTCCTTGTCAAAGATTCCTCTCATAATGCTGCAACAAATATGGAATACTCCCCAAGATGGAAGAGCTCCCAAATCATCAAAGACCAAAGAGATAATGCCATCTCCTCATCCTACAACATCATGCAAAGTGTGAGAGCAAATCTGCTCTTGCTCTCCCAGAAACAGGCAAAGCAACAAGACATTTTGCTGCCTCCCCATACCTCCATCATACCGATCATGTGATGAAGACATGATGAATGATATGAGTATCATATCAACACCATGCATCCATACTCTATGCTGCTCAATGATGTAAGCACCCATCCTCTTACTCTTAGGAAGAGTGTTTGCCAAGCGATGGCCAAACTCTTTCAAGAGTAACCAGAGCAGCCAAGCCTCCTGCTGCCCAGTATCATAGATCTGCAAGTAACCTCCTAGCTCCTTGCTCATCAACCAAATCCACTCAATCGCTTGTGGATGCCTCCTCCTTCTCCTCATCTTTGTACTCCTCCCATGAGGGCTACCATCCTCCCAAATCAAATTCCTGTCTTTGCACTTCATGGGATTTTGAAATGTAAGCTTCTCAAGGATCAATGAGACCCTATCAAGACCCAAATAGGTGGTAGGAAAAAAATTCCCATCATGATGTGTATGGCTCAAGGAATGTCCAACACAAGCATGAGAGATGTTATCCATCCTAAGATGTCCTCCATCTTCTATCTGCTCTTGTGAGAAAGGAAGAAAATCTTTGCACTCCATGGTGTGTTGAAGTGCACCTCTGATGAGATCTCTCCTTGAGACCTCCCTTTTATCAATAGTCTTCCAAAACCAATGAGGTCTTGGATCTGAAAGTAGAAGTTCCTCTTTGAGCTAAGAGGAGCTCATTGAGAAAGTGTCATCTTGAAGGGAGAAAGGGTTTCTTACTCCAAGATGTCTACCATCAATCTTCAAGGCTTCAAACCCCAACCTCCAATGTGATGTACAATCCAACAATGGCTCATGAGAATGATGGTTTGATTCCTTCTTGAGTGTTTCCATGTTGCACAACGCAGTGCAACCAAGCTGCTCTATAGTAGCAATGGGATTTGACCCTTGGTCATGCAAAAGTAAATCTCCACATTGATCAAAAGAATTTGTTGCAACAATGGAATGTGGAAATCTTTTCATACCTTGATGTGCATTTGGAACTTCTTGCAGGGCTGCAAGAGTCTCTTCCTCAAAAGTGTTGGCTGCCCCCACTGTTGATGAATGTGGCTGCTCCTCCATGAGTGTGACAGCGTTATCACAAGCCTCCTCAAGAGGTGATGTGATCTTTTCTTTCTTTGCTCTTTCTCCATCAAAGGTTTGGATCAACCTTTGAGTGAACTCTGCAAAAGTCTTCACCCTTGCATGGCTCAAGTGGCTGCACCACCAATCATAGGCTTCACCCTCCAAGTGCAGCGCTGAGATTTCAACAGCTTCTTTCCCTGCTACAGGATGTAGTAGGAAAAATGCCTCCAACTTTCTCACCTAAGTTCTTGCATTAGATGACCCATCAAAGGTAGACAACATAAATCTATTGCCTTTGATTTCTTTTCTGCTACATGGTCTCTTCTCTTCCTTCAGCTGGATGAAATGAGGAAAATCTAGAGTCTCCCTGAAGACTCTAGGTTGAGATCTATACTCAACAAGGTAATCACTGAGAATCTGATGATCCAAGTATCTTCCATGCTCGATATCTTCTTCTTGATGAGAATAGGAAGTGCATGGTACTTCCTCTTCTTTTTCTTCAATCTTCTTGACCTCCTCAAAGGTGTATGCATCTCCTCTGGATCTGAAAATAGATGAGAATAAACTTATCTTTTTCAACGTTTTGATCTTCTTGGGCTTAGACTCACAAGCTGAGCCAAGAAAGCTGCTACCACCCGAAGACTCGGACACTACCCCGGTCATCACCTCAATGGATGGCACTACTGGAGCAAGCTCTACTCTCTCTACTGAGGTGTCAACCGATATGGTCAAAGAAGCCTCCAACACAGGCGACCCCTACGTCATACTGGGTGTATCCACATGCTCCCCATGATCCTATGTGCCCTCATCCTCCAACTGCGAGGTAGCCATTTTGATGGCTTCCCCCTCCGTTATTCGGTCAAGCTGGAAAGAGGTATCCAACTTTTCCACCCAATCTCGAACCGTGAAATCAGTGGATCCATCATATGTGGAAAAAGGTGACCTCCCAGTGGTGCGCTGCCACTCTGAACTCTGAGTACTAGATCCCCCATTGTTACTTCCTTCTTCATCCCGCCTGAGATGACATTAATCTCTGAAGGGCAAAGCTGCTTTGAAGTTTTCCCCCATGGACTGCCATTCGCGGAAATAATCTCCAAAGGGTATATGATCATGCCGCCTCCCTTTCTCACTCGGTACCGGCGGTAAGAATGTAGGCATCGTGATCCTGGTTGGCCCACTGAAGGCTGGTAAATGTTGGTCATACTGTTGTGAGACCCCCATATTTTCCACCTCTACTGCGTTTGGTGGGTAAGATTCCGCCTACCCCCTTTGTTCATAGAAAAATATCCCCACGGTTGCTCTTCCGGTGTCATAGACAACTAGCTCCATAGGCTGAGCCAGATCTATGCTCTGATACCACTGTAATATCCCTTTTTACGGATATCTCTAAAACACAAGCAAACTCCAACCACAGATGGACTGGGAGGGCATTTACCAGATATTTCACCTCTGAAAAGAGGATGAGATCTAGAGGCTATCTGGCCCTTTCCAGACTCTGTCTAAGAGTGTGGGGAAAACACAAAAAGTGGTACAGAAATTGCAATGCTAAAGGGGAGGAATAACAGTAATGCAAACATACAAGGGCGTGTGAATAAAGCATGCAACAGATACTCAAGAAATGCCAAGAGAACGTTGATCCATTTTATTATACTGATAAATACAGGGGAGTACAATAGGTGATCAGAGTGATGGCACCTAAACTTGCACAAGGCAAGTTAAGAAAAATTCTCAGAACGATGCATGGAATAGCTGTGTTTCTGATCTGCGTTCCAGTTGCTGAAAACGGCTGTGTAGCTGTCTGGAAATACCTCCCTTGCTGATCTGTGTGATCCTCCCAATGGTTACGCCACAACTATCTAGGATCCTCAATAATATAATCACCCGCTCAACCAGAAGTCCCCAATAGATGCGAGCTATTCCTGCACTCAACCTCCTAACCAATAGTAATGCACTGCGCTCAATCTACCAACCGGAGCTTCCCCAATACGGACTGCGTCCTCCCTCTCAGGACTACGCAGTCAATAGACGTGTTGCCCCTCCACAAAGGCCGCAAATCAATCCTTCTTCAAAAACACTGATGGGACTACCTCACCCAAGCAGGCACTCGAAATCCCTCGTGGCTGAGGGTGAGATCTCCGAACGGAGACACTCAATGCGCTAAACAGCACTGCAGACAGGCTAAACAGCTAGCGTACTCAAAGTCGCAATGACCAGCTTCAAATGCATAAACTCCAACGATTGGCAATGGCTCTCCTCCTCTCCATATATAGCAAATGAAGGCTCTCTATGGGCCATACTTCCAATTAGGGTTTCCCTTCCTTTAGAAGCTTCCCTCCTACGTTGTCCATGTAGTGCTTTCCCCCTCATACCCTGCGCTGGTTGACTTGGTCAAACCTCTTAGCAAATGTCTCTTTTCACACATGGGGGTGTGAAATCTAGTTCCATGGCTGATCCCTTTTCATACTAGAGGGATTTCATTTATGTTTTTATTATTATTGGGCCTCCTTTCCCAATTATTCATCTCCTAAATAAATTTAGACAAAAATTGATGTTCCAATTTATTGAAGAAAAATTTGGAACATTACATGCATATCCTAAATAAGGTCTAAAAAAATTGAATTTTCAGTTTTTTCGGCAAAACTTACTATTTTTAGACAGTGGGGATCATTTTCAGTATTTTCAGTTTGTTGATCTGTTATCAATTTACTGTTGTTACAAACTTATCAGTTCTGAAAATTATTGAATCAAACTTACTTAAAGCCTTAAAATTGAAATTTTCAAGTTTTAATATATTTTTTCTATTTTTGGAAGTATTTGGAAGCTATTTTGGACAGTATTATTTTGCTGATCTATCATTGATTCACTGCTGAAATAAAAATTTCAGATCTGGAATTTCTCTTAATCAAGCCCTAAAAATTGATTTTTCTTCAAGTTCAACAATTTTTACTATTTTTAGTCATTTTGAGCATTGGTGCCGGTATCATTTGTTTGTTGATCTATGGTTTAAATTACTGTTGTAATTTATATTTCAGATATGAAATCTCGCTGAAAAATATATCCTATGTTTGACTATACGAGAAAATTTAATTTTTGGATTTGCATTTTTAGGAACATCATTTAATTCATAAATTGCTTAATGAAGTCGTTTTATTAGCATTACACTGTCATGGTATATCTGAATAAATAATTATTGAGATTTAAGTGCTAGTTAATTTCATATGTTCCAATTGGGTTTGATGATCATTGGCATCTGGGTTTTGGAACGTGTTCTATTAATTAAAATTGTCTAATGTTTAATTAACTTTTGTTTCATTTACTTGAATTATTGGATGGATGTTTATTGAATACTAATATTTGGGAAATCTTTTCAAGTAAGTGTGATTAATATCTGATTTTGAGAGATCTATTGTGAATCTGTATATCTTTTAATCGAGTAATTTTAGCATCTTCATAATTGACACTCTCGCTTAAGTGCTTAGTGGTTAGATCAGATTATTTATAATCTAAGTGTTTTAGACTTTTTAACATTAACTCTCATCTTCGAAACTTCCTTCATCCCACTCCTTCAAATCGTTTTCCTTGCATTTTGCATTCTAAATTAACATTGCATAGTAGCAGTTTCTCATCAAGTACTTGGTTGTAATTTCCTTAGCAGGGTAGTTGACTCCATAAGACACTGGTATCAATCTTTCCAATTCAATCAAATCATTTAATCTTGCTAGATCTTTTACAAGTATTTGGTCGTTTAACTGTCTCCTGAACTGGTTGGTTCCCAACGAGTTCTCCTTCATTCCATTTCCATAGTGTCTCCCTCCCTTAATCTGCTATAAGGAGACAACTTAAATAGAGAGATTGGGGATCAGAGTGACAACCCCCAATCTGAGCCATTGTCGCGGTGCCTAGACATTCTGTGCGACAACATTTTTTGGCGCCGTTGTTGGGGACAGAGTTTCTCTGTCTTTGGTCTTAACGACATTTTCTAATCTTTTAAATCTTTCCCCACCATTCATTAACCCATCACACGGCATAACATTTTATGGCGTCATTTCATCCCTTCATCTTTTCATCATCATATCTTTTGTCATATCACTAATCCTTTCATCATTTGCACCTTTAGCACCTAGACACTTCGGTTGGCTTCTTGTTTGGGTGGCGACTCCAATTATTCATCTATTTACTCCCAGACAATAATCCCTTCTTGATATCCATCTGCTTCTCTCGACTGATTTTTCGGTTTTAGAATTAGATTCATGTTCAAGTGGCGACTCCAATTATTTCATTTTTAACAAAAAATTCTGCTAAGAAGCTCGCTTCTTGTGGATCTCGACTTTTCTTGAACAAGGATCTCTTTCTCTAACATCCATTTGGTTTTTTCCATTTAAGTAAGTCATCATGGGTGATCATTTTCATGACATGCCAAAAAAAGTCATTCGAAAAATGTCTGTGTTCTCGGGTGGTGATTCAACCACTGCTCGAAATCATCTCTTAATTGTTACTCATATAATAAATAGATACTGTCTTCCTTCACAATATAATCGTGAAGATGTCAAGATACGTCTCTTTGCTTGTTCCTTAGATGGTGATGCTATGAATTGTTGAGTAATTGGCCTAAGAATTATATTGATTCTTTGCAAAGTATCGCCAATGCTTTTAAAGATGAATATATAAAACAAGGTGGCTTGCTTTGTGCCCCCAATACTATGCAAAGGAATGAAAGTGATCTTGTAGAGAACTCAAATATCAACAGGAAATTTCAAGACAATTCTCAAGATGAATCCACTTATACCACGATAGCACAAATCCATGATAATGGTGAAGCATAAACAAGTTGTCAAATCAGTGTTGACAACAATAAGCATCTTGTTAGTGAATCAATTCAGATGGTTAAGGATATACAACTAAATCAAGTTCAGGTAATCAAGAACATGGAGGCCAACATGCTCAAATCATTGAGAATATGGAACTTAATCAAGAAAAATTAACAAATGATCACGCTAGGGAAATTGGTTCTATGCAGAGCAAGTTATTGGCCTTAGAGGAAAAGATAACAATCATGGAATTCAATCACTCCAATCAAATGAATGCTATGGAAGAAAGACATGATGAAGAAATGGTCATCATGGAATTTGATCACAACAATCAATTAGCCACCATGCAAGCAAATCATAAGAGAGATAAACTATATGCAAAATTGCTTCATGGGCATGAAAGCGAAAAATGATAAAATTATAAGCGACATGGAAGTTGATCAAAAATCTCTTCAGAGTAGATTTGGCCATAGAGAAGAAACAAGCACCATGTGCTATAAATATGGAAGAAATGGATACCATTGAAAACAGATTAAAGGTAATAGAAGTTAATCATGCTAATCAGATATCCATTATTCAGAAACATATGATTGAAATAGAAGCAAAACACACTCGAGAAATGAAAACTATGGAGGAAAATCATATCACCCTACAAGACAGATTCGTGAAAACCGAGCTCAATCAAGCGAAATTAATAGTAAGGCATGCCAGAGAAATGAGTTCCATGCTTAAGAAGTTAGAAGAAAGGAAATCACATGTACAAAAGTTTCATCCTGATCCAGATTATAGATGGCAGAAAACCAAGGAGATTTCAACAAATCATAACTCTCTCAATCCATTGAAGCAGGTCCCATCTTGTTGTGAATGTCATAAGAAAGTCGCTGGTCACATTAATCAAGAAATTGAAAAGGATCTAGAACAAATGCAGAATGAAGAGAGGCACGTCACACATATCTTGAATACTTCGTCTGAAAGTTCACAAGGACAATGTTCCACATCATCAAAAATGCAGTCTGCCACGAAGAAAAGCCTGAAGCGAAAAAGAAAAAGAATAAGGAAGCGCTTCGATACATCTGATGGCCGCGAGAAGCTCGATTTTCAGATAAGACAAAGTCCTACTGTATGCAAGATTGCACATGGCACATCTGAAAAGCAGTCTACAGACTTGCCTGAAAGTAGGCAAATGCTCAGTATGAGCTATATTGAACACATCTAATGCCACAGGGCATCCTTTGTATTGTATCTCTAACCTTACACCTTGTTATTTCA
The DNA here is from genome assembly GCA_034641835.2 of Pinus albicaulis. Lineage (NCBI taxonomy): Eukaryota > Viridiplantae > Streptophyta > Pinopsida > Pinales > Pinaceae > Pinus > Pinus albicaulis. The sequence goes on from CM076583.1 coordinate 1,056,211,606, forward strand.
ACATTTCATTTTGTAGTTAGAGGAGATTTACTTTTCATGTTAAATAGAATAATAAATGAAAGAAGAGCTTCTATTTTTTCATGTGTTTAATGTTATATGATAATATTTGGATCGACGCTACTTATGTAATTTTGTGTGTTGCTTGGATACAGATTCTAGATTCTCACATTTTTCTGGTGAAGCAACGTGTTCCCAAGTAGAGCCAGATGTTGACCAGAGTTTTTCAACAACCCCATAGCAGTACACTCCCATTTTTTCAAATGGGATTCATCATTTTTGACGTGTTCACGCCATTCAGATTTCATCATCAATTAACAGTTTTATAAATGATGTAAACCCATTCTGCATGTTTATGATGCAAATTATCTAAGTAAGACCACTATGTATGTAGCAGCCTAGGTAAGCCTAGTATTTTGGTGATGATTTCTATCCTAGGAGGTTTTTTGTCTCACTGATTCATTTGTGTTTCTCGACCCAAGTGATCGACAGAGTTTTCTCCTCCAGCCTCACCCCAAAGCTAGGGTGGATTTTGTCATCAAGATGCTAAGTGAGTCCTAGTGTTTTCTATCGAGTCTTTGTAAAAGTAATTTGGGAATAATCCTAACTAATTAGGTGGATTATTTTATTACAAGCTACTTGGTCTACTAGATAATGTTTTGAGTCGCAGAATTGGGCAGCTATTTGAGAGTCTATCGCGAATGGGTATTCCCCCATTATGTGTCTAAATGTATTTATCTTATGTAAAGAGGGTTGGAAAAATAATTAAACCCCCTCTCAGTCAATTAATTAAATTTTCTAGCCAATTTAAATTAAAATCCTAAGCCGGAAATTTAATTAATTTTAAGTCTTAGGTGACTTAAAATTCCTCAAAGGCAAAATTCGTGGGTCCTTGAAAAATAAATTTTTAAAGGTCCCACACCAAGGGAATATTGAGAATTTCAAGAAATTTTGGACCCTTGGGCCTTGGTGGTTAAGTCAAAGACAAAATTTTGAGGTAATTAACTCAAAAATATTATTTTTCAGTTAATTAAAATGGAATTAAATGATAAATTCGAATTTTCTCAAAATTATAATTTAAATGGTCCAGATTAAAAAATAATTAAATCTTTTTCGACGGTCGAGATTATTTTGACATGGATCAACTGAACTAGCCATTGGAGATTTTATCCTATAAATTAGAGGTCTTTGTATGTCATTTGCATCCGATCTTTGGATTGTGCACTTGTTCTCAGAAGCTCTTGTAATTTTTTTATCAATAAAGCATAAAGACTTTGGGGTTACAAACTTTGGTGTTCCTTTTTCAGATATATGTGATGATATTGTCTCTAAACTCTGCTACTTTTATTGGCATTTGATGGTTGATGGTCTTTATGGATTGATCTGCATACAGGTATCTTGTGCAGTTTTCTGAGTTTTCTTAAATTGCATTTTGATTTGACAGAAATATCAGTTATCTATATTTCTAAGAGGTCTCATGGCTATTTTTTAAATCTCTATCAATCTAAAATTCAGATCTAAGTGTGCAGAGATCATTATTCAAGATTTGAGCGTTTGAGGAAATCTTCAATTAGATTAGCCGACTCTCAAATTTCAGAAAATCTGAAAAGCCCATTGTTTTCTAATTTCTAAGGTTATCTTATGGAATATTTTTTGCAGGGTCTTTCTAGAGCTTGTGCCTAAATAAAAAAATTATTTTAATTTTTTTGAATTTAAAGTTAGATTTGGCTAGAAAGAGCCTTAGATCTTCAGATCTAGGAGCAAAGTCAGACTTATGCTCCTCAGATCTGACAGATCTGCAACTCTTGTGCATAGATCTGTAAATATATTGTATAGATCTGTAATTTACATGTGTAGATCTGAAGTTTTGTAACATAATTTTGAATTCTAGCATTTGGGTTTTTAGGATTTTCTCTATTATTGTACATATTGGGTATTTGGTTTTTCTTTTTTCACTTGTGCAAGAATAAATCTGAAAAATCAGCCAAAGAAATCTTTAGATCTGAGCCAGATCTAGATCCTGGAGGGCAAGATCTGAGCTCAATATTCGTTTGCAGGAATAGATCTGAAAAATCAACCAAGGAAATCTTCAGATCTGAACCAGATCTAGACCCTTGAGAACGTATAGGCTTTTGAAGCTATTTTTACAGGAATTTGGTCTCCAAAATTCTAATTTTCAAGCGGCAACATTATCTCAAAATTTCAAGAATTTTCAACGTTTGGACCTTCAAAGCCTTGGGCTAAGGGTTTGATCTCTAAACCCTTATTTCTACAAATTTTATTACAGCAAGCAAATCACAAATAATTAGGCCCTAAAAACACATTTTATATGGTCAAAATTGTTTAGAATTGCAAAATCTTCATTTTTAGAATTTTTGGCCATTTGGGCATCTTTAATTTTGCTTAGATTTGACTTTAAAGTTTGCTGGAAATTACTGCATAACTGTGAAAAATCAGATCTGAACATTTCTGATGCATATCCTAAATAAGGTCTAAAAAATTTGAATTTTCAGTTTTTTTCGGCAAAACTTACTATTTTTAGAGATAGTAGGGATCATTTTCAGTATTTTCAGTTTGTTGATTTGTTATCAATTTATTGTTGTTACAAACTTATCAATTCTGAAAATTACTAAATCAAACTCTCTTAAAGCCTTGAAATTGAAATTTTCAAGTTTTTATATATTTTTTGCTATTTCTGGAAATATTTGGCAGCTATTTTGAGCAGTATTATCTTACTGATCTATCACTGTTTCACTGCTGAAATAAAAATATCAGATCTGAAATTTCTTTTAATCAAGCCCTAAAAAATGATTTTTCTTCAAGTTCAACAATTTTTATTATTTTTAGTCATTTTGGGCATTGGTGCCGGTATTGTTTGTTTGCTGATCTATGATTTAAATTACTGCTGTAATTTATATTTTAGATCTGAAATCTTGCTGAAAAAATATATCATAAGTTTGACTATAGGAGAAAATTTAATTTTTGGATTTGCATTTTTTAAGAACATCATTTAATCCATAAATTGCTTGATGAAGTTGTTTTATTAGCATTATACTTTCATGGTATATCTGAATAAATAATTACCGAGATTTAAATGCTAGTAAATTTCATATGTTCCAATTGGGATTGATGATCATTGGCATCTGAGTTTTGGAACGTGTTCTATCAATTCAAATTGTCTAATGTTTAATTAACTTTTGTTTCATTTACTTGAATTATTGGATGTTTATTGAATACTAATGTTTGGGAAATCTTTTCAAGTAAGTGTGATTGATATCTGATTTTGAGAGCTCTATTGTGGATCTGTATATCTTTTAATCGAGTAATTTTGGCATCTTCATAATGGACACTCTCGCTTAAGTACTTAGTGGCTAGATCAGATTATTTATAATCTAAGTGCTTTAGGTTTTTTAACATTAACTCTCATCTTCGAAGCTTGCTTCGTCTCGCTCCTTCTTCAAATCGTTTTCCTTGCATTCTGCATTCTAAATTAACATTGCATAGTAGCAGTTTCTCATCAAGTACTTGGTTGTAATTTCCTTAGCAGGATAGTTGACTCCATAAGACACTAGTATCAATCTTTCCAATTCAATCGAATCATTTAATCTTGCTAGATCTTTTACAAGTATTTGGTCGTTTAACTGTCTCCTGAACTGGTTGGTTCCCAACGAGTTCTCCTTCATTCCATTTCCATAGGGTCTACCCCCCTTAGTTTGCTATAAGAAGACAACTTAAATAGAGAGATTGTGGATCAGGGTGACAGCCCTCGATTTGAGCTGTTGTCGCGGTGCCTAGACATTTTGTGCGACAACAGTTGGTAAAGTGATGTTGGTGATATCCCCCCACCACCCCCCCGCCCTTGAAAAGGTACCAAGGAGGTGTTTCCTAGTGCTTTAGCCTTTTTGCCTAGGAAAACACCTTATAACACCCTTTTAGCTGTTGACTTTATGTGTTAAATTAAAGTCATGTTATAAAGTCACTTTATGTGATACTTTAGTACTGTGTACTTTATGTTATTAAAGTCACTTCATGTTTTTAAAGTGACTTTATGTGAAAAAAATACAAGGTACAACTTAAAGTTATGAAGTGACTAGAGAGTTTATTAATGAGGGGGACCACATGAAAAAAGAGGTCAAGTGAGGCAAAGATCTCCACCATTGATCTAGAGGGCTGAGATCTAATCTCATCCCTTGATCAAAAAGGGTTAGGGTTCTCCTATCTTAATGAAGCTAAAAGGGGAGAAAAAATGGTTGAAGCTCAATTCATTCTACATTTGCATTTGTGGAAGAGAAGAGAAGAGAAGAGCAAGTGAAGGAGACCAAGGCTGTGATAGCCAAGTACAGAAGGTGAAATCGAAGTACAGGAGCCAAGAGAAGCGGAAACAAGTTCGAATCTCAAGGCAAATTGACAACCCTCCGGTCGAGTTATCACAGGGAAGAGGTGCATTGGTTGAGAAGCCTACAACAGTCATTTCTAGGGTTGAAAACAAAGAGAATCTCAGTGTATATCTTGTGGAACACTGTCAGAAGAGCATCCCAAATTTTGGGGAGAAATTTTAGGGTTGTCTGATATGTATTTCAAGGAGAAAGTCTATCACAGAACCACAATTTTCAAGGGCACTGAATGCTTAGTTGGAGGCCAAAACTTTTAGGACATTCATGGCAGAGAACATGAAAATCTCCGCTGGAGTTTCTTGACAGTGGCACACTTTCCAAGTGGCTGAGATTGTTGGAGTGTGCACTTATTTCCAGACTGTGGTACAAAGTTCAAGCATCTGGGCTGAGCTCTAAATGGGAGATAAGTATACCTGAGCTTGATTGTTGTGTAAATTTTTCCTAAAAAAAACATAATAAAAATCTCCTTCAAAGTGGTTTTTCTTTGAGTTTTTCCAGGGTCAAGTTAACCAAAAATAAGTGTCTCAATTTTTTTATGAATGCTTGTCTATTTCCTATCAGCTGAAAAGTGAAAAGAAGTAGAAGTAGTTTGCAATGTTTCTTTTAAATTTGCATTAAAGTTTATATATCAGCTTAACATGTGGGGTTGTGGGCACTAAACCATATGCAAAGTAAACTAAAACTGGAAGGGCTACAGGAAACCTAAAATTTCTACATGGTATCAAAGCTATGAACCTACAACAGTGTTCTTTCAGCTGAGAAGAAGGGAAACCAGCAAGAAAACCTTCTGCTAAAACAGTGACCAGTGAACTAAAACCCGCCTTACATACCAGAGCACAGTGGTTGAGAGGGAGGAGTTTGACAGTTTTCCGAGATTGAAGAATTTTTGTTGGTTGTGGAGGTCAAATGGCAACTGGTTTGAGGGTGGAAGATAGGTTGAGTGGGGCTAAGAATTTTGGCCCGTGGAAGGAGAGAATGATCTTGTTGCTTGAGGAAGATGTGGTGTGGGATACTGTAGAGAATGCAATACAACCTCCCACTGATCCAATACAGTTGAAAGACTTTAACAAGCGGAAGGTGAAAGCAAGGAGAATCATTCTTGATGCTATTAAAGACCACGTATTCATTCTTGTGACAGAGAAGATGTTTTCCCATGAGATGTGGGATTCCCTAGTCACACGTCACCAGAGCTTCAATGAGAATAGGAAGATGGTGTTGCGTCAAAAGTTGAGAAACACCATGATGACCAAGACTGACACGGTGACCTCATACCTCACCAATATCACACAACTGAGAGATAAGTTGGCTGAAATGGGAGAGATTATACGGCATTGGATAGTTTTCCCAAGCAGTGGGATGGATTCATAGATGGCATTGTTGCCAAAGAGCATTTTCCTTATTGAAGGAGGATGCGGAATGATTTCATCTAGAATGAGACTAGGAGGACTACCAAGAGTGGCAGCCAACTTGGTGGGATAGATGAGGAGGAGAATGTTGCCCTCGCAGCTAAGGGAAAAATGAAGGCCCAAAAGGGGTCTTCTAATGGGGCCAAGCAACAGAAGGGGAAGTAGAAGGCCAAAGAGAATGACATGAGCAAAGTGAAATGCTTTTCTTATTAGGAGATGGGTCACTATGCCTCTCAGCGTCCCAACAAGAAGAGGAAGAAGAAGGGCATAGCAGCTTCAGCAAAGGTGGATGAGTTTTCCACCAGGTTTGACACTGAGGGCGCTTTAGTGGTGAGTCTTGCCACTAGTGTTACATCCTCGGGTATTCCGTTTGTAGACAGTGGAGCTTCCTGCCATATGAATGGAGTGAGAGAGCACTTCACGAGTCTCATAGAGGATGATATTGACTTGGAGGTTGTGCTTGGAGATAACTCCAAGGTCAGAGCAGCAAGAGTGGGGACAGAATCCTTTCAGAGCGAGTCATCACCTCCTCTGAAAGTGACGATGTTCTTTAGTGTTACATCCTCGGGTGTTCCGTTTGTAGACAGTGAAGCTTCCTGCCATATGAATGGAGTGAGAGAGCACTTCATGAGTCTCATAGAGAATGATATTGGCTTGGAGGTTATGCTTGGAGATAACTCCAAGGTCAGAGAAGCAAAAGTGGGGATAGAATCCTTTCAGAGCGAGTCATCACCTCCTCTGAAAGTGACGATGTTCTTTATGTTCCAAGGCTAAAGAACAACTTGATTTCAGTCTCCAGAATTGAGGACAGGGAGTATGTAGTGGTGTTCCAAGGAGGACAGGTGCTTATATATCCCAGGGGATCCAGTACCACTTTTGTTAGAGTGATTGGAATCCACAGTGGGAGGATTTACAGGTTTAGGTCTGAACCTATTAGAGCTTTAGTGGTGTAGACCAGCAACAGTGAGTTGTTCGAGATATGGCACAGGAGGATGGTCCACTTGCACCATAGAGCATTCAGGATCCTGAGAGAGATGGTTACAGGTTTGCCTGAGTTCATCACAAAGGATCATGATCTGTGTAGGGGGTGTGCTTTGGGAAAGTACACTAAGACACCTTTCTCGTGCAGTGACAGCAGGGTAGTAGGTACTCTGGATTTGATACACTCTGATGTGTGTGGTCCTATCTCTCGCGTATTATTGAGTGGATAGGAGAACTATGTGACTTTCATTGATGACTACTCTAGGAAGTCCTGGATTTTCTTTCTGAAGACTAAGGATCAGATCTTCAAGGGGTTCTAAGATTTTTAAGGCTCTTTTGGAGAACCAAGACGGCAAGAAGATCAAGGTCCTGAGATTAGATAATGGGGGCGAGTATACCTCCAAGGAGATGAAGGAGCTCTTTAAGAGTATGGGCATCAAGAGGTAGTACATAGTTCCTTCCCTCGTGCCCTAGCACTGCTCATGCCCTCTACTCCCTCTGCCCTTGCAAATCTCCCCCTGAAATCGAATTCTATTCCTTCAGAATCGACTTCCCTCGAGTTACTGAATGCTTGCCTGGCTTTCTTTCCAAATGACCCTCACGCCTTCTTTTATAATCTTCTCATTGATGAATCAACAGCCCAGATTAGAAGTCTAATCAATGGCTAAGATTAAAACTTGACTTGATCTTCGTTCTCTAGAAGATTCACTCTCTGTTTTATTAATACACATTAATTATTTAATTTCTCTAAAGTTTAGACTTAGGGTCTCCATTAAAATAATTAATTATTTTAATAAAACATGAACCGAGTGGAATTTCCACAAACGGTTTCTGAGTTCTTTGGAATACTGGTGTCTAAGCCTCCTCAACAAATTAGAGACTTAGATCACTTTCTGATGCTACAAAAATCAACACTCCCTCTTAGCAAGGAAAGTGTTCTAGCAATATGCCTGCTACATACTGCTTTGACCCTGAAGCATTATTTGCGCTGCTGATGCCTGGTTGATGTTGCCCCTCATCTGTTGCATCGCTGCCTTTTGTACTATTTCCCATGACATTGCCACTGCCACTACCTCATCTGTACTACAACTCCCTCTCAATTATGCATCAATCCATTTCTACTATTGAAATGGATTCTTGAGCATCCCTATTTTCTCTCTGAAGTAGACAAACTTTGTCTTTCCCAGAGCCTTAGTAAGGATGTATGCCACATGTTCTCCTGTCGGAGTGTACTGTAATTGTACAGCTCCTCGCTAGACACAGTCTCTGATGAAATGACACCTGATGTCAATGTGCTTCGACTAATAATGGAACACAGGATTTTCGAAGAGCTTGATGCAACTCTGATTATCACATAGAATGTTGATTGCTTCCATCTCTTTATCGAGTAGATTCACAAGCAGCTTCCTAAGAAATATGGCCTCGCACGAAGCAGTGCTTGCAGCCATATATTCTGCCTCAGCTGAGCTCAAACCCACGAACTTTTGTTTCCTGCTACACCAAGAGGTCATTCCTGATCCAACATTGAAACATTACCCACTGGTAATTTTCCGATCTACTGGGCTCCCAACCCAATCTACGTTAGTGAACCTACCGAATCTGATGTCATTGCCTCGGGTGTATCTCAATCCAAGCTCGAATGTTCCTTGCAAGTATCTGAGAACATGTCTGGCTACTGCCCAATGTGTCCTCCTTGGTTCCACCATGAAGTAACTGAGGGTGTTGACAGCATAACAGATGTTTGGCCTAGTGTTGACCAGATACATCAGGGACCCTATGAGCTGCCTATACAAGGTTGAATCAACCTCATCATCTTCAGACGTATCAATTTTCTTTCAGTTGGTGATCATTGGTGTAGCCATGGGTCTACAGTCCTCCATCTTGAACCTCTTCAAGGTTTTTGTAGCATATCTCCCTTGACCAAGTAAGATCTCACCCTTCTGCTGCCAAACATCCAACCCCAGAAAATAATGCATCAGCCCCAGATCCTTCATGTCGAATTTTGCAACTAAATTCTCCTTGCAGTCCTTGATGAGCCTAGATGATCATGTCAGGAATAGATCATCTACATACAGTACCAGTATCAAAGGCTCATCCCCTACTCTCAGATAGTAGGGATTGGGATCTGCATCACTCTTGACGAATCCCATCTTCTGCAAGTAGCTATCAATTCCACCATACCAAGCTCTAAGGGATTGCTTAAGTCCATACAAGGTTTTCTTAAGCCTACACACATGAGTTTTATACTCATGTGTCTCAAAACCCTCTGGTTGTTCGATATATCCTTCTTCTTCTATCACCCCATTCAAGAACGCAGTCTTGACGTCCATCTGGTGTATCTCCCATCCCATCTGCGCAGCAATGGATATCACGGATCTTATAGAAGTATATCCAGCAACTGGGGCGAAGGTCTCTTCATAATCTATCCCTTCATTCCGAACATACCCCTTTGCCACAAACATGGCTTTGAATTTTTCTACGCTGCCATCTACAGCATATTTGATCTTCTAGATCCATCTCGAACCCATAATTGATCTGTTATGAGGCCTAGGAACTACCTCCCAGACATCATTTGTCATGATGGAACTGTACTCTTCCACCATTGCATCAACCCATACCTGATGCTGAGAAGCCTCCTGAAAACTAGAGATTTCCCCAACCTGTGCTACCAAGGCTTGGTACCTATCCAGCGGCTTACGCTCCCTCTTCTCATTTCTAAGGGCCTCAACAAACTCCTTTGCATCTTTCAAAATTTGTCGTAACTCCCTGCTTGTCCTACCACTGGTAGTGGGTGGCTCTACTTGCTCCCCCTCCTGCAAATCTTCTCGAGATGAATCCCTTGAATCATTTTGCCGCTAACCTCAGCTGGTCGTAGAGGCTAGACTAGTGGGTCATCTTCAAAGTGCGTTGCTGAAGGCATCTCTCGGGATTTTTTGAAAGCTCTTTCCTCCATGAACTTTACATCCCACCACACTACAACCTTTCTGCTCCCAGGAATGTAAATTCTGTAAGCCTTACCATTTTCACTATATCCCACCAGATACCCCATTTTAGCAGTCCTATCCAACTTCTTCCTCTTTTCTTTGGGTACATGGTAGTATGCCACACTCCCAAAGATCTTGAAGTGGCTTACCTATGGCTTCCTATCAGTAAAAACACTTTCTGGAGTAATCTTACCCAATGCATTATGAGGAACCCTGTTCTAAACATATACAGTTGTATTACAAGCTTCAGCCCATAGGAATTTAGGCATGTCTTAATCATACAGCATAGCCATTGCAACCTCAACAATAGTTATATTCTTCCTTTCCGCGATCACATTCTGCTCTGGATTATATGGAGCAATCCAGTCTCTTCTGATGCCTTCCCTTGTGCAGAACTCTGTGAAGTCTTTATCTATATATTCTCCACCATTCTCTGATCGCAGTGTCTTTATCCGCTTTCTTGTCATATTCTCAACCAGAGCCTTAAACTCCTTGAATCAATCAAAGACTTCGTCCTTGGTCTTAAGAAAGTAGATCCAAGTCTTCCTGGAGTGGTCATCAATAAAGGTGATGAAATATTCGGCACCACTGAGAGCTCTAGTGGACATTGGTCCACAAATGTCCGAGTGTATTAATCCCAACACACTCTTAGCCCTATTGATGCTTCTGGGATACGTTGCCTTGGCATACTTCCCCATTATGCACCCTCTACATACATCATCCCGCTTGGTGCTAAGTTGTGGAACTCCTATGATGGTCTTCTTGAGAATTCTCATAGCCCCATGGAGTAAGTGCCCCATTCTCCTGTGCCATAGTTCATTCAAATCCTTCTCGTCATTGTTGCCTATCAGCGCCATTGGAGATTCGAGCTACAACTTATAGAGTTTATTGCTCCTGACTCCGATTTGTGCCTTCTTCTTCCAACTTGGGTGTTTGACGTATACTCTTTTGCCAATGAAGTAAACATCATAACCTTTGTTTTGAAGCTAAGACACAGAGAGTAATTTCATCCCCAAACCAGGCACATGTAGTACATTAGTGGCATGAAGCTTATTACTAGCTTCAGTTTGAAATACTATGGTTCCTCTTCCCACAGGGGTGCACTTTGCCTTATTGCCCATGGTGATTTGAAAGTTCATCTTCTCTTCTCAGTAGCTGGAGAAACATTCTTGTACCCCCGTCACGTGTACAGAAGCTCCACTATCAATATACCAGATCTCTGGAGAAGCAGAGTTTGACACAAGCAAATTTTTCTTCCAGTCTAGATATCAGTACAGAGATGTCGTGATCCATGTGTCCTTTCATGCTTTCCCTTCTTTTTGGAGAACTGCGTAAACCCTTCCGAGTTGCTGCAGCAGCAACGTCTGGTCTTAGTTCCTTTGCAAATTCTCCACTCATGTTACTCATCTCAAGCTCCAATACCATGTGAAAATTTCAATCCTGAAATAATACTGCAGTGATAGATTTATTTCTCCTACTTATTCTTCCAATAAGTTATTTACAGAATTCTTCCAATAAATCCCGAAATAAACACTACTGCAGTGATCACCCAAGTAAATGTAGAACACAGAACAATAAAGAATACAAGCATAAGAACCAATCACATAGACACAGTTATTTTTGGACAACTGTCCCCGGAAAAACCCAATGTGGGAAAACCGGCGCAACAGATGAGGGTTTATATATTAATCTTCAGCAGTGAAATCTTTACAAGGAAAGTCTGGCAGAAACAACTGAGAAATTTTCTCGAGATACACATGAGATAATTCTCCTTTAGTCCTCTGAAGAATTTCTGACACCTGAGCTGTTCCCTAGCCCTCCCTGCGTCACTCTGAGTGCCTCCTGCGTAGCTCTCTGCACAGAGCCAGCGTAACCCTGCGTCACTACTGTGTGAGGCCTCTACGCTACTCTGGAGTGCTACCTCTTTGCTTCCCTGCTTCCTCCTTCCCTCGTGCCCTGACACTGTTGATGCCCTCTGCTTCCGCCACCCTTGCAAATCTTCGTCTGAAATCGAATTTTATTCCTTCAAAATAGACTTCCCTCAGGTTACTAAACGCTTGCCCGACTTGCTTTCCAAATGAGCCTCATCTTCTCATTGATGAATCAACGACCCAAATTAGTAGTCTAATCAATGGCTAAGATTAAAACTTGACTTGATCTTTGTTCTCTAGAAGATTCACACTCTGTTTTATTAATACCCATTAATTATTTAATTTCCCTAGGTTTAGACTTAGAGTCTCCATTAAAATAATTAATTATTTTAATAAAACATGAACCGAGTGGAATTTCCACAAACGGTTTCTGGTTTCTTTGGAATACTGGTGTCTAAGCCTCCTCACCAAATTTGAGACTTAGATCACTTTCCAATGCAACAAAAATCAACACTCAACAAGGGACCACACCACAGGTATCAAGATCTTTAAGTGGTACACCAAGGTCAGAAGGATCATCTACTTTTGGGGTGACAGGATCACAGAGTTCAAGATCACCGGGCACAAGCTCTAGGAGCACAGGTTCACCACAGACCACAGGAGGGGGCATCCTCATTTGGAGAAGAGGCCTTAGGGGGAAATTTTCCCATACCAGTTGAGGAGGCTAATACAGGGAAGAGGAAGCCAAGATGGCTTTGTGAGACCCTGAAGGAAGCACAGGAGACAATGTGGAGACCCAAGTGTTCAGTTAGGGAGCACAAACCACCAGAGAGGTTGGGTGGCTATGTGGCAGATGCAAAGAGGTTGGGAGTTAGCAGATCAAGAGGGATGCCATGGTGGAGGTGTATGCCTCCATCATGAAGAATGATGTGTGAGAGATAATGTCGAGGCCTGAGGGGAAGTCAGTGGTGACTTCCAAGTGGTTCTACAAGATCAAACATGCCGAGAATGGCAACGTGCAAAAGTTTAAATCTCCTTCTGTGACTCGAGGGTTCTCACAAGTAGAGGGAGTTGATTATGGGCACAACTTCACACCAATTGCACGTTATACCTCTATTAGAGCAATGATCTCCATAGCAGCTGAGATGGGTTAGAAGATTCACCAGATGGATGTGAAGACCGCCTTTCTCAATGGGGTCATACAGGAGGAGGTGTACATTGATCAGCCACAGGTCTTTGAGGTGCATGGGAGAGAGTCTCATGGTTGTAGGCTTAAGAAAACCCTATATGGACTGAAGCAAGCACCGAGAGCATGGTACAAGAGGATTGATGCTTACTTGCAGCATATGGGTTTTCAAAAGAGTGATGCAAATCTAAACCTATATTTCATTATGGTTGGTGACGATCCACTCTTTTTCCTTTTGTATGTGGATGATTTGTTTATTACAGGAGAGGAGAGACTCATTCAACACTACAACAGGGACCTTGCTTCAGAGTTTGACATGACCAATATGGCATTGATGCACTACCTTTTGCGGTTGGAGGTTTGGCAGGAGGATGGGCATATCTTCATGGGCCAGGGCAAATATGCAAGGGACATACTGAGGAGATTTCGTATGGAAGATTGCAAGCCTATGGCTACTCCGACGATCACCAACTAGAAGAAGTTGCATGCTTTAGATTATGAGTTGGTCAACCAAACTTTGTATCGTCAGTTGATCGGTTTGTTGATGTATCTAGTCAACACTAGGCCAGATATTTGTTTCACAGTCAACACATTGAGTCAGTTTATGATGGAGCCCAGGAGGGTGCACTGGGTGGCTGTGAAACATGTGTTACGTTACCTGCAGGACACAATGGACTATGGTCTAGACCAATGTTGCACGAAGCGGGGACGAAGAGGGGACATTTTTTGGAAGCGGATACGCAGAAGCGTCATTTCCCAAAAATCTAGGAAGCGAAGCATCTCGGAACCGTCTACTATATATATATATATATATATATATTTGCATTTATATTAGAAAAACATCCAAAATACCAAACTAGTTGTAGAAGATATGAAAACATGCATATTTGTATACAAATCAAGATAGATATGGCATCCATGGTACATCAATGGTTAATTATTCGAGCATCAACCATCTAGAATGTAGATTCTTCTCCTCTTGTCTCGCCTTTCCCTCTACCTCGATTGTCCAGGGAAATTAGTCAACATTTACCAATTTTAATCAAACTACCTAATCCAAGCCTTAAAATATGGTGGAAAAAGTTTAACATGGTTGATCAATGATTTTGACTTGATTGAAAGGTAATTTTTTGCTAAGGCCATGACAAAGGAGTTCAACAATTAACACCACGAACACTAGGGTACATGAGCACATAGAGGGCTTGGTGCTCTTGATTAAATGCCAATCACATACCCTCATACATGATATAATCTAATGAAAAGCCACAATCTCATTGATCCTGAAATCCTGAAAATTGTTGAGTCTGTTGAATTTTAAATAGGATATGAAATTATATTTTCTCGATATGAAGCTCGATGAGGCTGGAACCACTCTCAAACATCTTGAGTCATTTCACGGTAATGTTGAAAATTTAAGTAAAAGGATTAAAACGAAAAATAAAGGAGAGTGTCTCTTTTACTTTAAAAATTTAACATTACCAGGAGGGAGCATCTAGGAAGGCATCTAAGCAGCATCAAGGGAGCACTTTGGGAGTGTCTGGGAAGCCCCAACCCAACTTAAGTCAAAGAAATTTAAAAAAAAAAATTAGAACCCCGCGAAATCCGCCATCTCCAACTGGATCCACTAGCGATCCGTGTAGATCCGTGCCCGAACCTCCACGGATCCCCAACGGATCCTTTTTCGGATTCGTGGATCGGGAATTCGGAACCGCGAATCGGGCTTGGGTGGTTCCAGATTTCCAGGAATTAACTCAAAACAGTGGAACCACGGATCTGATTTTCAGATCCGCGATTCCGTCGGAGGATTGCCCAAGGATCGGTACGGGACGCGGTTCCGACCTTGGATCCTTGGGGGGGGGGATCGTGCAACACTGATCTGGACTATATCCAGGGAGATGGAGTCAGGTTGACATGTTGTACAAACTCAGACTAGGCAAGCAGTGCTAGTGACAGAAAGAGTACTTTCGGTTGTTGTTTCATGTTGGGTTCGGCAATGGTGTCGTGGCTCAGCAGGAAACAAATATCAGTGGCATTGAGCTCAGCGGAAGCTGAGTATATTACAGCTAGTTAGGCCAGTTGCGAGGCTAATGGGAAATCAAATCACAAGAACTCCTTATCGACACCCAAATCCTAAAAGTGGACATCTCAACCAGTTTCCACGTTCATATCACTCAAACCAGAAACAAGTGACTTGTGTTCCAAAGAATATCGATGTCACCATAATCCAATCTAATGATAACAATTCATCCCAAGTTTCTAGTGACCACAAGATTCCACAAAAGATTAATTTGGCATGGTTAGAACAGGTCACAATGCGACAATTTTGTACCAGGCTCAGAAGCTCATATCATCTTGTATCAGCAAAGATGACAGTTCCAAGAACTGAGAAAGACTAGAAGACATTACAAGACAAAAAGATATCACGCATTTTCATCATAAGCTTTGAAGACAAAGCTTTTCTAAAGGGGAAGACAATCTTATGAATATAACTATATATAAAATAACATAAATAATAATTAACAAAGAATTGCAGGTTCTTGGCAGCATAACTGTTTCAAATAATCTTAAGTTATTGGCAGCAAAATCTTAAAAATATTTTTTTTTAATTAAAATTTAATTATTTTATGTATTTATTAGAAAACCGAGTCATCGAGTCCAAATCAATCCAAGTAGATATGATTCCGAGTCAAAACCCGAATTGATAGGTGGCCATGTCGAAGTCCAAGTCGAAATTGTAAAACATTGGTATACATAGGAGAATTCTTCATCATCCACCTCTAGACAGAAAAGTATTACTGCTTACCATGTTTGTGAACAATACTATCATTAAAAGCATCTCAGCAATAAGTAAGAATATAAATACCATGCCCTTCTAATGTTAAAACAATATGAACATTTAAAGGACCTTGTCCTGTACAAACAATAGACACAACATGTACGTAGCAAAATGAAGACAAATGTAAACAGTGAGATTACCTGCCCCGGAGGAAAAAGAAGTGGTGCATCAGTCAACATGTTTTTGTCAATCTCTGATTTTGCAGCTTCTTGCAGATCCTGAAAGGAATACAGTTCCTCAAAAGGCATGAAAAGATATGATGTCTGATAAAAAGATGATCCACAGAGCAGCATTTCACTTTTCAACTAGATCAATGAAATCTTATAATGAGAAGCGACAAGAATACAGCCAGAAAGAAAAGTAAGAAAGAAACATTCTCTGTAGGATGTCCAATTTGTAAATGTCAAATAGACAATGGTAATCTCATAACAGAGGCAATCCTAGGTACACTTGTGCGACATCAAGTGCAATGCAAATGGTTAATACATAATTAACAACCCACACAAAACCCAAAGAACATCTCAAGCAAAAACACTTCCAGCAACAAACAAGAACGTTGACAAAAACCTAGCACTTGCATGGAATGATTCCACTGAATTAGCATACAGCAAACAATTTCAATGACTTGGGAAACCTAGTAACAGAGATCCTCAACTATAAAGAAATGATTAAGCATGATGTTTATGAAGATACATTCCAGAAAGGTGAGATAAACAGTTACAATCTGAGTGGTTGATAAAAGGAAAAATTTGTCAAAATCAAAACAAATCCAACACAGGCATGTAGAAACTAAAATTATGTCGAATCAATCAGGAAATGCTGTACACTAGTTCATGACATATCTACAAATTTATTATACAGAATATGATACAGCTCAAGTGTAGCAAGATAGGGGATGCCAAACAAGGATGCATGAGAAACAGAAAAATGACAAAAGCAATTGCTCAAGAAAGGGACTGAACTTTGTATTCACATGCAAAGTTGTATGTACAAGAAAGATTTAGTGTCCTTTATAGAGAAAATCTAACCTGGCAGAATGACACCTTCCAAGTTTTAAATGACACCTATAGGTCAGTTAACGATTGACATAGCACTAGGCACTACCAAGAAATGTTTAACAGAGAGTACAATACAAACATACAGTACAACAGTAGTGTAAACAGGATGAGTAACACTACATTACAAACACACACAGAAAGTGCTCCTCAGAATAACATCACTAAACCAAAAAGCCAGTTCCTCACCTTCAGCCTCCGTAATGAATCATCTTTTGCTTCAAGAAAGTTCTGCAAATATAGAAAGATATAAGAAACAGAGACAGACATTCCAACACTAAAGATAAAATAATGCACGAAAATCGCAACTATATATGCTTTGGTATTACAAGTAATAAAGCTGAGTATATTTGTCAATCCCTTGTTACACATCATAAAAAGATACAACTAATCATAACCAACATTATGATCAGATAGGGAGACTTGGGCTCTGAGAGGCGTTGCATGGTTTAGACCTCATTTACATTTGGTCTACATTTAGCAAACAGTCATGTGGTCTTGATCTTCCCAGCTAGAGAGGGAGAGACAATAATATGGGAAAAACTCAGGTTGTTGTTCATTCTGCAGCAACAGCTGCAGAGAATGGAGCCAACAGAGGTAAGGAAGTTTATACCAAAAGATTCATGAGGTAACTCTTCTGATTCTGAGTCTGAATCCCCAGTTAAAATCTCTCCAGATGAATATAGCAATCCATGCTCGGAATATTTGCAGCATGTTTTAGTTGCATATTTTGTAGGTAGGATCCCTTTCACATGATCAGGACCTGGTTTAGCGAATCAAGGAGGGATTTTGGCTAGCATTTCAAAGGCAGACACAGAATCATAACATGACCAAAAAGCTTTTTATCTTTACTTTTCAGGATGCTTCAACCTGCATGGAAGTAATGCAGCCAGTGCCATTTATTTGTTGCAATATGCTTGATGTTTCTATTAGAGATAACAGTCATATTTAGAACATAGAACTATTAGAACTTTGATGAATAATAAAATCACACTAATAAACTGATGTAATAATGAGCATTTAATGTAGTAATTACTGTAGTGGTTAGTAGTTAGGTATTTGGGAGTTACATAATGTACTCCCTTCCTACTATGTAACGAGACATTGCACCATCTAATGATATGAACAAATCCAATCTCTCATTTTAACGTGTATTCTGTACACTTGTGTGTGTAAAACCAACAGTTTTCTCCTATTTGGTAAAAGAAGATTCAGATGAAAAGTTTGTCGAACTTGATTGCCCACTTTGAGTAAAGTCCCCAGTTTTTCCCATCGAGTTTTCACACTTCCTCAATAGAGTAGCTCCGCTCTTCTGGAAATTCGTTGTGATGAGCCAAAGAGCTTGTTTCACCCATTCCCAAACTGTGAAATCTATTATCAGGTGAAATTTTCAAAAGATTTAAAGACCATATCAATATCTAGGTTGGTGTAAGGATTATCCACCAACATAAGTAGAGACGTTTCATGGGTGTGGGTGTGGGGATGGGCAGGTGCAGGCATAGGGACACCATGTTTGAAATCAGAGAGTACATGGAAAGAGAGGAGATGCACTGTGTTATCTGTCTAAGATGCCAGGGTACATGGGTGTGGGATGGATATAGGAACGAGAGGAGGATCAGAGATACATTTTTTGAAAATCTGGATGTGGGAGTGCATCATATATAAAATTTTAAATATGCATATTAATTATACATTTTAAAAACATAACGAAAATTTATCTAGAACACTAAAATTTAAAGCATAAAATAATAGAATTTATGAACTGATAAAAAAAAATGAGGTTTGAAGAGAGAGAGGATTGGTTGACGTGATCTAAAAAATGTTGAGATTTTGGGTAGCATCGGATGTGCTCTAGCTCTGAAACTTTGTGGAGGGGCTAGGACATGTGAGATCTCCAAGACCTAGAAATCATTTGGAGAAATTCCACCCAGTATAAAAGTTATTCAAATAATTAAATTTTTTAATGGGGACCCCAAGTCTAACTTAGGGAAATTGAAAAATTTAAATGAATTAATTTACACATGTGGTCAGAATGTTCTAAGTGACGTGGATCAAGCTTTCTCTAATCTTAGCCGTTGATTAGTGATTAGATCATGGTCGTTGATTTCTCAACAAAAAAAGTATTAAAGGAAGGCTTGGTTTCAGTTGGAGGACACACAGAGTAGCAACACTTGAGCTAAGTCAAAATTTTGGGGTGTGGTTTGCTTTGAATTTTCGAGTGAGCTTGCAGTGCTAGTGAGGGGCAGATCGGCAAGGGATATTATGATCCGAGGCCAAGAATACATACATCAGAGAGGCAGATCCGTACCAGGCAGCGTAGAGGCCAGTAGGAGGGACGCAGCCTAGCCAGGCTGACGCAGAGACAACGCAAAGAGGGACGCAGCCCAGCCAGGCTGACGCAGAGACAATGTAGAGAGGGACATATCCCAGCCAGGCTGACACAGAGACAACGCAAAGAGGGACGCAGACCCTTCTGGGTGATGCAGAGGCAACGTGGAGGCCTTCAGGGTGACGCAAGGGCAGCATGTGTTGCGCAGAGGTTGCGATGAGCAGGAGAGGCTGACGCAGAGGCTAGAAGAGTTGCGCTAAGGGTTCCAATGGGCTAGAAAGGGCTCGTATTCAGTAATTCCTGAAGGGTTTGAATCAGCCATATTTTCTGTCTCCGAATGATAAGGTACAACTGTCATGAATTTCTCTGTAGGGCAAACCACTTCTGGTGCCCATCATGTATTCTGCATAATAATAAAACCCTCAAACAGTTGTTGCACCGGTTTTCCCGCATTGGGTTTTTCCAGGGACATTTGTCCAAAAAATCATGTGTGGAGTGACGTTGTGCCGATTGCTGAGGCTGGAAGTATAGCTTCTCATCTTCAAAGTTGTTGGTAGGGCATCAGATCTGTCAGTGCAGAACAGTGCCTAGCAAAGTTGACAAAGGGGAAACAGTCCCTCAGCGGATTTTCTTGCCAAGAAATCTGAGACTCGAGGTGATCATAGAGGGTTGATTCAACAAAATTAGCGGAGGATTTCCGAGAGGGAAATCATTTGTCAAAGGGAGCAAATTCTCTAGAGGGTTTCTATCACCAAGAAACCCAGATCCGGTCTTTTACTGAGTGTAGCAGCAGTAGAAGGGAGAAGAGTAATTGTTTTGACTTGTTTGAGCAAAGATGGCCCCATACGGACTAAGAGATCAGGATAGGTTAGATGGTGTGTCTAACTTTGCTATCTGGAAAGATAGAATCCTGACAGTCCTGGAGGAGTAAGATATCACAGACCACACAGAGAATGTCCTAGTTGTATCGACCGATGTTGATGCTCTGAAGAAGTTCAATGAAAATCAGGCGCGGGCTAAGCACTTGATCATGGGTGGAGCGAAAGATCACGTGGTTCCACATATTATCGAGAAGATGATGACAAATGAGGTGTGGACAGCACTAACCATGTTGTATCAAGGTAGCTCCGTCCAGAGGAAGATGCTTCTAGAGAATCAGATGCGGATGTTCCAGATGCACAAGGGAGAGGAGATCGATCCATTCCTCTTCAGATTGCATACTATCTAAGACCAGCTGATTGCCATGTGGGCAACTCTGGATGATGGACTCATGGTGAGGACTGCCCTAAATGCAGTCATCGATGAGTAGGAGACCTCTGTCCAAAGTATCTTGGACAGAGCACAACTCCCAAATTGGGGAGACATGTGGGCAATCCTTCGACAGGAGATGATCCGAAGAATAACCAAGAGGGAATTCAACATCAGAGGAGTCAAGATAAAGAAAGAGGAGAAGGAAGATGCAGCCCTAGCATCTAAGGGACAGCGGCAGCAAGAGAAGAAGAAGAAGGACCTATCCAAGGTCTGGTGCTTCAGATGTGGCAAACTCAGACACTTCGCTAGTACTTGTCCTAAGAGGAAGGACAAGGAAGCTTCGGATTCCAAGGCAGTGAAATGGGATGACGGCAGCGAAGATGATGTGGCCATGAGTGCTCATGTACCTCGAGAGAAGAGGTGGGGCGACATAGATCTGTAGACTGAGCTACAGATGGTGGGCGACAGGATCCTTGAGGTGCCCAAACTCTTGGATCACATACGAGCTACGGGAGCCTTGAGACAATAGCAGGATGATTGGAGTCAGTGGGTGCGGAAGATCATGGAGAAGCAGAGGCAGTACTGGGACGCTGAAGACTGTAGCAGCGCAGATGAGAGGCAGCAGTAGCGCAGAGGCTTATGGGACTTCAGCAACGCAGAGGGGTGGTGCTTACGTGGTGCAAAGCAACAGCAACGCAAAGGCTCTAGAGGGACAGCGCAGAGTAGTAGCAGAGGGTGCTTCAGTGATGAATGCAGCCAGACTGACTTGTCTGTCAGTTGATTGGGTGTTTGTCCTTCAGTTGCTTACTTCTCAGCAACTGAGGTGCAGTGCAGAAGTTAGCAGTGGCAGTGCTATAGGCAGCATGATGCAGCGATTTGAGAGGGAACTGCAGTATAGATGTGGCAGTGACTGTGGCAGAGTCATGGGCAGCAGCGCAGTGGATGGAGGGCAGCAGGCCAAGCATCAGCAGCTCGAAGACCAATGCCAGAGATTAGGGTGATGCTTCAGTGGTCAAGTATTGCTAGAGCACATTCCTCGCTTTGTGGGAGTGTTGAGATTTTGGGTAGCATCGGATCTGTTCTAGCTTCAAAACTTTGTGGAAGGGCTAGGACACATGAGATCTCCAAGACCCAGAAATCGTTTGGAGAAATTCTACCCGGTGTAAAAGTTAATCAAATAATTTAAATTTTTAATGGGGACACTAAGTCTAACTTAGGGAAATTGAAAACTTAAAGTGAATTAATTTACACATGTGGTGAGAATGTTCTAAGTGATGCAGATCAGGCTTTCTCTACTCTTAGTCGTTGATTAGTGATTAGATCACGATAGTTGATTTCTCAACGAGAAAAGTATTAAAGGAAGGCTTGGGGTCAATTAGAGGACGCACACAAAGTAGCAGCACTTGAGCTAAGTCGAAATTCTAGGGCGCAGTTTGCTGAGAATTTTCGAGTGAGCTTGCAATGCTAGTGAGGGGCAGATCGGCAAGGGATGTTCTGATCCAATGCTGAGAATACACACATCAAAGAGGCAGATCCGTACCAAGCAGCGCAGAGGCCAGCAGGAGGGACGCAGAGACCACGCAGAGAGGGACACAGACACTTCTGGGTGACGCAGAGGCAGCGAGAGGCCTTCAGGGTGACGTAGGGGCAGCCTGTGCTATGCAGAGGTTGCGCTAGGCAGGAGAGGCTGGAAGAGTTGCGCTAAGGGTTCCAGTGGGCCAGAAAGGGCTCGTATTCAGTAATTCCTGAAGGGTTTGAATCAGCCATATTTTGTCTCCGAGTGATAAGGTACAATTGCCGTGAATTTCTTTGTAGGGCAAACCACTACTAGTGCCCATGATGTATTCAAATTATGCTTAATAATAAAAACCTCAAATAGTTGTTGCACCAGTTTTCTGGCTTTAGGTTTTTCCGAGGACATTTGTCCAGAAAAACATGTGTGTCCTTTGTCATATGTGCGCTATGTTTCAGTAAATGATCTGTATATGTGTAGGCTGCAGATTGTGTTTACTTTGATGTTTTTCTGAATATTTCAATTAAATAACTTGTCAATATTCTGCAGTAAGGATTTTGTGTTCAGAAATTTTCACAAAAAATGTAACCAAAAACTAATAAATAACTCAAATAAATCTGAACACAGATTCATTTTTGGCCTTTGCCCACTAAGCAAAAACGCTTTTGACTACCTTTAGTTGTTGCCATAGTCGAATATTTATTGTTGTTGTTGTTGCTGTTAGTGTTTTATTGTTTTGAGCTTTTGTTGGGGATGTCCCCTATAACATGAAATGTCTGCTTAACTCCAAGGGTTAACGCAAGTGATTTTACATTTCATGCCCAAGTTGTAACGACTAAGGAGATCATGTCGTCGAATCCATTTGGGTCCCATGGGGATAAGCATACATGTCCATCAACGGCATTTACCCCAAGCACAATTCACAGAACGTGAGTAAGCACTTGAAAGGTTTCCTTTAGGAAATTTTCCATAGATGGATAAAAAACTTATTTCACTCATTTTTTCTCTCATCCTATCTCTCATGCTATCACTCATGTCACTCATCTTTTCCAGGGATTTGAGTGGGCTTCTTGCTAGTTGTTTGTACCATTTTCCATTACATACACTAAATACCTTTTTCTTATATGCAAGATTATTGGTATTCTTTTCATAACAAGTTGCAATTTCCTTTCTTTCATGATATCACCATCAACTTCCTTGGTTTTATATCCACTACCAATATTGTTGAATTTTGTAGCTATGGTCGGTCTTCATAATTTATTTTAGCCCTCAAAAATCAAAATAAATGATAAATATGAATTGTATTTCAAGTCGTTTTCAAAAGCGAAAAATTCAAATTATTTGTGCCCACAAAAGTCAAGTTGGCCCTCCAAGAAGTACAAGTCGGCTAGCCCCAAAAGATACACCTATTCGGGATCATGAGATGACTATATAAAGGCTACTCGTCCTCCTCCTCAAGGCACCAATTCGGATCACACACAAAAACATATTCTTCTATTCATCTATGCGAAGGAAAGAGAGAGAAGGTAACCGAAGTTGACCAAATCAGTCCACTGACCAAACTATCTTTTGTTTATGTTTGACCTTTGTTAGTCTTCGCATGTGTGGGAGCAGACCGAAGTTTTTTGTGTATCATTCTGGGCAGAAGTCCAAATTTTGAGAAAGATGTAGGAGGCCGAAATATCTCAGTTTGACCAAATTTGACCTGGGCTTGTTTGCTAAGCAATTTGACTTTATTACACTGGAGAAATCAGATTATATCTCTTGTTGAATTTCTGAAGTGTAATTGCTTAATGATAAACTGGAAGTGCTAAAGACAATATCATTATCTTTAGAAGTAATTATCAGTTACAGAGATTTGTGCTTGTATCTATTGCACTTGAAAAATCAACAAATGTAAACCCATCCAAATTATATGTTCTTTTGTTACCTATGACTATACTTTGGCATTGATACGGAAGTTGGGTGGCATGACTTTTGATCATTCACTCCACTAAATTCAACTATTTGTGTCTTGTCTTAGTTCATTCAATGTTACTTTTCTCTTTTGGGAATGCTCTACTTTACCTCATCAATGACTAAATGTCCCTTAGGATCAATTATTGACTCATCACCACCATCATATCTCTAGCCTTTACATAGTTGAACTTTTACAATAGACTTTGTTTTTTGTTTATCCGATCAAAAAAGGACTCACAAACAACCAATTCCCATGCTCTTAGATATGTTATATGTTGTTTATCCACGTCATAGATATTGATAAGGTGATCAAAGTGAAAACCATAAGTTTAACACATTACTCAAGTTTTGTATTTCCCAACCAAATATTCCATAAACCCTTTACAAATGCTTCCTATGTCAGGAACTTAAGGATACAATGCAAAGCACCTACAGTGGTCTCATTACTAGACAAACTAGTAGGCCTTGTAAAGAGGCAAGAGCTAGAGGGCACAACAACACCCTAGGACAAAGGCCCACTGTCACCACAGCCTAAGTCCCCTTCTCTTCTCGTATTTTCACCGACGAGAGGAGTCCCAATATCCCTCACTTATAAATAATAATAGATATGCTTAGAATAGGCTTGAAGTGAGCCAAGGTGGCTCATTCAATGGAAGGGTTCAATAAATGCATGAGCTCTAGGAGAAGCTAGTAAAACTTTCCACGAAAAACCCCTTGGAAATGATCTTGCATAAGACCAAGGTTTCAGATATATGATGATATATAAACACATCCAAGGTCAATGTAGGCAAGAGAAAAGGCTAAGTATGATATACTTCAACAAGTACTAAAGTGCAAGCCTTCAAAGAAACCCCAAGTTGAAGGATAGCTTCTAGGGTTCCCACTTGTTGTGATAGCTAGTGTATCAATTTAATTGAAATTCCACCGTTGGAATTCGTTCAGAACTTGTGCATGCCTAGTGGAGACACTAAGAAAGAATCATGTTCAGACAAACCTCAAAACGCACTCCTCTAATGAATTTCACGCCAAGCCCTAGCGAGGCCTCCTCATCCTTAAAGGGACGAAGAAAAAGAGCGGAGAAAAAGGTGAGAAGAAAGATTATTCATTGAGTTGAGAATGATCACCAAGGATTTAGGACCGATGTCTAGCTATTGGGAGAATTTGAGATAAAATGATCTTGATTTTTCAACCTCGCTCTTCAACGAGAGCTAGAGGCAGCTTCACTAGCCCTAATGGAAGGGGCTACACTACTCTAGAAATTTATACTTTGTTGGCAATAATTAATGGAGTTTCAAGGATGAAATATGTAAAATAAACTATAGGAACATTCACTCATTCATTATTCATAAATAACACACAAAATTTCCAATAGCTTCAATGTTCTAACAAAATTTGATTAATTTGGGCACATTAAAGATCATAAGACAAGATTCCATGCATTAGACATTCATAAAAATCAGAAATATAGCAATAAATTACACTTAAAGACAATGAAGAATATATAGCGAAATGCCAAAAAGAAGCTCCAAGAGGGAGCAATCGCAGTACATGAGTTATGCTGACTTTTGTTTTTCCACCCTTCTTCATATGCCTTTTGCCTTTTATTGGTTTTTCTTCATTTTGTTGCTCAAGGCTCAAGGGGATGAGAGCATGATGTGTAAGATATAGCAGTGATTACCCCTTAAGGTGGGGCAACTCATCACCCACCAATGGTTGAGACAATCATGGGTTCCTTGACGATGAAAGGGGCACTCATAGGGACCCTAGGCACCAAGGTGATGGCCATAATGATAGGGGTAGAGCTCATGCTTGCTTTTTTCCCACATGCTAAATTTATTGTCCTAGCCAAATTTTGCATTTGGTGGTACATTTCCTATTGTATGTGGCCATATTATGCTTTTATGTTTCTTTTTGAGCTGCATCAAACTTCAGGTCATCGTTCCTGACTCGACCCAAGGTGTGGACAAGGGGAACGGGAGGTTAACACCTTGTGAAACCAATGGACAAATATTGACCGAGATATGCAAAATGTGAAGAGGGCCTGTAATGAGTGGAGGGGAGTCAAATATATGGTATCAAGAAGCAGGACCACGCAACCAAAATCAGGGTTTTCCATGTAGTGCCACTCCTAAAGCTAATAGCCAATAAAGGAGATCTCGTTGGACCAGGATACAGGATTAACCCTGCCCCCCCCCAAGTCGGGATAAGGGAACAAGAGTATAGTCAAAGCCCTTTCTTTCTGCTAAATCACCCCACTAATCCATGCCAAAATGTGCCCAAGAAAAGCAAGCATAAACACCCAATTACATAATGAAAAGTCATACCTTCGAGGTTGGAAGGCCCACCTTCAAACATACGATCATAACAGATGAGCGAGGGCACATAATCGCTAGCTCAGGTGGTGGAGAATAGTAGCACACCGACTTATTAGGTGGCTGCAAGGGGTTGTTGGGTACCGACTGAAGACAAATCTAGGAGAAAAAAATTTCATATAGGGGTCACCCAGTGGTGGTGGGTAACATCTGGATCCAGCTGCGACATGAGCTCTTAGTAGAGTGCAAGAACCATGTACTTTAACGGGAAGGTCATGATAACACCTGCAATCTCCTAGAACCGTAGACCTCTTACCTACACATCACAAACCAAGCCAACGAGACAGCATGTTTTGTTGGTGTCCTTTGATTTCCCATGCTTTAGTTAGTCCATAAAACCAAACAGGAAATAAAACCTACTCCAGAGTGCAAATCTAATCTAAATGCACATAATCTAGCATGATAACATAACATGATACTAGATTCTAATGTAAAGATCAATATGCAATGCATCCTACTCTAACATGCATGGCTACATTATGTGAATGTGAAGTGTAATAATATAGCTAATGCAACCAACATATCAGTAGATCAATATAAGAACATCTTCCCCTATGATTATTCATGCAATAAATCCCCAAGTAAAGATAGGAAGAACCATATGCAGGATCACAAGGACAGGAAGTAAGAAAGTAAGAGACCCATACATCATAAAAAGGAACTTTGGAGGAAGGGAAAGACATCAATTTGCAAAATCAAATTCGTTCTTCTAACCACCAGCCTAGATCCATCTAACTCTGGATCTATCTTGCGCTGAGAGGGATCAAATCCCTCGAGGTGCAAACCTTTCCTAAAATTCTACAATCCAAAAAAAAGGTTTTCACATCGAGGGATTTTTAATTGTTTATTTATACAATTATTTATTTATTTTTATGAGCCCACATTATTTAAATGTTTCATATAGTTATTTAATTTTTTTCATTTTTAGATTTTTAAAAAAAATTATTTTGGTCAACATGAGCAAAATTTCAACTTTGATGACGGAAGAACACTATTACACATCATATTGGGCTGTAGAATGCGCCTCTCGGCGCAAAAGAATGGAGATGTCTATAATCAAGCACATGAAACTCTGATGAAGAGCTACCTCAGGCATATCATCCTCAAGGCACGAGGAAGCAAATGGCTCAAACACATCTAAAATGATACTATCTTGATTATTGGAAAAGCAAGGCGTGAAACCATAATTATACCTAGGGAAAAACCACGACTCCCCACCTTCAAGGGGGGAAACTAACACTTCTTCAAAACTAGGTAAATGAACATCATCACAAACATCCACCTTTGGGCCATCAAGACAACAAGGGGAGGATCGATCTCATTAAAAATAATTAATTAATTAAATAAAACCGTCTCTGGGTGGAATTTCCCGAAACAATTTTTGGGTCATCTGGAATACGTGTCTAAGTCTCTCCACAAAATTTGAGACTTAGAGCACATCTGATGCTACCACAAATCAACACTCCAAATGCTGCAAAATGGGCTCTGTGGGCTCCAAATGGGTCTCATGGGTATCCAAATGGCTCAAGATCAAGTCAATGCTCCATCGATGAGGCTAGAAGATGACACGTACCCTCCCATGTCTCCCTGGGAAAAACAAAACCTCCTCTGAGCCCTGGATCAACTGCCAAGTGTTGGGTGTAATGTGTAGTTGGTTGGGCAGTGTGGTCCAAGTGCATCATCATCTTTGTATAACTGGGGCACGAACAAGTAATGTGGTGGTGTTGAAGAAGCCCATGGTGTGGCAGTCAATGCTCTGCATGGGTGGAGGCCCATAGCTATCAATGCTCACCCTACAAGTGCCATTATGACCCTCTGGAGGGCTTGGATCCTGTATAGTGAGGCCAAGTCCAAGATGAAAACCTATCTACAATCCTGTATAAGATCCAATGCGTCTCCTCACCTTCCAATACAATAATTCATTCGTGCAATAAAGTAAATAAGCTTGCTAATCAAGGGGCAAAAATGGACACTTCATAGTGGCATGCCCTTCCAAATGGGCTTTGAACATGTACAGATGTCACCTTTCTTGACAAGAGAGGCTAATGAAGGACCCTATAAGGTGGTTTCAACTTTTAAGAGAATGAAAGGTCCATGGTACATCCATCAAGTGGCAAGTGTCATGTGAAATAATGATGGGATGGAGCAGGGGCAAAAAGGGAGGCTCCAAGCCACATGTCATGGTACAAGGGTAGCTATGATGGAGGAGGCCCACACCTTGGTGTATGAATGTAGGAAGGAGAAATTGTGGTACATGAGTTACCCCAACCTTTGTTTTTCCACCCTTCTTCATATGTATTTTGCCTTCAATTGATTTTTCTTCATTTTGTTGCTCGGGGCTCAAGGGGATGAGAGCATGATGTGTAAGATATAGTAGTGATTACCCCCTTAAGGTGGGGCAATTCATCGTCCACCAGTAGTTGGGACAATCATGGGTTCCTTGATGATGAAAGGGGCACTCATAGAGGCCCTAGGAACCAGGGTGATGGCCATAATGATAGGGGGTACAGCTCATGCCTATCTTTTACCCACGTGCTAAATTTATTGTCCCGACCATCTTTTGCTTTTTGTGGTACATTTTCTATTATATGTGGCCATTTATGCATTTATGTTTCTTTTTTAGCTGCATGAACCTTCAGGGCATCATTCCTGGCCCAACCCAAGGTGTGGACAAGGGGAAGGGGAGGCTAACACCTTGTGGACACAAATAGGGAAAATGTGAAAAGGGCCTGTAATGAGCAGAGGGGAGTCAAATATATGGTATCAAGAAGTGGACCATGCAACCAAAATCAAGGTTTTTCATGTAGTGACACTCCTAATGCTAATAGTGAATAAAGGAGATCCCACTGAACTAGGATACAGGATTAACCCCCCCCCCCCCTCTACCTCCCCCTAAGTTGGGATAAGGGAACAAGAGTACGGTCAAAGCCCATTCTTTCCACTAAATCCCCCCACTAATCCATGCCCAAATGTTCCCAAGAAAAGAAAGCATAAACACCCAATTACATAATGAAAAGTCATACCTTTGGGGCTGGAAGGCCCACCTTCAAACATACGATCATGACAAATGAGCGAGGGCACATAGTGGCTAGCTCGAGTGGCAGAGAATAGTAGTAGATCGAGCTACTAGGTCGCTGCAAGGGGTTGTTGGTTGTCGGTTGAAGACAAGTATAACAGAGAAATTTCTCCTATAGGGTTCACCTACTGGTAGTGGGTAATAGGTCGCTCCTTTGCTTTCATCTTCATTTTTTTGATCGGGAGGGGCATGAGTTAACAAGTTCTCTAGCTAATCTTTCCATTGTAAAGGAATCGCTTTGTGGGGTCCATTTTCAAATAATCCACAATAGATCTTGGGCAACTCCATTGAATTTGACCTTTGGCCACATGTATTTTTCCAAGTTTCTTTGACTAGGTTCATTGACGATAACCTAGCCCTGGGCCTTTCAATCATTATCATTTTCTTTTGGCAAGACTTACAACAGAGGGATAAACACCATTAGTTCACCAATAGAAAGAGAAATTATTTGTCAACAATGATAAAAGCAATGTTGCAAACATCCTGATTTTATCATGAAAAAATCATGAAATTGCAATTTTTTGGCCTAGTCGATGTTTGTAGTACTGATATTTTGGTGGTACCTTAATTTTGTAGATGTTTACTAAATTTTATGATATATTGGTTTACCGGACCCTTGCTGATTTTATCTCAATGCTGATATTTGCAACATTGATTAAAAGGAAAAGAAAATCGTAGACATTCAACTGTTAAACATACAAAGATAAATCCCTCCATCAGGTTAGACATATCAAAAAAAATGTGTTATGGGAAATATAGATAATAGTAGGTCATTCTTCTGAAACCCTACCTATTATCCACTAATAGTGGAACATATATTTATGGGTGTCATGAGGTAGTTCATCAAGTATTTTCAAAGGACTTGCTGAGCGCAAAACTATAGCCAACAAGAAGAAAAACCTATCCATGCATAAAGAGAGTTGCAACTATCAAACAAAACAGGGACACAGCTACCCAAGAGTCATTTTTCTCCAAACAATTGTGGGGAGTCAAGACCGCAGCCACAGTTTCTTGATTTTTGTTGTGTTTGAATTCTAGAACCCCATAGTGAAGAAAAATTCAGGGCAACCACCCAAGAAGGAATAAAAAAAAGTCATTTTGTTAATCAAAATCATGTAACATTCAAATCACTAGGAGAAATTGTATGTGTATCGTCTTGGAGATTAAAATATCTAAATGTTTAAATGATAGTGGATATAACATAAGCCCCAAGTGTTAGCTCCCTTGGTCGATTTCCCGTTTTTAAAGCACTTTGCCAATGGGAAGTCACGAGGTCAATTCCCCTCGACGCCTTCGGGGCTAGGCTCTGCTAATAAGCCAGTGAGATGTGATCCCTTCGGGTAGATTTGCCTGGATATTTCCTCGGAAATAGATAGTGGATATAACATTAAGACTAAGAATAATAATCAAGCGCATTGTCTTTGAAACTGTATAAGGTAGCTCAAAAGGTAAAGCTAGTGCACATGTGTGTTTGTGTATTCAAAAAGGGACATATTATAAGCATTTAGTCAAGTGGACATGCTTTTCCAACGATTAAGGAACTAGTATAACATATTGAAACTATGAAACAAAACCCTTAGTACTTATTGGAAGCCACTTATAGATAAGATATATTATTAAGTTGTAAAGGTTACCTTGTGAGTAGCATACATAAAGAAATCATTTAAGGTCCCTACATCTCTATTAAAACTAAACAAAGTACATTTTCGTGGGACTCTCGCAATTCGTGCAAATGCTTATTATAAAAAATATATAAATTTCCATATAATGGTATCATTTAATGAAAGTTTCAACACATCATGGTTATCACATACCTATTGTTTCAATATATAGATATCATTCCCGCTTAATATGAGCTTATAACAAGTGTAGTAGTACCAAAGAGCTTCTTATATTGAGATTACCTTGTTCCTAGGAGTTGAACGTGTTGCAAGCTTCATATTCATTACTATAAATACGGTCATTATACACTAGTAACCTAATCATGTTCCTTCTATTGTTACATATTGATAGCACTCGTTTCTATTGGATATGATAGACAAAGCAGAGTCATAACTAATATGATACTATATTACCCATACATGATAGTACGTGTATGAATACCATTTATGACCTGTTCCAATTCCATGTATAAGCTCTATAGGATTTTCTATTACTACATATCCCTAATATCTTATATTCATATGGAACCAATATGACCCTTATTACGAGCTTAGATTCCCATTACTTCCACTATTCTAAGATATTGAGAAAAATGAAGCTTGGAGGTGGAAAAAAAGGAAAGATTTCCTAACACTTTTATAAAATACGTTATTGCTCTATTAAAATTTAAGGGAACTATTCAAGGAAGGGATATTTGTATCATTTTTTGTTCAAATGACAGGGGAGATTACATTAATGTTGGTATGGCTCATCTATTATTAATTTGAGATTCAACTACAATTGAAAAGATAAACTCTTTGGGCAAAAACAATATAAAATAACCAATCTACCATTGAGAATTGACGGTTATATTTTCAAATCTCAACTCAGTGTTAGATCTACATGTAATAAAGACATTTACATCATTTTAGGCTCAGCATGGAAAAAACATTAGGTAAAGTCATCTTAAAATTGAAGAAGAAAATTTAGACATTCTCCTATAAGAAAAGCAAGATAACATTGTAGGACTTGAACTATGTATTAGATGTGATCCTTCAAGAGAGCTGGAAATCAATACAAAACGTACAAGATCAGCATAAAATATTTGGTAAGGTCATCACTGATAAAGATAAAGAAATTCTTGTTTCAAGAATTATAAAGCTTGATCACATAAATTAAGAAGTTAAAAAAGGAAAATGAATCACAATAGGAAAAGCTAGGGCATCTTACTAGTAAAGAAGCTCAAACTGACAAGGAAACAATGACCAATCTAGTTGAACTGAGGATATCTTCAAACGTCGAAGTACAAACAATGGAAAATCCAAGTGGCTCTACTAATAAAAATTCAATGATCAACAAAGTGACATAGCAGTATGAAGAAGATATAATACCAAAAGTTTTAAAATTATGATAAGGAAAGATCATGTTACAAGAACATCTTATTGACATCTTAAACACAAAAGCCAACACACCAAGTTCTATCCAAGAACCTTATGAACACACAATTTAAGATCAAACTAGAGTGGATTGATCCTTCTGCAATACACCAACTTTGCTCAATTCTTTTAATATCATGATCCCTCGTTTCTTCAACTATGACAACCTCAAAAACACAATATTATATGAACGCATCACAATTAAGAAAACACGCTTAGATTTTTTACACTTTGAGGAAAAGCATGTTGAATAGAGAGGCAATGAAATAAATAAAAAATATCATTATTATTATTATAACAACTAGAAAATATAACCTAACTAAGGGATGTGATCGTTCACCTTCATCACTAGTTAATGCATATAAGTATATTGTCACAAGGAATTGTATCAACTCAGATCATATCCATTCATTATCAATTACCTGAGTCACATGGTTCAGGTTCGAGTTTGGGTTCAACAATGATTAGGTTTGGTTCAAGTTCGAATTTTTTGATGAGGTTTGGATGAGGTTTTCCATTCCTTGAATTGGTGTTGATCTCTTACTATTTTATCCTATATTTCATTTTTAAGTTCATCTATATACATTATGTTCATCTATGTATAGGATAAAATAGTAAGATATCAACATCAATAAAGATAAAAAAGGTTATCATAAACATGGAAATTGCATGGATAGATTGAAAGCTTGAGTTATGACATGAGTTTATTAGTTTTGATCTACGGACTTGGTCAATGGCTATGAGGTTTGCCGAACCTTAAAAAAATTTAAGGTTCACCAAAATTCGAACCTCGAGGTTAAGTTCGTCGAAGCTTGTCACATAGTCAATTACATAATTATTCAACGCATTATTATTCCTATATGGATTTCAAATATCTTCCATTTATATGTTGGATATTTTTGCATATATGAAATCTTACCCAACCAAGTGGGTAATCCCTAGGAGAACTTTTCTCCCATTCATATTCAACTTGTCATCCAACAGCCCTCTGTAATCTACAAATAGCTAGCCTCAAAGACCCTCCATTTATGCTCCCTCCATTTATGCTCCAGTCAGCGCTTTATGAGGGAAGATGAAGGCAAGTCATCCATTATAAGGTACATTAACCATGGTTCTAATCAAGGGCTTTCATTTAACGTTTAAGAGAAAACTAGAATGAATCACAACTTAATTAGATGATTGACCAATTTTGGTTGTATTCATGTTCCCATGCTTCACCTTAGTGGTTACCCTATGCACTATGTGAAAATTCCTGGATCTGACAATCTCAGGAATCCTATTGCGACTAACTGAATTTGCTTCTCCTTTTATGTAAATTATATTTATAGAATTAATTCAGAATGCATCATGAATTATTGAAGTAAACTACTAAAGCAGCCTACACTTAATTAAATATGATTCTGAAACAAGGAAACTGAACAAGAAATCAATCACACATAGAACACCTTTATTTTGGACTAAGTCCCCGGAAAAACCCAATGCGGGAAAACCGATGCAGCATATCTGAGGGTTTGTATTATTAAGCAACAGTTTTTGTATACAATCATTGGATGCCTTGTTGGCTATCCAGTACAGAGAAATCACAGTAGACAAAAATATAGTGAGTTTTACCTCACACTGCAGGTCTCAGTTGATCCGGATCTGAACTGGCGAAACCCCAGCTCCCACTGCGCTGCCTCTGCACAGTAGATGCGTAGGTCTATGTGGGGATGGCTGTGGACTACGTCACCTCCTCTCTGAATCGATCTGCTTCTCGGAAAATCAAGTTTTAGCCCTCCCGGGTTAGAAACCCCAATCTCCAGCAAAACTCAGACTGTCTCTCGGAAACACTGCGCAGTCCCTACGTGGGCCTGCGTCACCCCTTCTAGGATTACGTCACACCTCCTAGTGGTTGCGCTGCTTCCTCTGTTGGTTTTGTTGCCTCTCTGTAATGTACTCTTAGTCCCAGAGAAGATCCTCCGACCAAATAAGTGCCTCTGCCCTTCACTGCACTAAAGCACTTAGATTTGATCTTCATCCAAGCACTGCTCCATCGGAAGAATTCGATCTCTAGATTCACTAGGTGTGACTTTCCAAATCACTCTCAAGTCTTCCTTTATAGTCTTCTCGTTGATATTCGGCTGAGATTAGATCTCTAATCAACAGCTATGATTATAACATGACTTGATCTTCGCTTTCTAGATCATTCTCACTCTGTTTTATTAATTCCTTTTAATTATTTAATTTCCCTAAGTTAGACTTAAGGTCCCCATTAAAATAATTAATTTTTACAATAAAACATAATCCGAGTGGAAATTTCACAAACGGTTTATGGGTTCTTTGGAATACTAGTGCCTAAACCTCTCCACAAAATTTGGGGCTTAGAGCACTTCCAATGCTACCATAAATCAACACCCTAGTCTAGTGTAACCTTCATTGAAGCCTTTCTTTCCATTGTCCAAGAGGGGCATGAATAGGAGGCACTAATTGACGTTGCATGCCCATGTTAATCCATACTTATCACCTTCCATCTCTCCCTAGTTTCAAGTCCCAATCTTGTCGTTCATTGTTATTTATCACCGGTATTGAATCCCTATTTTCCTCATTCTTGAGTAGGGGGGAAAAACTTTGCCCTAAGAGGTTAATGCAATAGAAAGAAAAGGAGGAGATGATCCATAATGATAAAATGTAAAATATTGGTTGGGATAAAATAAACTATGTGGACCATTAGCCCTCAACCATTTCTTGGCAAATGCATGAGCAAATGCATGAGCAAATCCAAATAAAAGGAACTTTAATATCCCAACAAAGATGAACGATAAATTGCTTCATCTTTAAAGGGTAATCAATGCATGAATAAAGCTTGTAGCCCAGGCCATGCGAGAGAAGGAAAAATCATTAAAGAAAAAGGCGCATAACAGGGGTGGTAATAACAGGCTAATGGAAGGCTTGACTCAAGTCCCACAATTGCTCCATATCCACATTTAATGCTCGAGAATGATGGTATTACATACTTCATAAACAAACGGAAACATCTTCCATGACATAAAACCCTACCATACCACCTTCACTTGAAGTACTCTTGTGCCTATTCCACTAAATATGGTCCACTATGATACTTCTATGGCTTTTTTACCTATAATTATGATCTCACTTGATTTTGAGGGTATATTTTAGATGTTTTCTCCTAGGTACAGCTAAGATCCCTTGAGGGATTGCTCAAGACTTCTCCAGCACATTAGAGAGGACATTCAATCCAACTTGGTGACCCTTAAGTGTTGAGCTTGGTAGCTTTGAAGGTATTTCTAGTCTTGAGTTGTGACTAGAAGGACCTTGATTTGCCTTGTTAGGAGCTTGCATTCGACATGTAGAGTGTGCAAGTGAGTTGCACGCATGTTGATGTGTTGCGTGTGACATGCATGAGATGTGCATGTAAGGTAAGCTAAATTTATGACTTGTAGTTGTGTTAAAGTAGAGAAAGCTAAAGATAGGATAGTCAACAAAAAAAATGTCACTTATCTTCAGTTAATTTGACGAGCTAATTTTGGTTGTCAATCTTAGCTTAGTAAAGTTATAAATTAAGCCTAATGTGAGGTGCTAAGACAAAAACAAAAGCACAATATTGAGAGAGGATTCTCAGTGATCATGTGTTGGGTCTGAGAGAGAAAAGTGAGGTTGGTGATCAATATTGTATTTTCTTAGTTGGGCCATTATCCTTGGTACAAGAGCCCAAGTAAGTTTCGTGATTAATTTATTAATGAAGAACTGGTGATTGGGCCAAAATATGTTTATGTGTGTGATTCAGATTGAGTAATATTTTTGCTTCCGCTATATTTTTTGTGTTAGGAATCTGGCCATGTATTCATTCCGCTAATAATTGTTGGGAACCGAATACCGGGTGTTGGGTTCACAAAGTCTAACACGGTATCAGAGCGCTAACACTGAATCTATCTCGGAATTATAGGTCAAGTTTCGTATCGGATCGTCGGAACCAAGTTGGCTGGAATAATATGAATGGAAAAAAATTTAAGGCGACAAGATTCTTTTTTTAAAGGAGTCGAGAAGAATTTTTTTTTACGAGCAAATTTTTTTACATGCAAAGAAAAAAAGTATGTAAAAAAGGGCCAATTTAAAAATAAATAAATAAATAATAAGAAAATAAAAAAGGAGGTTTGCTTGTGGTGGCCAACAGTCGACTGCCACGGTAGTCTCCACCAGGCAACTGGCTGGCACAACCGCAGTCGCGGCACCTGATAGCGAACCAATGCAGATGTATCAAGTGAGGGTCGAGGAGCCACGAAATAGCATGTGTCACGCACAGCAAGACAATAGCACCACAGCGCAGAGAGCAAAACCAAATTCGTCACGCGAGGGACAACGACCAGCAACAGACAACATCAGGATTTTTTTAGGCTGTGGTAGGGTGCTAACACACCATAGAAGGCACAGCCATCGAGCCACAAGTACAGAAAATTGAGGACCTTGCAAGGAGACACAGTGCAGTGGCAGCAAGCTCGCGGGGTGACTCGAGTGGTCACACCATAGCGAGATGGGGGGTCAGCACCAAGTCAGAGGTGGCAGCTCGAAGAAGTGTTGTGTGGTAGGGTTGAGGAAAAACCGCGAGCCTGAAGAGCTCAATCGACACAAGGTAGAAAGACAGTCGTGGGGGACATGAACAGTCTGAAATTCGACACAGCAATAGTCAACCAAGTGCATGAGGTTGCGATCAGGTGCAGGGGATGCATGCAAGATGTCAAGCCACCAGCAAGGTAATAGTTGTTGTGGGTAGAGAGGTAGAGATCACAGAGGACTATAGTCAGATCTTCTCACCAGTGGACAATTGTCAGCCTGTAGTTTGGGAGAATGAGGAGAACGAAGTAGAGCTACCACAAGTGCGTGAAGCACATTACCAGTTATTGAGGAAGCAACCAAGGATTGTTGCGTGCAGCAACCAACAACCAAAAAGTAAACCTGTCAGCAGTTAGGCTTAAGGAAGAATTGGTCAGTAGCCACCTAGCCCAACCAAGCTGACGTGTATGGTGTTTATAGATAGAAAATCAATGCACAAAGGAAAACCAGCTTTTGCACGACGTGTGTCGTAGCTATGTGAAAAAGACCTACACAGTGGTCTAAGCGGCGGCAAATCAGAGTTTATTTGTCGCAAAGGGCCAAGACTTATTCCTAGTGGATTGTAGAGCATCGAGTAACATGACAGGAATGGGGTCAGTGTTCCATAGTATTTCAGAGACAGACTCATATTGCAGTGTGTTTAGTGGGATTAGTACCATGCATGCAATGAAGGGGGTTGTATGTGTCATATTCCAGCTAGAGTTGAGAGGAATTATGGAGTTGACAGGGATGTTATTTGTTCCAAGGTTGATGGTAGACATGCTCTCAGTATCACCATTGGAGGATGTTGGATATAGAGTTAGAGGTGGAGAGTGCAATACAATGGCCCATTGGTAACTCATGGAACATTTCATAGGTGTCCATCATTTTTTATGCATAAAATCAGAGGAACAAGTGTTAGTTTTTGTAGCAAAGAATGTGTTCTAGCCTCAAGAATTTGCAAAGAGGTTAGAATACTTGTATTCTCCAAAACCCAGAAATTGTTTCTAGAAAATCCACCTAGAGACGACTTAAAGAAGGCTTCCTACTATTGTTTACTTCATTTATGGTTTCATATGTGGTTGTGCTTTAATTATTCATGGTTACACATTATTACTAGATTGATTTTGTATTCTTGTGTGAAGCATCTTTTGAAGCTCCTTCCTTTAATTTTCTACATATTAAAGTAAATTTAGGCAAATATTGTTGATTGGAGTAAAGAATTAACGACTCTTCTTGTCTAAGTGTTAAGACTAGCAGAAGAACCCAAAAGATTGCCACTTTAGCAGATTATTAATTTATTTAATTATTTCCTAAAGTTAGGAAAAATTAAAATTTGATGAGTTAACTTATGATTTCATCTCAGCCATTGATCACGATTTCATCTTAGCCGTTGCGAGGGAGATTAGGGTTGAGATTAAAATTATAAGAGGAGATGGAGAGAGTCAATGGCAAGTCAGTTGAGCACGAGCAGCATGTGTCAGATCAACAAAGGAAGAGTCGAGGGTTTCAGCAGTTCGTAGTGATATAGGATTAAAGAGCAAATTAACGGCCAAGCTGTTATAGCCCTAGCACACTCATACCATTCGCACATGTGCGCGCGAGAGAGGATTTGCACTCGCATGTGTGCGCAATTTAGCTTATCTGCGCAAGGATTTTGCAGATCTAGTGCCTAGGCAGTGGATCGATTCATCTTGGTGTGAAAATTTCTGAATTCACTTAATAGAAATTTTACTACAGAATTTGGTTTATTTCTCCTACTTGTTTTTAATTAACAAGTTATTTTTAAAAATATTCAGAAAACATTGAAGTAAACAACCTACACAAATATACAGATCAAGTACTAAAGAATTAACCACATTCAACAAAGGACACACAATATTTTTCGGACAAATGTCCCCAGAAAAACCCAATGCGAGAAAACCGGTGCAGCAGCTCTTGAAGGTTTTATTATTATGCAATTTTTGAATACAAACTAGGGTACCAGTAGTGGTTTACCCAATAGTGAAAATCTCGGCAGAAGTACCTCTATCTCCAGAGACAGATAATATGGCTGACTCAGTTGAGGATGAAGAACCCAATAGGTGCCTACGCAGTCATTCCGTCACCCTTCAGTGTGGTTGTGTCACCCTTTCAAATCTGTTGAATACGAGCCCTATCTAGCCCACTAAAACCCTAGCGCAGCTCTCTGAGTGATTATGTCAGTCTCTTCCGACTTTGTGTCCCTCTGCGTGAGCCCTTCTGGCTCTGCGTCACCCCTACTGGGCTTATGTTGCCTCTGCGTCACCCCTCCTAGGCTTACACTGCCTCTGCATCACCCCTCATGGGCCTGCCTTGCTCTGTGATACGAATGTGCCTCTCTGCTAAATGTATTTTCGGCCTCATATCTGAAATCCCACTATCGAACTGCCCCTCGTTGCACTGCAAGCTCACTCAAAAATTCTCAGGAAACCGCGCCCTAGAATTTCGACTTAGCTCAAGTGTTGCCACTCTGTGTGTGTTCTCCAACTGACCCCAAGCCTTCCTTTAACACTTTTCAACATGACAAATCAACAATCGTGATCTAATCTCTAATCGACGGCTAAGATTAGAAAAGACTTGATCCTCGTCACTTAGACCATTCTCACCCACATGTCTAAATTAATTCACTTTAATTATTTAATTTCCCTAAGTTAGAAGTAGGGTCTCCATTAAAATAATTAATTATTTGAATAGCTTAAGCTTCGAGTGGAATTTCTCCAAACGATTTCTGGGTCTTGGGATCTCATGTGTTCTAGCCCCTCTGCAAAGTTTCGGAGCTAAAGCACATCCGATGCTACCCAAAAATAAACACTCCCTCTTAGCGAGGAATGTGCTCTAGCAACACTTCAAACTGAAGCATCACCCTGATCCACGGCATCGATCCCCTGCCCTGCTGATGCTTGGCCTGCTGCCCCTAATCATCTGCGTTGTTGCCTTCTGTACTGCTGCCCATGCCATTGCCTCTAACACGGCCTCATCTGTATTGCAGCTCCCTCTCTAATGCTGAATCATGTTGACCATAGCACTACCACTGCTAACTACTGCACTGCAACTCAATTGCTGAGAAGTAAGCAACTAAAGGACATCACCCAAAATCTTGACAGACAAGTCAGTCTGGTTGCATCTCGATACTAAAACACCCTCTGCTGCTAATCTGTGTTGACCCTCTAGTACCTCTGCGTTGCTGCTGCTCTGCACTGCATAAGCACTAGCTCTGCGCTACTGAAATCCCATCAACCTATGCATTGTTGCTTCTACGTTGTTGTTTCCTCTGCTCTATGCTGCTCCAGTCTTCAGCGTCCTAGCACTGCCAATGTGCCTCCATAATCCTCTGCACCAACTGACTCCAGTCATCTTGCTACTGTCATTAAGGGCTCCCATAGGTCATATGTCATCCAAGAGTTTGGGCACCTCAGGGATCTTGCCCTCCACTGCTATCTGTAGATCAATCTATAGATCTATGTCGCCTCACCTCTTCTCTCGAGGCACATGAGCACTCATAGCCACATCGTCATCACTCCCATCATCACCCTTCGTTGTTGCAGCCTTAGAATCTGAGTCTTCCTTGCCCTTCTTCTTCTGAGGACAAGTAGTGGCGAAATGTCCTAGTTCACCTCATCTGAAGCACCTGACCTTTGAAAGGTCTCTCTTCTTCTTCCCTCGTTGCCCCTGTTGTCTCTTAGATGTGAGAGCAGCATCTTCCTCCTCCTTGATCTTGATTCCACTGCTGGTGTTGCCCGCCTTGGTCATCCTTCCAATCTCTTCTTGTCGAAGAGTTGCCCACATGTCTTCCCAATTTGGAAGTGTAACTCTGCCCAAGATACCTTGGACAAAGGTCTCCCACTCTTCAGACACTGCATTCAAGGCAAACCTGACCAATAGACCCTTATCAGGAGTGGCCCCGATAGCAGCCAACTAATCACGAATCGCCTTCAATCTAATGAGGAAGGGGTCGATTTCCTCTCCCTTATGCATCTGAAATAGTCGAAGTTGATTCTCTAGAAGCATTCTCCTTTGAACAGAAGTCCCTTGATACATTGTGGTTAAGGTCGTCCACATCTCATTTGTGGTATTCTTCTCGGCAATGTGTGGGACCACATGATCCTTGACCCCGTCCATAATCAAGTGCTTGGCCCTTGCTTGATTTTCCTCATACTTCTTCAACGGATCAGCATCAGCAGGAACAGCTACAACCTTATTAGCATGATCTTTGATACGGTATTCATCCAGAACTGACATGATTTTGGCCATCCAGACGACGAATTTAGATACTACATCCTACGTGTCCTGATCCCTCCATCCATGTGTGGCCATCTCTACTCAAAAGATGTCGAAGCTAATAAACTCGTCTCCCTACTTCTGCTGCTACCCTCAACAAAAGACACGGATTTGGGTTTCTTGGTGCTAGAGACCCTCTAGAGAACACGCACCCTCTGACAAGTGATTCCCCTCCCAGAAATCCTCCACCAACTCCTATCAAATCAACCCTCTCCAATCACTCTGTTGAACAGATCTCAAACTTCTTGGCGAGAACGTCTGCTGAGGAATTGCTTCCCCTTACTTTGTCAACCCTGCTAGACACTGCTCTGCACCGACAGAACAATGCCCCACCAGAAACTTCCGAAGAACAAAACTGTACTTCCAGCCACGGCAACCGGCACAATGTTACCTCCTCTTGGACTGTGTCACCCTTATGGACCTGCATGAGCCTCCGCGTCAACTCTGCGTCAGCTAGACTAGCTCTGTGTCACCCCTCTAGGTCTTTGTGAGCCTCTCCGTTAGCTCTGTGTGAGCTAGACAAGCTCTGCGTCACCCCTCTTGGGTCTGTGTTGTCCCTCTGGTGCTGCGTTGCCTCTTCCTAGATCTATGTTGTCATAGTTGCCTTCCTGCAACAAAAACTTCACCTCTTCGATGATGCCTTCAGCTCTCCCTGATCTACAATAGCTCTGATACCATGTGAAAATTTCTTAATTCACTTAACATAAATTTTACTACAAAAATCTGTGAAATTTTCAAGCTGAAATGCTACTGCAGTGATTGATTTATTTCGCCTACTTATTTATGATAAGTTATTTACAGATACTTTCAATAAATTCTGAAATAAACACAACTGCAGTATTCACTTAATCATAAGCAGAAAATCAAATAGAACGCATATAACGCAATAGAAACAATCACATGAACATAGTTATTTTTGGACAATTGTCCCCAGAAAAACCCAATGCGAGAAAACCGGTGCAGCAGAGAAGGGTTTGTACTATTCTTCAGCAGTGGAAATCATTTTACAGAAAGTTGACGAGCAGACGTCTAGAATGCACCAGAGATAATTTTTCCAAACCCTTCGGAAGAATTCTAACACGCGAGAGGCACCCTTCCTCCCTCTATGTCACTCTGCGTGGTCTTCTGCCCAGTCACTGCATCACTCTGCGTGGAGGACCAATGTTGTTGCTCAACGTTGTCCCCTCTGCGTCCTCCTCCTGCCTTCTTCTCCCTCTGTTGACTTCCCCTTCCTCTGTCTGCCTATGCAACTCTACGTCTACAACCTCTCCCTCTGAAATCGAATTATATTCCTTCATAATCGATTTCCTTTGGGTACTGAGTGTGTGCCCGTCTTACTTTCCAAATGACCCTCAAGCCTTCTCTTATAGTATTCTCGTTGATGAATCAACGGCCCATATTAGATCTCTAATCAATGGCTGAGACTAAAACATGACTTGATATTCATTTTCTAGAAGATTTATTAATACCTTTTAATTATTTAATTTCCCTACGTTTAGACTTAGGGATCACTTTAAAATAATTAATTATTTTAATAAAGCATGAACCGAGTGGAATTTCCACAAACGATTTTTGGGTTCTCTGGAATACTGATGTCCAAGCCTCCTCCCAAAATATGAGACTTGGAACACTTTCTAAT
This sequence comes from Pinus albicaulis, assembly GCA_034641835.2. NCBI lineage: Eukaryota > Viridiplantae > Streptophyta > Pinopsida > Pinales > Pinaceae > Pinus > Pinus albicaulis. Next base: position 1,056,254,418 of record CM076583.1, read on the forward strand.
GCTACAAAATCAACACTCCCTCTTAGTGAGGAAAGTGTTCAAGCAAAATACCAACTGCATCTGCTTTAACCTGAAGCATCCACTGCGCTGCTGATGTCTTGGCTACTGCCCCTCATCTCTGCGTTGTTGCCCTCTGTATTGCTGCTCGTGACACCATCTCTGCCACTGCCTCATCCGTACTACAGCTCCCTCTGAATCTCAAGTCCACCCATTCTATTGGAATGGGTTCTTGACCATCCCCATCTTTTACCTGAAGTAAGTAAACTTAATCCTACCCAGAGCTTTTGTGAGGATATATGCCACTTGTTCCCCTGTAGGAATGTACTTCAACTGTACAGCTCCCCATTGGAAATAGTCTCTGATGAAGTGGCACCTAATGTCAATGTGCTTCAACTAGTCATGAAACACAGGATTCTCAGAGAGCTTGATGCAACTCTGATTATCACACAAGATTTTGGTCAGTTCCATCCTCTTTTTGAGCAAGTTCATGAGCAACTTACGAAGCCATATGGCCTCACACGAAGTTGTACTAGCTTCCATATATTCAACCTCGACTTAGCTCAGTGCCACGAATTTATGTTTCTTACTGCACCAGGAAGTCATTCCTGATCCGATAATGAAACAGTACCGACTGGTACTTTTCTGATCTACTTGGCTTCCAGCCCAGTCTGGGTTAATGAACCCACTCAACTGGATTTCATTGTCCTTGGTGTACTTCAATCCAAACTCGATTGTCCCCTTCAAGTATCTGAGAACATGTTTGGTTGCTGCCCAGTGAGCCCTCCTTGGTTCTATCATAAACTAACTGAGGGTATTCACGGCATAACAGATGTTTGGTCTAGTGTTGACTAGGTACATCAATGATCCTATGAGCTACCTATACAAGGTAAGGTCAGCCTCATCATCCTCGGACGTGTCGATCTTCTTCCAGTTTGTGATCATTGGTGTAGCCATAGGTCTATAGTCCTCCATCTGAAATCTCTTCAGGATCTCTGTAGTATATCCTCCTTGCCCAAGGAAGATTTCTCCCTTCTATTGCCAAACCTCCAAACCAAGAAAATAGTCCATCTGCCCTAGATCCTTCATGTCGAATTTTGTAGCCAAATTTTCCTTACAGTCTTTGATGAGCTTAGATAATCCAAGTCAAGAATAGATCATCTACATATAATACCAGAATTAGCGGCTTATCCCCTACTCTTAGATAGTAGAGGTTGGGATCTGTGTCACTCTTGACAAATCCCATCTTCTACAAGTAGCTATCAATTCGTCCATACCATGCTCTAGGGGCTTGCTTCGATCTGTACAAGGCTTTCTTAAGCCCACATACATGAGTCTTCTGCTCATGCGTCTCAAAGCCCTCTGGTTGTTCTATGTACACTTCCTCTTCTATCACCCCATTCAAGAACGTTGTCTTGACATCCATCTAGTGAATTTCCCATCCCATCTGCGCTGCAAGAGAGATGACAGATCTGATCGAAGTGTACCGAGCTACAGGAGTGAAGGTTTCTTCATAATCGATCCCTTCTTTTTGTGCATACCCCTTTGCCACAAACCAGGCTTTGAATTTCTCTATGCTTCCATCTGTAGCATACTTGATCTTGTAGATCCACCTTGATCCTACAATCGATCTACTCGGAGGTCTAGGGACTATTTCCCATACATCATTAGTCATGGTGGAGTTGTACTCCACCATAGTGTCTCTCCACACCTAATGTCGAGCTGCCTCTCGAAAACTAGAGGGTTCTCCAACCTGTGCTACCAGTGCCTGGTACCTGTCTACCTGCCTACATTCCCTCTTCTCATTTCTAAGGGCTCCTATAAATTCCTCTGCATCCCTCAGAGTCTGTTAGAGTTCTCTGCTCGTCCTTCCACTAGTGGTGGGTGGATTCACCTGCTCTCCTTCTTGCACTTCCTCGGAAGAACTTTCCTTAAGATCCTTGTGTCGTGGAGAGGCACTAGAGCCATCTTCTATAGGTCGTTGTGGCTGAACCAGCGGATCCTCCTCAAACTGCGTAGCTGTAGACATTTCTCGAGATCTCCTGAAGGCTCTCTCCTCGATGAATTTCATGTCTCATCTTACTACGATCTTATTCTCGGGAATATAGATGCGATATGCCTTCGCATTTTCGCTATATCCCACAAGGTATCCTTTCTTTGTAGTCTGATCTAACTTCTTCCTCTTCTCATCGGGTACATGGCAATACGCTATACTGCCAAATATCCTGAAGTGGCTCACCTCAGGCTTGCTGCCAGTGAACACACTCTCAAGAGTAACCTTACCCAATGCTCTATGAGGTACCTTGTTCTTCACATACACTGATGTATTGCAAGCTTCAACCCATAGAAATTTGGGCGTGTCTTGATCATACAGCATTGCTCTCGCAACTTCCACAATGGTCCTATTCTTCCTCTCTGCAACTACATTCTGCTCCGGATTATTTGGAGTTGTTCATTCTCTCTTGATGCCTTCCTTTGCACAGAACCTTGTGAAGTCTTTATCAATATACTCTCCACCATTGTCTGATCGCAATTTCTTGATCCGCTTTTCGATTAGATTTTCTACCAAAGCCTTGAATTCTTTGAATCGCTCAAAGACCTCATCTTTGGTCTTCAGAAAGTAGATCCATGTCTTTCGAGAATGATCATCAATAAAGGTGACAAAATACTTTGCACCACTGAGAGCATTCATGGACATTGGTTCGCAAATGTCCGAGTGTATCAATTCCAACACACTATTGGCCCTAAATTGCTTCTTGGAAATGTTGCCTTGGCATACTTCCCCAATACGCACCCCCTGCAGACATCATCTTTCTTGGTGCTAAGTTCTGGAGATCCCATGACAGTCTTCTTGAGGATCCTCAAGGCTCCATGATGTAGATGCCCCATTCTTCTGTGCCATAATTCAATCAAATCCCTTTCATCAATACTACCTATCAGTGCCATTGGAGACTTGAGCTGTAACTTATACAATTTATGGCTCCTTACTCCAATTTGTGCCTTCCTTTTCCAACTAGGGTGTTTTACATAAACTTTGTTGCCAATAAACTATACATCGTAACCCTTGTTCTAAAGTTGAGACACCGAGAGCAAGTTCATCCCCAATCCTAGTACATGCAGTACGTTGGTCGCCCGAAACTTGTTACCATCTTCTGTTTCAAATATTATGGTTCTTCTTCCAATAGGGGTATACTTGGCCTTGTTTCCCATCATGATCTGAGAATTCATCTGCTCTTCCCGGTAGCTCGAGAAGCATTCTCGAACTCCCATCATGTGAGCAAATGCTCCACTATCAATATACCAGACCCCTGGAGAGGCCATGCTTGACACACAAGCAAAATCATCTTCTAGTCTAGACGCCAAAACTGAAACGCCATGATCCCTCTGTTCCTCCATGAGTTTTGGAGGACTACGTAAACCCTTCTGAGTTGATGTTGCATCGTTGTCAGACCTTCGTTCCATTGCAGAACCTCCTTTTCTATCTCTCGTCTTTTGCTCAGATACCATGTGAAATTTTCAAGTTGAAATACTACTGTAGTGATTGATTTATTTTGCCTACTTATTTATGATAAGTTATTTACAAATACTTTCAGTAAATTCTGAAATAAACACAACTACAGTATTCACTTAATCATAAGCAGAAAATCAAATAGAATGCATATAATGCAATAGAAACAATCACATGAACATAGTTATTTTTGGACAATTGTCCCCGGAAAAACCCAATGTGGGAAAACCGATCCAGCAGATGAGGGTTTGTATTATTCTTCAGCATTGGAAATCATTTATAGAAATTTGACAAGCAAACGTTTAGAATACACCTGAGATAATTTTTTTGAACCCTTAGAAAGAATTTTTGACATGCGAGAAGCACCCTTCCTCCCTCTGCGTCACTCTGTGCGGCCTTCTGCACAATCACTGTGCTTGACTACATCACTCTGCATGGAGAACCAGTGCTGCTACTCAATGCTATCCCCTCTGTGTCCTCCTCATGCCTTCTTCTTCCTCTCCTGACTTCCCCTTCCTCCTTCTACCTCTGCAACTCCGCCTCTACAACCTCTCCCTCTTAAATCAAATTCTATTCCTTCAGAATCAATTTCCTTCGAGTACTGAGTGTGTGCCCGGCTTACTTTCCAAATGACCCTCAAGCCTTCTCTTATAGTCTTCTCGTTGATGAATCAACAGCCCAAATTAGATCTCTAATCAATAGTTGAGATTAAAACATGACTTGATCTTCGTTTTCTAGAAGATTCACACTCTACCTTATTAATAACCTTTAATTATTTAATTTCCCTAAGTTTAGACTTAGGGATCACTTTAAAATAATTAATTATTTTAATAAAGCATGAACTGAGTGGAATTTTCACAAATGGTTTTTGGGTTCTCTGGAATACTGATGTCCAAGCCTCCTCCTAAAATATGAGACTTGGAACACTTTCCAACGCTACAAAATCAACAAAATTTGGTTTACTTCTCCTACTTGTGTTTTTAATTAACAAGTTATTTTCATAAATATTCAGAAAACATTGAAGTAAACACACTGCAGCCTACACAAATATACAGATCAATTAGTGAAGAATTAACCACATTCGACAAAGGACACACAAACTAGGGTACCAGCAGCGGTTTACCCAACTGATGCAGCAGCTCTTGAGGGTTTTATTATTATGCAGTTTCTGAATACAAACTAGGGTACCAGTAGCAGTTTACCCAACAGAGAAAATCACGGCAAAAGTACCTCTATCTCCGGAGACAGATAATATGGTTGATTCAGCTGAGGATGAAGAACCCCATAGGTGCCTACGCAGTCACTGCATCACCCTTCAGTGTGGTTGCGTCACCCTTTCAGATCTGTTGAATATGAGCCCTATCTGGCCCATTGAAACCCCAACACAGCTCTCTGAGTGACTGTATTAGCCTCTTCCAGCTCTGCATCCTTTTGTGTGTGCCCTTCTGGCTCTGCATCACCCCTACTCAACTTACGCTGCCTCTGCGTCACCCTTCCTGGGCTTACGCTGCCTCTGTGTCACCCCTCATGGACCTACGTTGCTCTGTGGTACGGATCTGCGTCTGTGCTAATGTATTCTCGGCCTCAAATCTGAAATCCCAATGCCAAACTCCCCCTCGCTGCATTGCAAGCTCACTCGAAAATTCTCATCAAACCGCGCCCCAGAATTTCGACTTAGCTCAAGTGCTGCCACTATATGTGTGTTCTCCAACTGACCCCAAACCTTCCTATATTACTTTTCCAGTTGACGAATCAGTGGTCGTGATCTAATCCCTAATCAACGGCTAAGATTAGAAAAGACTTGATCCTCGTCACTTAGAACATTCTCACCCACATGTCTAAATTAATTCACTTTAATTATTTAATTTCCCAAAGTTAGACTAAGGGTCTCCATTAAAATAATTCATTATTTGAATAACTTAAGCTCCTGGTGGAATTTCTCCAAACAATTTCTAGGTCTTGGAGATCTCATGTGTTCTAGCCCCTCCACAAAGTTTCGAAGCTAGAGCACATTCGATGCTACCCAAAAATCAACACTTGGAGGATTGATCAATTGTTCTCGCGATAAAAGGGAAGTTTCTCCCTTGTTGAAATTCTCAGAAGAAAATCCTTTGTTGAAGAAGAATAATAAAACACATACATCGTTGCAGGTTTTCCCCCGAGTTGGGGTGTCCTGGGTATATCTTGTGTTCTATGTGTTGATGCGTTTGTCATCTAATTTATTTTTCCACTGTGCATATTAAGTTAAGAAACTCAACGTATTTGTCATTTAAGTTTCTAGAATATCAGTTGTTTATGTTTATGGGTTTTTACACTTAGAAATTGCAAATCAGTTTATTGTGGTTTAAGGAAATCTAACATGACATTAGATCTAAGCTTGTGTTTGAAGACCAAGCACAGATTTTATCTTAAGGAGCAGATTTTGTGATTCAGAGGGAGTTGGTTTATAAGATAGATTTCGCCATTAGGGTTTATGGGCAGTGCGCATTGGTTCTGGCAGTGTGATTTGTATTCATTAGTTTGATTTGGCAAGATGGCATATAAGGGCCTTAGATTTGAAGACAAATTGGATGGTGCATCCAACTTTTTTTCGTGGCGTGAAAGGATAACAGTGGAGCTAGAGGAACAGGGGTTTGGGATTTGTTGATAAAATCCCAACTGCACCAATAGATCCTCAACACTTGGCTCAGCATAATAAAATGGATGCCAACACAAGTAGGATTATCCTGGAAGGAGTCAAAGACCACATTATCCCTCACCTGACTAGGAAGAAGAAAGCCAAAGAAAAGTGGATTGCCATCGTTGATCTCTATTAGGGTTCAAGTGAGGCCAAAAAGCTAATACTGAAAGGAAAGCTCAAGAGCATTAAAATGTCCAAGTTAGGTTTTGTGGTCTCTTACCTCACCAAGTTTTCCAAGGTAAAGGAAGAGTTGGTTGGTGTGGGTGAGATAGTTCCACATACAGATCTGGTGAACTTTGCTCTATTGGGTTTCACCAAGTTGTGGCAATCCTTCACAGATGGGATATGTGCCCGAGAAAATTTTCATGTTTGGAATGTTTGTGGGGTGACTGCGTCCAAGAGGAGATTTGCAAATAATATCAAGTTGGATCTCGTGTTAAAAGTGAGGAAGATGAAGAAAATTTCGCTCTAGCCAGTAAAGGGACCAAGTCCAAGGGTAAAAAGAGCATTGGTGGTGGCGAGCCAAGTTCTAAGGGAGAGATGAAGAAAAAGGATCTCAGCAAGATCAAGTGAGCAGAGAAGCAGCAGTCAAAGCAGCGCAGAGGGAGCAGCAGTTGCGCAGGGCTGAGGGCTTTAGTGCTACGCAGGCCCAGAAAGGGCAGCGCAAAGGCAACAGGAGGCCATCAGGGCTTACGCAGGCCAAGCAGAGGCAGCACAAGGACTGCGTCACCCAGTCTGGGGTTACACATCCCTCTATTGAGCAGCGCAGGGCACCAGCAAGCTAGCAAAGCTGACGCAGAGGGCTTCAGAGCAACGCTGGGGTTTAATAAGACAGAAAGGGGATGAGTTCTATAAATCCCATTTGAGGGTGTGAATCAATCCAGTTTTCCATCTCCGGAACTGAGGTATTGCTACAAATCTTATATTTCTCTATCGGGATAACCAGTAAGGTGCCCAGATTTGTTGTACTTAGAAGACCGGTTTTCCCGCGTTGGGTTTTCCAACGACAGTGGTCCAGAAAATCTTGTGTGTCACTTTGTCTATGTGCATGTATTCAGTTTAGATCTGTATCTGTGAAGAACTGTTAATGTGTTTACTTCAATGTTAATGCTGAAATTTCAGATTAATAATTTGATTAAGTAGGAGAAGTATAACCAGATTTAACAGTAGGGTTTCTACATAAGTAATATTCAAAAAATTTCACACAAAAGTCACGTGAAATTTGAGGAGGATAGGGCCTTGAAAAAGTCCTTAAGAGCGTGAGTAGACTACAATGCAGGAGGACGAGCAGCAAGCTCCTAAGTGTTGATTTTTGTAGCATCAGAAAGTGTTCCAAGTCTCAAATTTTGCAAGGAGGCTTGGTCCTCAGTATTCCAAAGAACCCAAAAACCGTTTTGCCTTCGCCATATCAACCTTGTACTGCTTCAACGGATCTGGATATGTAGGGACAGCTACCGTGTTCATCACGAAGAGCTTTAGATCATATTCATCTATAAGACAAGTGATTCTTGCCTTCCAGATCACGTAGTTGGAGGCTCCCTCCAACCAGTCCTGATCTCTAAGCCCGTGAGCTGCCATGGTCGTCAAAAATGTCGAATCTGCTCTTCTTCCCCCTCTGCGCAACACTAGAGAAGCTTACGCACTCCTTGTGGAGCTTGTAGATCTACTGCTCAAATCTTCGAAAAACTGAAATTCCCTGACTAGGAACTTCCTGAGGAAGAAAATTCCCTCACTGTGCTGCTTCTTCCTCTTCTAACAACTTTTGGCCAACAAAATCAAGATATTCCTGCAGAAACTGCGTCCCACCAACTCTGCGTTGAGCTCTGCGGTGCTCCCTCTGGCACAGTAAAATTCTGATCTGGAAGTCTTACCTCTGTGTCAACTCACTCAGAGAGAGACCTTCCCGGAAATTTTAGCCCTTCTATCCTAGACTGCGCAATCCCTCTAGGGATTCGAATTTTTGCTTTCTGCAGCTCTTGACCTCTGACTCAGTGTTGGATATGCTCTTCTTGTTTCACAACTTGGCACTGATACCATGTGAAAATTCAAAGATCTAGATTTAGAATCCCTACTGCAACAAACTGAACTACTTCTCCTACTTGTAAATTAGATTTAACAAGCTATTTGCAGATTACTTCTGAAAATATCAAAGTAGTTACTAAAGCATCCTTCAGTTAATTAAACTACATGTGAAAACAGAAATCTGAGCAAGAGAAATAACACACACACAAGACACCATTATTTTTGGACAAACGTCCCTAGAAAAACCCAATGCAGGAAAATCGGTGCAGCAGATCTGAGGGTTTTATTATTAAGCAGCAGTTATTTTGGATACAACTCCGAATGTCTCACCAGACGATCCAATTACAGAGAAACACTGACAGAGAAAAATATAGTGAGTATACATCACTCTGCAAGTCTCGACTGATCTGATAGTTGCACTGACAAAAGGCAGGCTCCCTCTATGCTAACTTTGTGCAGTAGCTGCGTAGGCCTACGTGGGGTCAGATCTGAACTACGTCACCCCTTTTACGTGATCTTTCATCCCTTCCAGAAAATCGATCCAGCCCTCTCGGCTCAGATCCAGATTTCCCCAACTGATACTCAGACTTTCTGCTGAGAAACTGCGCTGCATCACTCACTTTGGACTCTGCGCAGCCTCCTCTTCATCTTTCTCTGCCTCTTTGTTGATGATCCTTGGCCATGGAGAAGATCCTCCAGCTAAAACTGTATTTGCCCCTCAACTGCGCCGAAGAATCACTTAGAGCGAAGCTTTTGTCTTAAGCACAGCTCACTTCAAAAAATTCGATCACTAGATCCTTTCGGTGTTTTTTACAAATGACCCTCAAGCCTTCCTTTATAGTCTTCTCGTTGAGACTTCAACGCCGAGATTAGATGTCCAATTAACGGCTAAGATTATATTAGAGTTGATATGCTTTTTCTAGAAGCTTCACCCACAGTTTACATTAATACTCATTAAATATTTTAATTTCCTAAGTTAGACTTAGGGTCCTTATTAAAAATAATTAATTTTCTTATAAAACTGTTTCTGGGTGGAATTTCCACAAAGTTTGAGACTTAGAGCACATTTGTAATGCATTCTTTTTCCATAAGTCGAATTATGCTTGTATATATATTCTTATTCGGTCAGGCGTGACCCTTCAAGTAGGTCGACTTGACAGCTAGTAGAAGTCGACTTTAAGTGCTTGAGGCCGACTTGATGGTGGGGGAGTTTTACATGACTAAAATACATGAAATAAATTTCTTTCTTTGATATAATGAGCCCAAGAAGGGTATAGAATATAATGATAATGATAATGATAATGACTGAAGACATAAACCTAGAAGCCTACAATGGAGGCTTTGACCTATTGACCAATGACCCAAGCATGAAACCCATGCATTAATAAGTCAATGAAAATTTTATTTTTCTCTCTTTTGATAAATACAATTATGAAGACCGACACTAGTTACATTCTTCAACACTCCCTCTTAACTAGGGAGGTATTCATAATTACATATATATAGAGGTACATGGAATATCTCAAAATGATATGCTCTATGAAGAGTTACAACACATGCAATATTACAGGTTAAATACCTGACCAGGGCATCTAACAGGGTGGGACTAAGGTGTGTTCCAAGTTTCAACCTCTATAGGTACCATCAGGCTTCTGCTCTAACACCAACCCAGGATCTAGATGTATATCCAATGTCAGCCCTCTAATTCCAATGCCACCCTCCCTACTTCGGGATCTAGACATCATCACAGGTCGAACAGATGTCCTCCCAAGCATCTTGTCGCCCCAAGATGCTTCATCTCTCCTTATCAATTAAACCAGATATATCCACCAATCCAAGTATGCTTCAACCATTCAACCTTCTTATGGAGAGATCTGCATCAACACAACCCCAATTAGTAATAAACTTTCACTATACATATTTAACACAAACCTTCGAGGTTCTTAATCATTTTGATGTTGCTTATATCATCATCATATAAAACACATTTACTCGAAAGCTTTACTTCTTCAACTTTTCAGCATCACCAAACTCAATCTTAGCACTTTCTTCCAAAACATCCAAGTTTTGTTCACAACTTTATCAATCACAAATAACCATCAGCATCGCTTTAGCTATTCTCCGATTTCAAACATCCTCGTGGCCTTTTCATCAAGTCGTTCACTTCTCTTCAAGCTCCCTCTCAACTAGGGAGACTTACACTTTCCTTTATCCAAGTAATTAGAGGACAAGTTCATCAACTATCTTATTCTTCTAGTCACACAAGCTCTTCCTTTTTGCATCAACACTTCATCGATGAATTTAGACCTTCCAAAACTTCATCATTCCTTCACATGGTAACATGGTCATGTCATCGAATTGCTCACAGCGCCCTCTTACCATCATGCTTCACATCATCATCAAATTATCATCAAATATGAGTTAAGCATCTTCATCATCTTGAAGACTATGTACATGTAAACCTTAACAACAAGTACAACTAAACACAAATATATATGTACAAAAGCATGAAGCATGTCATTATAATAGGAGCATAATAAATCAGATTTTAGACATTCAAGACCTAAACCTAGTTAGGTTTTATCAATCACGAAATTCATCAATTAGACTTCTTGTAGCAACATTTACTAGGGTTTCGTCACAAACCTAGATTTCACCATCAAAACTATATCATCTCAATAATCAAAAACATTATACTTCTAGAGTTTCATCATCATGCCCTAGAAAATCAAATACTATGGTTTTATTACAAACTCTAGATTTCAAAAACTAAATCACGAATAACAACTATCAAGTCGGCATTTCATTTCTAGGTTTCCATTATCTAAAGACTTATATTACCCTCATAGTATGGTTTTATTGTAACCCCTAGATACAAACATCAAACTCCAAAATTAGATATACAACAATTTTTAACCAAGCTAAAGTTTCAACTATACGAAAGCACACATACCTAGAGATCCATTACTAGGATTTTATATTGACTATTACAAGGGTTTAGTCATACACCCTAATTTACCAAACCCTAAGAAAACTAGGGTTTCTAGACATCAACAACAAACCCTAAAAGGCTAGGCGTTTTACCATAACATAACCAAAACCCTAAACATTGAGAGAGTAGGACTTTCGACAAGTGATAAAACCTAAGAAGATTAGGGTTTCATCATTAAGATTCCCTAAGCATCGAAAGGCTAGGGTTTTACAGTGAACCCTAAAGATCAGGGTTTCACCAAAATGAGCAAACAACAAGAGATAGAGTGATAAGGGTAGATTCAATCTAAAGATTAATCACCCAAACAAGAATCCTTATGATTCAAAAGACACATGAAAAGGTTAGTGATATAAATTTCAAAATCACCATACCTTTTGATATGAAAAGATCTTGCTACAAATAGTTATACATACCTTGTGAATTTACAAACCTTATAGGGTTTAGTTTGAAGGATTCCTTTAGTAGCAAAGCTCCTTGTAAGGCTTTCTTTGAGGATTCCTTATTTCTTCCTGCAAGCTTAGTTTCGTGAAATAGTACCAACCTTATATAACAATCATTGATAATCATTTCCAGGAGTATAATTACAAGTTCGAGATTTCAGATTCAAAACTTAATTTTAAATTCAATTCTTACTAGGTTTTTCAATTTTTACCCTAGACTAACTATAAACCTAAAAGCTAGGATTTCTATATAGAATAGGATAGGCTTTCTTAAGAATGAACAAGGGTTTCTATATGAACCATCAATGGTTTTACAATCCCGGATACATTGAAATATTTCAAGTCTTAGAACCACATAAGTAATTGAAAAAAATAGATATACATACCTTTGATTTGATGATCCATTGGACTTGTTGCTACAACTGCATACACATTTGTTAGATAAAGAACAGTAACAATACTTACTTGATTTGTTTGAGTTGGTTCCTCAAGTGTTGGATGCCTTTTGCTTCAATTGTGTAGATAAGGAGGTTGTCAAACATTAATGAAGCTTCAAGCTCAAATATTGTCGAGACTTTGGATGTGCTCATGATGATTGTTCTTTTCGATTACCAAGATCTACCACTTTGTTCGAACTTTGACTGTGTATAAATATATATGACAATTCTAATAAGAGAAAAGATCTTCGAGAGCAATTGTTATGCCTTTGACAATTGTTGAGGTTGGTTTCTCGTCACACTGTCCAGATACATACTCTGCTTCCAAGGTCGGGATATATCAGATTGTGATTTCTTACAACCACTATACAAAACTGAGTATGACTGTAACTTGATGAATAACCCTCCCAGATAGGCTTAGAGCACCTCCAAGCAATTCGGTCTATGATTCTTATGTGCACAAGTCTATAGTATGGGTCTCGGCCCTCTTACACGACGACAGTGGCTAAGTTCTAAACCCTCCAAGCAATATATTTGTGCTCAAAACTTTTCAACTCCCTTTCCAAGTTATTGAGGCTTCAAATCATGCTTTCTGATATATACCTATGCCCAGAACTCAGTAGGAGACTCTGCTCTTCTTATAGAGTGGTTGTAGCTATGCTATTAGGCCTCCAATCATTTTTATCTTTTCTTATAATCAATAGATCTCTTCGCTAGCTTAACAAGGCTCCTTCTAATACTGAAAAATGAGATTCGGTTACCCACCAATATACATAGTGTTATGAAGTTCGAATGTTTGAGGAATCACAGAAGTTTCACATCTCTTGGTAACAATTTCAGACCTTGTTCTTTATGCTCAAAGCTTCGCTCCTCTTGATAAATTGCTCGGCCTTGAATGGGCTGCTAGACTAGCCCTTCGGTGCTCCTGAACAAACCTCGCTCTTCATGTATATACCTCTGGCCTAATCACTATAACTAGGGCTTGTGATCATGCCCAAAATTTTGTTCTGCTACCTTCAAGGAGCTCGGTCTTATGAGAATGACTTCTTTTATTTGACTTGAAGCTCTTTGTGATCTTCTAACTGCACTTCAAGCAAACTTGTTGAGATACCATGTTGAGAAATCTAGGGCAAAATGATTAGGTTTTCCTTTAGCTTGATTTCTCTTACTTAGACAAGTTCCTATGATATTATTTAGTTCTTCTTTATTAGATTAGAGTTATTTCCATCATCAAGACAAATGCCAAACAAGAAGATCACAAAGTAGGACACCAAAGATAGGCACATAGCTAGCGCCAAAACCCCTAACAAGAGGAAAACCTAGACGAACTCTTCCTTAGTAGATTCAAATCAGATTGAGACAACCAAGACTCTTTTTGACCAGACAAGAGACCTTCCTCACTCCAAACCATTAAGTCAACCCTTCTCCTTCTTCTTCTACAGTCCTTGATCTGAGTAATCCATCCAGCATCTTCGCTACTCCATCCTGCCCGTTCGTTATTCCTCCCGGCACCTTCGCTATTCCATCTTGCACCTTTCTTTTATAATAACTTCTTTATGGTGATGATGAAAGACTTTGGTTAGACATCTTCTCCCTTCCTTCTCTTCATGAAAAATTTCAAATCACTTGCTTGCTATTTCAATAGGTCGAATTGTGCTTATATATATACTCTTCTTCAGTGAGGACGTGACCTTTCAAGTAGGCCGACTTGACAACTAGTAGAGGTTGATTTTAAGTGCTTGAGACCGACTTGATGGGGGAGGAGTTTTACATGATTAAAATACATGAAATAAAATTATTTTGATATAATGAGCCCAAGAAGGGTCTAGAATATAATGATAATGATAATGTCTCAAGACATAAACCTAGAAGCCTACAATGGAGCCTTTGACCTATTGACCAATGACCCAAGTATGAAACTCATGCTTTAATAAGTCAATAAAAATTTTATTTTTCTCTCTTTGACAGATACAATTATGAAGACCGACACTAGGTGCATTCTTCAACAGGAATCACCTCCTAGCAAGTCATCTTGCCTCCCTCTACCTCTAGAATCCACTCGCTCTGCATCCCAAAAACAGATTTGTCCTCTAACAACTGAAACACGGTCTCCTCCGACAACTCACACTGGGAAATCTGGTTACTCACACTATTTGTAGCGGGCCTCCACTTCCTATCTCCCTGACATCAGAAAATACTGAGAAAAACTCCTCCGGAATCCTACTCCCAAGTCTTTGTTGATCCCCTACCTCTAATGCTTCCCTAGCTTCAACTGTGCCCTTATTCAATACCTAAATTTGGTAATTGAACTACTCAACTCACAACTAAATCAATGCCTTCTCCAAACCCTTCGACCTTCTCTTATAATCTCTCGTTGGAGTCTCAACGGCCACGATCTCATCTCAACTGATGGCTAAGATCATCTTAACTCTGTCAATTAGTTTTTCCAAAAGTCTCTAGAGCAAAACCAAACTTCCTCAATTAATTCACTTTAATTAACCACTTTTCCTAAGTTAGACTTGGCAAATATTTTAATTATGGCTAATTAATTTAATTGAGGCATCTCCAAATCTTTTCTCGCGAAACCTTTTCTAGGTTTTGGATATCTCGTGTTCCTTAGCCTCTTATACTTCATAGGGACTAGAACACCTGTCTGCTGCTACCATAATCTAACAGATCTTGTCACACCTCTAATTCCTCATCAATTGAGAGGTACTCGATTAAATACTGCTTCATATCACTGAAGCGAAAGAGATTGGGTTCAAAAATAGCTAAGAAACTGGTGTAAGTTCATTCCAACCTTCATCTTTTATCATCCAATAAGGATGAAAGCAATTCTAGGGCCACCACACTATTGGATATGGAACCGAAGCTAGTTGACCTGGATATGATGTTAAGTACCATGACTCATCTTGATTTGTTTGATGAAGAGGCAAATTGCATCTTCAAGTATATATGGCAGCAATGTTCCCAATTCTAAGAGCATGAACAAGATGATATGTAATCTTAATTTGTAATAAAGTGTAATCTTAATCTGTAATAAAGTTTGGAACATCAAATATCATAAAAGGCTGCCACTCACTTTGATATTTGTAGTATGCACAAATTATTAAAGTATGTTAAATGTTTAAATCATACCTTGACTTGATAGAATGTATCATTAATGATATTATATAGTAGTGATGATGATCTACAATGAGTTCTAAACTTGTACGCTTCCAAAAGACTAAATCTAATTGATGAATGCTAACCTGAATTTTTCTGTCTCGTGGCTATCTTCATCCCCATAGCCATATACAATTTAATGCAACTTAGGCTAGGACAAACAACAACTTCAATGACTAACTTACATTTTAGTTTGTCATCATACCAATGAATCATGGGGCAAGATCCATGAGAACAAAACAATTTGAAATGTTCTTTGGGGAAATGAGTCAAGAGATGACTCCGAAAGGCATGAGATAAAAAAAACCCAAACTTGTCTGTGACGGCAGTCATAAAAAGGTATCTTAACATTAACTGGGAAGGTCATTGGCATACCAAGCATCACAATTGATCATGGTGTGTGAATTTTGGAGGACCCTCAAGGAAGAGAGAAAGAGATTGTATGCTGTCCAACATAGAAATTTGACCTTAATTGTAATGTAAAAGCTCTTCCTGATTTTCTATGTAAGGTGTGATATCTGAGTAGAGATGTAAGTCTTGTGATGTATTGTTTTTTATGTGTTATGTATCACAAAGCTAAAAGAGTACAGCATTGTTTTTTGGTATCTAGTATATCATAAAACCTAGGGTAATCAAGTTTATCATTTTGTTATCTCTTGTATTGTCTCTTCATCTTGTATGTGAATGTTTAATACTGTTTATATAACTACAGGTAAATCATGTAGGCCTGTCAAGTCAGCAAGAAACATCACAAGACCTTGACAAATAAGATTTGCTACATATTTGAAAAAAAAAAAATTGAAGAGAAAGTTGCTTTAAGGATAGTTGTTTGTAGTAATGAGTGGAAAAAATCCCATCCTCTCGATAAGTATTGTTGCAAAGAAGGTGAAAGAAATAATAGAAAGTAGCAATTTTTAAGGCAAAAGAGGTGCTAAACAAATTCAAGCTAGTTATGGATATGTTTTAATGATGGCAACAACTCTTACATGGGTTTTTCTCATTAAGGAATCAAAAACTGCACAGAAGTGATTCTACAGGTAATTACAATGTTCATGATAACTACATAGTACAAAGCAGTGCAAGCACTGGCAGATCAGTGATGAGAAATGGTAGATGATGCACTTCCCTCTGGATTAGCACCATGCTATTCGGACAGGAGACTGTTTGAATGCAACAGACGTAATAGTCTTGCATAGACTCTAAGGCAAAAAAAATACACCCAGATGCAGTAGTGGTGAGAAAAGAAAGAGAACTACTACAGGCATATCGGGCACATCATACACCAATGGATACTGGGAACTGCACCAGCTAAAAACCCATAAGGGATATGGGGTATATTTTATTCTACAAATGTGATCAGTGATGGAAACATTTTAAAGTTCAGCAGCAAGAGATATAATGAGAATGTCAGAGGAATTAAAGAAATTGTGATGAAATATGCAATCCTAAACCAACGGCTTGCTAAAAGACAACTTTGATGAACAAATTTACCTCAATATCATCTGCAAATCCATCAATTGATCGATATGGGGAATAGACAATAAGATCAAATCCAAGACTCTGTAAAAATTCAGAAACAGAGTTACAAATGTAAGAATCATGACCTTAGACAACAACCTAGGTCCTAAACTAAACACAGACCGTAGCCTACCAGAACAAGAATGAACACTAAATAAGAGCTTGCATGCCTGAAGAACAAGCATCTCATTTCTCAAGATAACTTGATGGTCTTGTTGAATACCCTTGCCAAGCTCCTCTGCTGAAACATGGAATTCCTCCACCTTGCATGAAGTGTATATGCAAGTTAGCCTGTTCAAGCAATTACTTTACTAATGAGACTAGGAAGATCACAAAATTCATAAATATTATCTTCAACACATTCATCAGTTGATGCATAGAAAAACCAGTTGCCCTTTTCTTTTTCTAATCCATTTATTCATTTCTAGTACACGGTATATCAATGTATCTCACATATTTGATCAAGAATCATTTTTAGAACACTTTTGCACAATTTCAACACTCTGCAGAGCATTAAACCAAGTCTCACATGCCATCTACAACAAACTGAAAAATTATTGGGATATATACATAATGAAAAAGCACTACTTCAACTCATTCTGTCAAGCATGGTAAAAAGCCAAGGATGTAACCATATTTACTAGGTCTTTTTTATTCATCGAACATAATGAACACCATTCTCTTTTATATAGTGATTTCTCAATCTCCCTGCCACAAACTACATTCATACATGCACTGTATGTGAGCAGTACAACAGAACATAGCATACGAGTTATACATCAAAATATATTAATTTCCCTATACCACAAGAAGTTTCATACCATGATTCTGGAAGATTATGAAAGAAAATATATACAATTTTGGTTTTTTCTCCCATTACCATAAATGACATTCCTTGTTTAATTATAATGCTTCTAGTACAATAAGCAAATTTATCACAAATTGGATAAAGCGACTAGAAGAGGGAAGATAACGTTTGACACTAAAGCCGACTTCTTCAAAACCTTCACACCATCATTTCAAAAAAGAAAAATCAGGAAGAGAGACAGTGAGCAGAAACAAAAAAATGCACATGTTGAAAAGTAATTCCAGCGTTTAGGATATGGGCAGTTTATGATTAGAAAAATGTAAACGGGAAAGATCCTGACAAGCAAGGGTAAGGAAATAGAATCAACATATGATGGTTTTTCTTTTCTTTTTCTTCAAATTTTGTGTTAAACATCAATTTTCATTGCATCATCTTCTCCCTTTGCAGGAGTTTTAATATTAATAACTTTTAATGTATTTTTATACATTAAACCATCCTTTCTATTTTTCCCAAGTCAACTTTTCATGAGTTCTATTTATCTTTAATCTTCTATAATTATAAAGACTCTTTCACTAATGCCAGAGATGATTCTCTCTATATCTTCAATCTAGTGTAACTTTCAAATAGAACTCAGTTTCTTATTTTCATATCCTCCATATTAATTGTCATCGTTCAAATCAGCAGATCCACTTCATTATTGAGGTCCAAGTAAATAAGCCTTTATTTCCTCACCTTTGTTGATAAACCAGATTTGCCCACTCTCGTTCTGGCGCCTGAGTTTAATTTGTGTTAGGAGTTTGAGCCTTATTCAGCAGTCTCTGACCACATTGCCTTTGTTACATATATGATTGATCCTTTGAGCTAAGATCATTTTCTTCTGTCAACAAGAAGCACTTTGTTGTGGGCTAAGATCAGACAAGGGAGATAACTCTAGGTTCTTATGCTATTTTTTGAGGAGATATCCCACTCTATTCATCTTTCTATAAATGAAAAAGGGATGCAGTGACGGGATTCAACATAAAAGCTATTGAGGATCTTCAATACAGATGATTGCCCAGATATGATATCTTGGAAGAATTAGCTGGCCAGATGAGATGAAGTGTGATAAATATGCTAAGATAGAGTGTGCACAGATATGTGGCAACAGAATGTACCAAAGAAATAATCAAAAAAGTTAAAATATATAGATGCTTTCTTCATGTGCAGGCATTGACCTAAATCTACACATGAAAGAGATTTAAGACAAAAGCTATAATTATTGGCTTGAGACTTGCACTATTAAACAATGTTCCATGGGGACGCATCCCCCAGGGTCGGGTGCACGCACCCCTCGCACCCCATGCACCCGGGACGGGGAGTCTACTAGGGGTGCATTTCCCCGCGCACCCTTTTTGGGGAGTCTTGGGGAGACGCAAGGGGGTGTGTTTTCCCAGTGTGGGGGATGAGACTCCCCAAAAGGGATGCGTCTGGGCGTCCCCCCTCCAAGGAAAGCAAAGAAGCTAGTTGCAGTGCACAGTTCTCTACGTATTGCACATAGGAAGACACCAGAGTATCAGAGGGGACCAACAACACGATGGGATTTGGATCCAGAGGATAGTGCACAAATAGATGATGCGGATGGACCAGATGAGTTGCAGCATGGTTTGGTTGGAGTTCTATTGGTTACTCAAGAGAGTGACTCTGACTCAGATAACGACTTTCCCATTGATGGTCTCGATGACTTCATGCAGCAGATGGATGTCGAGGACCAACCATTGATATTGAGTCCTTGATGTTGATTTTATTTTCAGTGCTCATTATCCATTTTTACTTTTCAGTTTTAACTTGTGAGTTGTGACACTAGATATTGATGACCTCACGACTCTTCACTCATCTCTATTTTTTTGTTTCAAAATTTGAGCTATATAAATTTAATATTCATATTCCAATATCTAGTATATAGTATATAGTAATATACTAGTATGCTTTGCTTTCAATTTAGATTCTACAATGATGAATTTAATTTTTAAATCAATGTGGATTGTAGAATGATGAATGATATGGATCAATGTATTTTAATATTTCATTATTGAATTTTTTTATTGAATCTCATGGTATGGATGAATAATGAGTATGTCATATGAATGATGTATGTATCAAAATGAAGGGTGAGGGTGGATCAATGTATGTCATTATTTAATTCAGTTATGAATTTAAATTTTATGTGTGCATCAAATTTCAATTTTCAATGTATTGGTATCTGTATTACTATTAGTCTATTTAATATTTATGCTTTCATTACTGAACAATGAATATTATCTTGAATTATATATATGTATATATATATATATATAATTAAAAATTATACCCCACGTCTCCCCACACTGGAGTCTTGGTGGAACATTGCTATTAAACAGGGCCACACCAACTATATGTTCTCAAATTCATTTGACATGTTTGTTTTTATTGTATTTTCCATTTGGAATATAATTTGTCACTAATAGAAATGGTGGGTAACCATATAATAGTGCTTCATTTTTTAACATGATAATTATATCTTGTATGAGCATGTTGTCTATGAGGTTTGGTTTTTTGAGTTTTCTGCAAGCTCTCAAAGTTATCGTAGCTGATTGAGTTTATAAGAGATTCAAGGCTACGGAGAAGCCTTTCCAATGTTAATATTTCTCTCAAAAGTGATTTCTTTCGGAAGCAGAGGATTGAAGGATGGGTTTAACAGTTTACTTGTCTTTAGATATGTGAAATGTTTGAGAGGTGATTGTTTGGATTGTTCTATTTATCAGTGTTCGATGGGGCACACCCCCAACGTTTTCCATTCTCTGAGGACAGGGGAAAGCCTAGGGAAACATTTCCACACATCCCCCTTTGGGGGAAACATTTCCCCACTGTGGGGGATGCATTTCCACAAAAGGGGGGCAACAGGGCACCCCACTCCCACAGAAGGGGAACGCCTGGGTCCTCTGTCCCCAGATTTTTTTGTCCAACAACCCATGAAGATAGAACAAAAGTAAGGGATACAGCTCAGTGGATGTTTCAGGATTTTAAGAGTGGTTCCAACCCTATCAAACTTTATATGGAAAACGTAGAATTTCATATCCCATTTATAATTCAGCAGACATAACAATTTTCAGGATTTCAGGATATGCAGGATTATAGCATTTCCACTGGATAGCATAATGATTAATTTGCATGGGATGAATTTTTATTGTTGTGACTTTATCATTGTTATTTTTATATTTCATAATTTTAGAGATGGGGACCCCTAGTCCCCCTTGAATTTTCCTCAAATTTGGGGGTGCTCCCACATGTCCCCCTTGTGCTTCTCCCAGCTCCCGCACTCCACCATCCCGAAAACTTGGTGTAACATAGCTATTTATGTGCAACGATGGTCGTTTTTTTTTGGATCAATTCATGTTTTGTTACAGCTATCTCCACATAACATTATTCGGTAGTCTACATGAATGCTTACCATTCTAGTGACTAAATTTTTTCTACTATGAATAAAGTATCGAACATTTTCTATTTGCCTAAATCTCTATCCCCTCACAAAGGACCTAATTTTGTTGCTTTTGGTTGAAAACCTTTCTATTTACATAAATATCTTTCCCCTCACAAAGTTCCTAACTTTGTTGTTTTTGGTTGAAAACCTATCTAATATGTACATTTTTACTTCATCATTCTTCCAGTGTTCTTCCCCCATTTCTTTGTTAGATACAAAATATGTAGCACTACTGGGCTAATCTATCTTGCAGTTATAGCACAAATGGAAACAGAAATATATAATTTTATACCTTTACACAAGCCATATAGATCCATTCCATTTTTATCAGACTTCGGAAATATTATGCTTCTTTACTTTTTACGTTTGAGTCTTTGGTTATACGTGTTACCCACCACCAATGGGTGACCCCATAGGAGAAGTTTTTCTCCTAAATTTTTCTTCATCCGGCAGCCAACAGCCCTTGACAACCACCGGTGTCGCTAATATATTGTGACAATTGATCTCCACTCCCTGAGCCAGTCATATGTCCCCTCGCCCATCTGTCGAGAGTGTATGCTTGAAGGTGGGCCATCCGATCCTAGAGGTATGTTTTTCAATGTGCAATCAGGTGCTTATGCTTGTTTTTCTTGGGCACATTGGGTATGGATTATCGGGTAACTTGGAAGAAGGAAGGGTTTTGACTATAGTATTGTTCCCTCACCTTAAATGGGGTGTTAATCCTCAACCCTAATCCCGTGAGATCTCGCCATTGGCTTATAGCTTCAGGATGGGCACTACTTGGGAGACCCTGATTTTGGTAACACGGTCATGTTTTCCTATTTCATATTTTTCACTCCCCTCCGCAAATTACATGGCCTATTTCATCATCCTCCCTCTCTTGGTCCACATGACCACTGGGTCCAGAAGGCTTTGGTACTCCCCCTCCCCTTGTCTGCATGTCTGGGTCGAGCCTGGAAATGTTGCCCAGGATGTTGATGGAGCTAAAAAAAACAAGATTAAAAGCATATCATGGCCACATAGAAAAGAAAATAATATCACAAAATGCAAAAAATGGTCGAGACATTATATTGGCACGTGAGCAAAAGCCAAACATGAGCTCTACCCCTTCATTATAGCTATCACCTTGGTTCCTAGGGTCCCATGAGTGCCCTCACATCATCAAGGAACCCATGCACGTCCCAACCCCTAGTGGGCGATGAACTACCCACCTTAAGGGGGTAATAATTTCTTATATCATATACAGCATGCTCTCATCTCCTAGAGCCCCGAGCAGTATAATAAAAGAACAATCAATAAAAATGAAAAAAGAAAATGAAGAAGGGCAGAAAAACGAAGGTCGAGTAACTCATGTACCATGATTTCTCCCTCCTACATCTATACACCCAAATGTATGGACATCCCTCATCATTACCACCCTTGAACCCATGGCATTTGGCCTTGCGACCCCTGTGTCCCAATCCACCTCATCATCGTCCACATGATTCCCATCACTTGGAGGATGTACCTTGGACATGTATTTCCCTTTAGGGGTTGGGAACACCTAATAGGATTGTTTATTAGCCACTCCTACCTAGGGAGGTAACACTATTACATGCTCAAATCCCCAAATTTGGAAGGGAATCCCATTATGAAGTCTCATTTTTGCCCTAGATTAACAAGCCTGGTTCAGCACTAATGAATTATTGTACCTAATGGTAAGGAGACGCATTGGATCTTATACGTAATTGGCAGGTGGTTTCATCATGGGCCGGGAAACTTAACTAGGACCCAAGCGCACTAGAGGATCATATTGATACTTGTTGGGGATGTGTTGAGAGCCATGGGACTCCATCATGTGATAGAGATTTATTTCATCCCATGGGCACCCTCAGCACCTTCAGCAGCTTGTTCATTGCCCCACATTATTCGTGAGATGATGCACTTGGACCAGCATTGCCCACAATGGCTTAGCAATGTACACATGGTTTGGTAGTTGATCCAAGGCCTAGAGGAGGTTTGTCTCACCCTTGAGACATGGGATGACAAGCACCATCATCAGTGCCTTCATTTGGAGCATTCTACAAGCTTATCTTTCACCAGGAGACCCATGAGACTAGTATTTGTGCCCTAGATCCACTTTGGAGCACCACGTGATGATTTACATGGACACTAAGGGGCCATCCCCTTGTGCATCATTTATGGAGCCCTCTCTCTCACTTTGGCACTTAAAGGACTCAATGTGGCCTTCCAACGGCCTCATTCCATCATGACGTCATCATTTCAGCCTACTATTGGATGGTTTATTCCTAATTTTTTAAGCTACTTGGTGGGCTTGTCACCAAGGCCTTATTTTTGCACATTAAAATAATGTTAGGGCTTTGGAATAGGAATTCGACCTCTAAAGGTCTCATATAAATAGAACTTGCTCTCATCGTGAGAGAGCATCATCAGCACTTGGATTTCTCTTGTAAAAGATATTCACACCTTTTCTCTTGGACGAATTGGAGACTCTTTGATGCATTTCAATATTTTTGGAAGCTAAAATTTCGATCTTTCTTGGAGCTACTTCTTTTTCTATGGTTGGATATATCTCATTGTCATCTTGAAACTACTTATTGTTGAAGATTTTCCCTTGAATAATGTCTAGTGTATGGAATTGTTTCAAGTAGTGAATGTTATTGTGCCTTAGCTATTTGAATATCATTGTAAAGGCTATTTTAGTTGGCAATTGCATATGTGACTCATTGCATGACAATAGATGAATGTTCCTAGTGGATGAATTTTGCTTTTCTTCCATGAAAATCCATAGATCTTGGGTAGGTAAATGTTAAAGCTTTTGGTTGCTAGGGCATCCAATCTTTAGCCTCCTTGAAGATGTTTTTGGAAAATATTGAATCATCTTAGACTCCATAGCCCAAGGATTAGGCGTTGGTCCAAAGAAAATTGGTGATCACCCTTCTTTTCCATCTATTTTCTTCTCCCAAATATTTTGGCCCCTCTCCATAGGATGGCTAGCTAGGGCATCTTGTGAATTATATTGGAGCGAGAATTCCAAAATTCCATTCGGATAGAACTCTTCCTTTGTGTTTTCTCTTGATGATATCAAATTTTGGTTAAGTTCCCATGGTGAATTCTCCATAAATCTGTGTGCCCTAGGTGTGCCCCAACCAAATGGGAAGCCTAGTACATTTTCCTTGGATAAGGTGGCCTTCTTGAGGCTCATATGAGCTTAGTATTTGATGGCATATATCTTAAGAAACCCTTTCCTCTCTCTTACCTTGACCTAGTGAATACATTGGAAGAATTTCTTCCCGCGATTATCCCTAAAAACCTAGGTCTAGTGTAAGCTTTTACTAGGTCTCTCAAGAAGAACGAAGAGCTTATTTGAGATTTAAAATTATTTCGCATGCTTCTTGAGAGGTCCTATCTCACCTTTGGCGCCTTGACTCTAGGCATCCCTGTTACCAACCACCAGTGGGTGACCTGTTAATTTTAGATAACAATGGTATGTTCTATGCTTTAGAGCAATTTACTTCAATCTTTTCTTATTAGCCCAATATCAATTTCCAAATTAGCAATCATATTAACATTGACAGTAAATGTTGATAGAACATAAACAATAAGCAGAAGACAAGCCAAGATAAGAAGACACAATATTTGGTGGATGCCAGGGAAAAACAATGCGGGGAAAACCCCTTGATAAAATCTTCTTATTGTTCTTCAAAAATTCAGCAGAGAGAGAGTACAATATACAAAATACTCTTGCCCAATACTTCAGTGAAACAGCAGTCAACAGGATGCCCTAACCAAAAAGTCAACACTAGTCAAATTAGCAAGAAAACTCCTCCAAATCAGCTCGATCATACCCAATCAATGTGGCCTCCAACAGTAGTCCAAATCAGCCCAAAACAGATCCAAAAATCTCAGTCAAACTCGGTCAACAGAAAAGTCAACATTGCAGTCAACGTGCTCGGAAATCCTCGATTTTTGTGCCAAAGAATGCGGTCGAGGGAGATCAAATCTTCTACCTCAAAAATGCAGCAATTAGAGCAAGGTTGACCCTTGGTCAACGTTGGTCAACACTCTGCAAAACAACCCTAAAACAAATCCAAAATTATGCCCTAAAATTTGTCCTTCATTCATACGTGCGAGGTAGAGAGAGAAGCTTCAAGTGTTGTACGAAACAATGACGAGAGGAGAGAGAGATATATGTGATAGGTCTCTCTTATTTATACTACACGTTGAGGGTGGAGACACATCCATTGGGGCTTATGAGCCTACATTAGACTTTTGGCCAACCTAGACAATTTGCACGTGTGAGAGAATAAATTCAAAATATCACTTCTACTCATCCAAACAAGATGATCTTTAGATCAATCTTGCACCTCTCAGAAAGAGGAATCCAACATATGAGTTGTCCAAGGTGGAGTTAGGTGGAGTTTGGCCCTAGTTTCCAATTTTAACACTCCCTCTCAACTAGGGAGAAATCCACCTGCCAATCCATCTGTTTACCTATACCATCCTGTCATCCCTACATTGCTCTATTGAACTATGAAGAAATAATGAAGAATAATTTGATCGACAGTGAGTCACAAGACCTTGCCACTCTCCACTAACCGAAAGTCAATCTAGAGGTAAGAACCTCAACCAGACTTAATCCCGGATCAAGTTGTTAGACACCATGCATCCTAGCATAGAGAGTACGACAGTACACGATGTGTCAATCATTAGTGCTATGGTTTCTATCCTCATTTCCAAACTCATTGGCCAGATGAGAGGTACTTCCCATGAATCCTGGACTACATGGGTAGGATGAATGCTGGGGCATCAACAAGAGAGGGTGAACCTGCTAATATATCAACCAACAATGGGGTATCACAGGGGAAGGCGAACCATTCACCCTGTACATAGTGCACCACTAGGGGAAGGCGAACCTTACCCTATGGTCGCTCATAGCTCCAAGGAGTAACCCCAAGCCACCCGAAGCTCCCAGAGCTCAATGTCCAACCTAAGCGGGACCCTCATAGGAGGGTCTATCCACAACTCCAAGTCTCTCACAAAAGGTTAAGAATTTGTCCTTCCCCGAGTGATTAGTGAGAATATTTGTGACCTGCTCATCAGTCCTAATGTGATGGAGCCTTACGACTCTCCATTGTACCATATCCCAAATAAAGTGGTACCTGATATCAATATGCTTGGAGCGCTCTTGGAACACGAGATTCTATGAAAGTTGAATCCCACTTTGGTTGTCGCAATAGATCACGGTGGTATCCAGCACATGCCCAAACAGCTCACTAAAGAGCTTCCTCATCCAAACAACTTCATAACAGGTCATACTTGCTGCAATGTATTCAGCCTCAGCGGTGCTCAAAGCAACTGATTTCTGCTTCTTGCTCATCCAAGATATCAAAGCAGAACCTAGAGAGAAGCAACATCCAGATGTGCCCTTACGATCCACCACACTACTAGCCCAGTCAGCATCAGTATCCATGGAGCCTCAAATTCCCAGCAATGTATCTCAATCCATAGTTGATTGTGCCCCGGAGATATCTCAAAATATTCTTGGCAGCAATCTAATGTATGTGATGAGGCTCGACCATAAATCGACCCAACGTATTCACTGCAAAACATATGTCCGAACGGGAGTTCACCAAGAACATCAGGGCCCCCACGAGTTGGTGATACCCAGAAAGGATTTCCCAAATCGGGCACAACAGCACTTCCGCATAGCTTCTTAAAGTTGAGTTCTATCAGAGTAGTCATGGACTTGCAGTCCACCATCCCAAATCATCTAAGCAACTTCACAATATATTTTACTTGATAAAGGAAAATCTCACCTGGCTTTTGCCAGACCTCCAAGCCTAAGAAGTAATGCATCAACCCTAGGTCTTTCTATTGAAATTTACTTACTGGAGGATAGGTGGTTCCCTAAGGCTTTGATCTTTGGCCTAGGGAAAAGTGTCCAAAAAGAATTTAATTTTTCTCCTAAAGTGACTTTATAAAGTTATAAAGTCAAATCTAATTTAAAAGTGACTTTAAGTGATAAAGTTACTTAGTCTAATTTTAAAGTGACTTTAATAAAGTCAATGTGAAATTAGAAAGTGAAAAGTGACTTTGGAAATAAATGACTAAGTGGGTCTTTATTAAAGTGGGATGAATTAAAAAATAGAAAGTGAAATTTAAATAAGCATTTAATCTCAGCCCTAGATCTAAAGCTATTTCAGTGATTAGATTTAGGGATTCTCCAAAAGTCACTTGGGGATAGGTTAAAGGAGGAAAATGAGGGAAAACGTCATTCATTCTTTCATGAGCAGATTGAGAGAGGAGAAGAGAAAGTTAAGGAGATTTTCTGAGCAGTGAGAAGAAAGAGGACAGCAGTAAGGAGATTCAGCAAAAAGTACAGCAGCATTTATTGGCACAAATACTAAGGCAGAAAATCCGTACAGCAGGAGAGAGGGGCACGGTTTCCAAGAAAGGAGACACAAAAATCGAGGAAGAGGGCAGCAGCATTAAGCATGCAATCCAAGGCAAAAAACTGGGCACGGATTTCGAGAGAAGCTGCTGATTTTTCCGGCACAAAAACCGAGAAAAAGTACAGCAGCAACAACACGGTTTTCCAGGCAGTTTCTGGGCTCAGATTTTGGGGAGGGCTGTTGTACAAATCCGTACAGCCCGTATAGCACCGTAAATCCTATTCTGGCACGCTTCTCGAGGTGGTCGTAAAACATTTATTGCTGTCATTAATGCTGTAATATTTTATGTTTTGCAAGTTGTTGATTTGGCACAACTTCCAAGGCGGTGTGCAAGCATGGAAATCGAGATAAGCCTATAAATTTGGTTGCTGGAATTTTTACTGTGTTTTTCTGTTTCACTGTAAAAGCAATATTCAGAAAATAAAGAGAAGATTTTGAACTGGTTTTCCCCAAGAGTTGTAGGGGGTTTTTCCAAGGTCATATTGACCAAAAATCAACATGTCAAAATTCTATGTGTGGCTGATTTATTTTTCTGAGTTTTTATTCTGCATTTCAACATGGTGAAATTTCCAGAATTTGTGTTTTCATAAAATATTTATTTTTCCAGCTTGTTGAATTTATGGCTATGGGAATGGGCATTTAACTTTATGGGAGAAATAAGGAGAAACCCAGGGTTGGGAAAAGAAATTTCTACATGATATCAGAGCTATTTCGCTGAAAAGTGTAGTTTGGGACAGCAAGAAGAAAAATTACAACACGCTGATTTTTCACACAGAAAACAGTACCTTACTACAGCAGTGTCTTTTTCAATTTATTAGGACAGCAAGCATGTCTTTGGGCTTGAGGGTGGAGGATAAGTTGAATGGGCATAGTAAATACAGCGTATGGAAGGAAAGAATGCAGAGCATCTTTGAGGAGGCAGAAGTCTGGGGTATAATGGTGAATACCCAACAGCACTCTGTGAATGTGCCTATTGATATTGTTCAGACTTTAATAAAAAGAATAACAAGGGTAAGAGACTGATTCTGGATGGAATCAAAGACCATTGGATTCCTCATGTGACAGGAAAGAGATATGCTCATGAGATGTGGACAGCATTGACTAATCTCTACCAGAGTACCAATGAGAACAGGAAAATGGTCCTAAGGGAGAAACTGAAGACCATTAAGATGGGTAAGACTGATAGTGCAACTGAATATCTCACAAAGATTACTAATGTGAGAGATGCATTGGCAGCAATTGGAGAGGTCATTCCACCCACTGAGTTGGTGTGGATTGCAGTGAATGGCCTTCCTAGTTCATGGCTGAACTTTGTTGATGGGGTTTATGCACGTGAGACCCTTCCCACTTGGGAGAGGTTCTGGGATGATTGCATACAGATAGAAATCAGAAAGAGCCAGCTTGGGGCAGCCAAACCAGTTGAGCAGGATGAGGATGTAGTACTGTTAGCAAGAGGCAAGAAGTGTGCTCCTGATGAGGAGGAGGAGTTTCATTCTCCAGTGGGAGAAGTGTGCTCAAGGAAGAGGAAGCCCAAGTGGCTTCAAGATACCTTGAGAGAGGCCACATATGTTGCTGGGCCTAAGAGGCCGGTCAGAGAGAGTAGACCACCTGATAGGTTCTGTAGCTATATGGCAATGGTTGCTAACATCGTTGACTTTGAGCCTTCTAGCTATGAGGAGGCAACTAGCCAGTAGGTCTGGAGAGAGGCCATGCAAGAGGAGTATTCTTCTATCATGAAGAATAGTGTTTGGGAGGTGGTGCCGAAGCCTGAGGGAAAATCCGTGGTTACTTCCAAATGGCTTTACAAGGTAAAGCATGCTGCAGATGGCAGCATTGAGAAATTCAAGGCAAGGTTTATGGCTAGAGGGTTCTCTCAGGTAGAGGGAGTAGATTATGAGGTAACCTTCGCTCTCGTGGCTCGATATACTTTGATTCACTCCACCATATCGATAGCAGCAGAGATGGGTTGGAAGATCCACCAGATGGATGTGAAGACCGCATTTCTCAATGGCTTCATACAGGAGGAGGTGTACATTGAGCAGCCACAGGGCTTTGAGGTGCATGGGAAGGAGTCCCATGTGTGCAGACTGAAGAAGGCCCTTTATGGCCTGAAGCAAGCTCCCAGAGGTTGGTACTCTAGGATAGATACATACTTGCAGGGGATGGGTTTCACAAAGAGCGATGCAGATCCGAACCTTTCCTTTATTGTGATAGGTGAGGAGCCTCTCATTCTGGTGTTGTATGTGGATGACTTGGTCATTACGAGTGCAGAGAGACTCATAGAGAGCTGCAAGAGAGATCTTGCGTTGGAGTTTGAGATGAAGGACATTGGCTTGATGCATTACTTTTTGGGTTTGGAGGTGTGGCAGGAGGAGGGGCATTTCTTCCTGGGGCAAGGGAAGTATATTGTGGACATCCTTGGTAGATTCCACATGGAGGATTGTAGACCCATGTCGACACCGATGATCACCAACTGGAAGAAGCTTCACGCTTCAGATTCCGAGTTGGTGGATCCCACATTGTATAGACAGCTGATTGGTTCCTTGATGTATTTGGTCAACACTAGACCAAATATATGTTTTGCAGTCAACACGATGAGCCAGTTCATGTGTGAGCCCAGGAGGGTGCACTGGGTTGCTGCAAAACACATTTTGCAGTACTTGCAAGGGACAGTGGATTATGGTCTGGATTATAAGCAGGGGGATGGAGTGATATTGGCAGGATACACTGATTCTGATTGGGAAGGTTGTGCTTCTGATAGGAAGAGCACTTCAGGGTGTTGTTTTGGGTTGGGTTCGGCAATGGTGTCGTGGTTCAGCTGAAAGTAGCAGTCAGTAGCATTGAGTTCAATGGAAGCAAAGTACATGGCAGCCAGTCTAGCTAGTTGTGAGGCCATCTGGCTTCGCAAGATGTTGTTTGGCTTATTTGGTCCGTCGTTGAGACCTTCAATGATATACTTTGATAATCAGAGTTGCATTAAACTCACGGAGAATCCAGTATTTCATGACAAGTCAAAACATATCGGGATCAAATATCATTTCATCAGAGACTATGTTCAAAAGGGAGCTATGAAGCTTGAGTATATTCCCACTGATGAGCAGGTTGCAGATATTCTTACCAAAGCCTCACCACGGGGCAAGCATGTCTACTTATGAGACAAAATAGGTGTGGTGAGGAACACCTTCCTCGGTAAGAGGGAGTATTGAAATTTGATTACCGGAGGATAGGTGGTTCCCTAAGGCTTTGATCTTTGGCCTAGGGAAAAGTGTCCAAAAAGAATTTAATTTTTCCCCTAAAGTGACTTTATAAAGCTATAAAGTCAAATCTAATTTAAAGGTGACTAAGTGATAAAATTACTAAGCCTAATTTTAAAGTGACTTTAATAAAGTCAATGTGAAATTAGAAAGTGAAAAGTGACTTCAGAAATAAATGACAAAGTGGGTCTTTATTAAAGTAGGGTGAATTAAAAAATAGAAAGTGAAATTTAAATGAGCATTTAATCTCGGCCCTAGATCTAAAGCTATCGTAGCCATTAGATTTAGGGATTCCCCAAAAGTCACTTAGGGTTAGGTTAAAGGAGGAAAAGGAGGGAAAAGGTCATTCATTCTTTCATGAGCAGATTGAGAGAGGAGAAGAGAAAGCTAAAAAGATTTTCTGAGTAGTGAGAAGAAAGAGGGCAGCAGTGAGGAGATTCAGCGAAAAGTACAGTAGCATTTATTGGCACAAATACCAAGGCAGAAAATCCGTACAGCAGGAGAGAGGGGCACGATTCCCAAGAAATGAGGCACAAAAATCAAGGAAGAGGGCAGGAGCATTAAGCACGCAGTCCAAGGCAGAAAACTAGGCACGGATTTCGAGGAGAGAAGTTGTTGATTTTTCTGGCACGAAAACCGAGAAAAAGTAGAGCAGCAACAACAGAGTTTCCCATGCAATTTCTGGGCACGAATTTCGAGGGTTGCTGCACAAATCCGTACAGTCCATACAGCACCATACAACCTGTTTCGGCACGCTTCTCGAAGTGGTCGTACACCATTTATTGCTATCATTAATGCTGTAATATTTTCTGTTTTGCAAGTTTCTGATTTGGCACAATTTCCGAGGCGGTGTGCAAGCACAAAAATCGAGATAACTTTGTAAATTTGGTTGCTGGAATTTTTACTGTGTTTTTCTATTTCACTGTAAAAGCAATATTCAGAAAATAAAGAGAAGCTTTCAAACTGGTTTTCCCCAAGAGTTGTAGGGGGTTTTTCCAGGGTCATATTGACCAAAAATCAACGTGTCAAAATTTTGTGTGTAGCTGATTTATTTTTCTGAGTTTTTATTTCTGCATTTCAGCATGGTGAAATTTCCAGAATTTGTGTTTTCAGAAAATATTTATTTTTCCAGCTTGTTGAATGTATGGGTCTATGGGAATGGGCATTTAATTTTATGGGAGAAATAAGGAGACACTGAAAACCGGGGTTGGGAAAAGAAATTTCTACACTTTCATCTCAAAATAAAAAGCCAACTCCCCTTTTACATTGATGAATGAGAGGATCTACACCTGTTAGAAATAGATCATCTACATAGAGCACCAAAATGAGAGGCTTGTCATTATCAACCTTGAATTAAAGGTTCAGATTAACTTCACTTCGTGTAGAGCCCAACTTCATCTAATAGCTATCGATGCTCTCATACCAAGCCCTAGGGGCTTGCTTCAACCCATAGAGAGATTTCTTCAACCCGCATACATGTATCTCGATCTTGAACTTTGAACCCCATAGGTTGCTCCACATAGATCTCTTCCTTAAGCGAGCCATGCAAGAAGGCAGTCTTGACATCCATGTGATGTAGATTCCATCCTTGCGAGGCAGCAAGGGCAATAATCAAATGGGTGGTAGTATATCGGGCTATTGATGCAAATATCTCATCATAGTCTATACCTTCCTTCTGTGAGAAGCCTCGAGAAACGAACCTGGCCTTGAACTTTTCAGCACTCCCATCAGCTCCATGTTTGATTTTGTAAAGCCATTTCGTGGTGACAACAGACTTGTCCTTGGTCTAGGGACCACATCCCAGACATCATTCTTCATTATTGACTCATACTCTTCGCTCATTACATCCTTCCAAACTTGGTGCTTCACGGCTTCTTCAAATGTTCCAGGCTCAGATCGAACAATGGTGCTCGTGGCAACTAAGTACCCTTGGTACTTGTTCGGCTTCTTACTTTCACGGAATGTCCCCCTTGATGCAATATGTCTCTTGGCATCTTCGAGAGTATCTCTAAGCCATGAGGGTCTTCTTTTAGAAGAAGAGCGCTCACCAGGAGGTGGATCAATGGGATCCATGGAGCCTTCAACATCGGGCATCTATTCATCCTTCGATTCTTCCTGCTTTCCTGCATCTTCATCTTTGTCTTCCTTTGAGATAAGAAGATCTCTAACCTTCCCAAGGGTAGCATCTTCATCGAAGGTGACATCATGACTTATCTCCACTTTTCTTTCACCAAGCACATAGATTCTATATGCCTTAGAAGTTTTACTGTAGACCACAAATGTTCCCTTCTCCCCAAAAGCATCCAACTTGCTTCTCTTTTATTTCGACACATGAAAATATACGAGACTTCCAAAAATCCTAAAGTGAGGAACATCAGGTTTCTTACCGGTGAAGATTTCTTTTAGAGCTTTGGAGTCCAATACTTGATGTGGGCATCTACTTTGAACATACACGGTAGTGTTGGCAGCTTCTCCCCATAGGAACTTTGGTAGGCCTTGGTCATGAAGCATGGCACGAGTAGCTTCAATGAAGGTTCGATTCTTCCTTTCGACAACTCAATTTTCTTCAGTAGTGGTCTCCCTCTTAATGACAGCTTCCCTACAATAGTCATTGAACTCATTTGAATCATATTCGGTTCCATTATCTGTCCTCAATACTTTGATCTTTTTCCCTGTTTGATTTTCAACCAAGGCTTTGAAAGAGCAGAACCACTTGAACACTTCTTCCTTTTTCTTCAAGAATTATATCCAAGTTTTGCAAGAGAAGTCATCCACAAAAATAGCATAATACAAATATCCTCCCAAGGATGTTATGGGCAACATCCCAGATAAATCAGAATGAATCAATTGAAGAATGTCGATAGTCTTTCTATCACTTGAAGGGAATGGTCCCCTTGTATGTTTCCCCTGGGCTCAGCCCTGACAAACACCGTCATTGTCAACTTTGAAATCGAGCATACTTGTGACCATCTTCCTAGATTTCGAATGAGCTTTATAATGAAGGTGATCAAACCTCCAGTGCCATAATTTTGATTGAAGAGTAGTGTTGCATGTCATGGCAACCAACGGACTTCCTCCAACCTGATAAAGAGTATCAACCCTAAAACCAAGAGGGAATGCTTCTTTGAAATTCCTCTTCCAAATGCGTAACTTTCCATCAATGAATGCCACCTTGAAACCTTTGTCTTCCATCGCTGAAATAGACACTAAATTCTTCTTCAAGTCAAGTACATATAACACATCTTGTAGATGAAGGATTTGACCTTGACTTAGATGAAGAGTAACTGTCCTTGTCCCTTTCAAGGGATAGGTGGTATTGTCTCCAATAAAATCTCCAAATTTGTTTCATTTTCA
This sequence comes from Pinus albicaulis, assembly GCA_034641835.2. Taxonomy (NCBI): domain Eukaryota; kingdom Viridiplantae; phylum Streptophyta; class Pinopsida; order Pinales; family Pinaceae; genus Pinus; species Pinus albicaulis. The sequence goes on from CM076583.1 coordinate 1,056,288,544, forward strand.
ATCAAATGTGAGAGGGCCTCTTTGTAGCTAGTGAAATGCCTTGAGGCACCACTATCAATCAACCAATTATACAAGGTGTCGGGAGGAGAGGCAGCAGAGAGGGCAAATATAAGAAGAAATTATTTTTGTTTGTTATCTACAACATTAGACTCATCATACTTGGAGTTTCTCGATCTCTTGGAAGGTTGACCATTTCCATTTCATGTAGCGGGAGCCTTTCTCTTTCCTTTGTTGTTGAACCTATTGTTCCTTTGATTTCCATTTCCCTTGAAATTGTTGTTGTTGTATCCCTTTTATTGTTAAACTATCTAGCATAGTGGCCAAACCTATTACAATTGAAACATCTACCCTTTCTTCCTTCTTTGAATCTCGATCTTTCTTGACCTTGATTTCTTGGACCAACATTGTTCTTTCTTTTAGCTTAAGCAAAGAATGCAGTAGGATCATTCCTATTTGAAGGCATGTCTCTCTCCATCATCCTTGTCTCCTCTTGAGTGCATCTAGTCAACAATTCATCAAAATCTAGAATCCTGTCATTGTTAAGAATAGTGGTATTGAATACATACCATGCTCGGGGAAGACCTCCAAGTGCAATAAGAGTGAGCTCCCGATCGGCAATAACCTCTCCAATAGATAGAAGATCATTTTTTATTTCGGTAATCCTCATGAAATAGGATTGGATGGATTCTCCTCTATCCATCTTGATGTCCTTCAACTTGTTCTTGAGAAAGAGGATTTGATTTGCATTACTAGCCCTAAACATGCTAACCAACTTGTCAATACATCTCCTTAGACGTGCCTAGCTCAGAGATGTAAGCAACCAAATGCTTGTGAATAGAATCCCTGATCATCTTCTTAGCTTTGACCTCTCCTTTCTTGTACTTTGTCCTAGTGGCAACCGGTGCATTTGAAGGAGGCTCAATAATCTTTCCCTGCACATAGTCCATAGCATCATGCTCCTCCAAAGTCAAGTCCAAGGACATTTTCCATACATGATAATCAGACTTATCATTGAACTTGTCATCAAATTTGAAGTAAGATGAGGAAGCCATTGACTGTTGTCCTTGTCCAACAAATCTCAGTGATTGCTCTTCTCACTCTTGCTTGGGCTTTGTCTTCACCTTGGCTTTGATACCATGTTAATTTTAGATAACAATGGTATGTTCTATGCTTTAGAGCAATTTACTTCAATCTTTTCTTATTATCCCAAAATAAATTTCCAGATTAGTAATCACATTAACATTGACAGTAAATGTTGATAGAACATAAACAATAAGCAGAAGACAAGCCAAGACAAGAAGACCTTATTTGGCGGATGCCACGGAAAAACCCCAATGCAGAGAAAACCCTTAGATCAAATCTTCTTATTATTCTTCAAAAGTTCAGTAAAGAGAGGGAGAGTACAATATACAAAATACACTTACCCAATACCATAGTCAAATAGCAGTCAACAAGCTAACTAGAAAGTCAACATTGGTCAAACCAGCAAGAAAACTCCTCCAAATCAGCTCGATCAAACTCAGTCAATGTGGCCTCCAACAGTAGTCCAAAACAGATGCGAAAAACTCAGTCAAACTTGGTTAACAAAAAAGTCAACATTGCGATCAAAGTGTTGCGGTCAACATTGCGGTTAACACTGGTCAACGTGCTCAAAAATCCTCGATTTTTGTGCCAAAGAATGCAGCCTAGGGAGATCGAATCTTCTGCCTCAAAAACGTAGCAATTGGAGCAAGGTTGACCCTTGATCAACGTTGGTCAATGCTCTACAAAACAGCCCTAAAAGAAATCCGAAATTATGCCCTTAAATCTGTCCTTCATTCACACGTGCGAGGTAGAGAGAGAAGCTTCAAGTGTTGTACGAACCAATGATGAGAGGAGAGAGAGAGATATGTGATGAGATGATGATGTCCAAAATGAGGAATAGGTCTCTCTTATTTATACGATGCATTGAGCGTGGAGACACATCCATTGGGGTTTATGAGCCTACCTTAGACTTTTGGCTGACCTAGACAATTTGCACATGTGTGAGAGAATAAATTCAAAATCTCACTTCTGCTCATCCAAACAAGAAGATCTTTAGATCAATCTTGCACCTCTCGGAAAGAGGAATCCAAAAAACATATCATCTCCATCATATGAGTTGTCCAAGGTGGAGTTTGGCCATAGTTTCCAATTTTAACATGACCCCTATAAGAGAAATTTTATCCTAGATTTGTCTTCAGTCAGTGGCCTGCAGCCACCTAATAGCTCAATGTGCTACTATTCTCTACCACCTGATAACTCGATGCGCTACTATTCTCTACCACCTGATAGCTCGATGTGCTACTATTCTCCGCCACCTAAGCTAGCTATTGTGTGCCCTTGTTCATCTGTTATGATTGTATGTTTGAAGGTGGGTCATCCAACCTCAAAGGTATGATTTTCCATTATGTAATTGGGTGTTTATGCTTGCTTTTCTTGGGCATGGCTTAGTGGGGGGATTCGGAAGAAAGCAAGGTTTTGACTGTACTCTTGTTCCTTTACGTCATCTTTGGGATTAATCTTGTATCTTAGTCCCATGGGATCTGCTTGATTGGCTACTAGCTTTAGGAGTGGTACTACATGGGAAACCTTGATTTGGTTCAATGGTCCCGCTTCCCGTATCCAACTATCTCACTCCTCTCTGCTCATTATAAGCCCTTTTCACATTCTCCCCATCTGGGTCCACATTTGTCCATTGGGTCCACAAGGTGTTAGCATCCCCCTCCCCTTGTCCACACCTTGGGTCGAGCCTGGAATGATGCCCCGGAGGTTGATGCAGCTAAAAAGAAAGTTAAAAGCATAATATGGCCACATATAACAGAAAATGTACCACAAAATGCAAAAGATGGTCGGGACAATAAAATTTAGCACGTGGGCAAAAGCCAAACACGAGCTCTACCCTTTATCATTATGGCCATCACCCTAGTTCCTAGGGCCCATGTGAGTGCCCCTCTCATCATTAAGGAACCCATTATTGTCCCAACCCCTGGTGGGAAATGAACTACCTCACCTTCATGAGGTAATCACTGCTACATCTTACACATCATGTTCTTATCCCCTTAAGCCCCAAGCAGTAAAAATTAAGAAAAATCAATAAAAGGCAAAAGGCATATAAAGAAGGGTGAAAAAACAAAGGTTGGGGTAACTCATGTACCATGATTGCTCATTCCTACCATACACCCAATGTCACATGGTTCGGGTTCGAATTCAGGCTCAGCGATGATTAGGTTCGGTTTGAGTTCGAATTTTTTGATGGGGTTCGGATAAGGTTCGCCATTAGGTTTGTCTATATATATTTTCTATATGTATAGATATATTAACTTGAAAATGAAATATAGGATAAAATTGTAAGAAATCAACATCAATAAAAAAAATGCTATCACGAACATGGAAACTGCAAGAATAGATTACAAGCTTGAGTTGTGACATGAGGTTATGAGTTTTGATCTATGGACTTGGTTAATGGCCATGAGTTTCGATGAGGTTCGTCGAACCTCAAAATATTTTTAAGGTTCGCCAAAATTCGAACCTCAAGGTTGAAGTTTGACAAACCTTGTGACATGGCATACACCTAAAGTATGAGCTTCCCTCATCATAGTTGCCCTTGTACCATGGCATGGAGCCTCCCCTGTTGCCCCCACTCTCTTCCATCACTATTTCACATGACCCCTGCCATTTGATGGATGTATTATGGACCTGTCTCTCTCTTAGAGGTTGAAACCACCTAACAGGGTCCTCAATTAAACTTTCTTGTCAAGGAAGGTAACACTAGTACTTGTCTAAAGCCCCATTTGGAAGGGCACGCACCAATGGATTATTTACTCAATTGCACTAACAGATTATTGTACTGGAAGATGAGGAGACGTATTGGATCTTATACACGATTGCAGGTGGGTTTTCATCTTGGACTTGGTGTCCCTATACAGGATCCAAGCCCTCCAAAGGGTCATAATGGCAATTGTAGGGTGAGCGTTGAGAGCCATGGGCCTCCAACTATACAGAGCATTGATTGCCACACCATGGGTTTTATGTGGGGAGATTCCAGCAAAAATTGCATAAATTTCTAAGCACTTTTGAGGGGTCAAATATAGGGTTGTTTCCAGTTGCAGCAGGAGTTTACACCAGGAAGGGCGCAGTTTCTTCTGAGAGCTTTTCCGGTACTTGGAGCCATTGATTTGACACCTGGGTTTGGCCTTGCTTGTTGTAGCAAGCCCAGGTTTCTCTTATCACAATTATTGTACTCATAATTTATTATATTAATACAATGGCTCAGAGTTTTTGCCCACATTTCAGTGTTTATCCATGTATGCTTGTGCAAGCTTGAATTGTATAGTTGTAGCTAGTTCCTTGCCTCTGTTATCTACTGAATTTCTTTTTCCCATTGTTGTCATTTGGTCTAGTTGTTGTCCTATAGGTTCCCCTCCTAGGGCCCTGCAAAATTGTGTGGCAACAATATGTATATGTGTGCACTGTGAACATGCACATGTGTGACATTTCACCATCATATCATATCAGGATTTTCTGAAAAATTGTTGTATCTGTTTCCTTCCCATCCCATATCCATTTGAATGCAACTTAGGCTAGGACAAAACAGGTACCCCATATTTCTTGGAGAAACACAAAGTACAATTGCACAGGACCCCACCAAGAATATGGAAAATATCAAGAACAAACTTTTCGCCATCATGACACAAACTCTTCTCTTTTCACTACCCTTTCTTCTCTCAAGTTTCCTAATAATTTTCTAAGACTTAGTATTCAACATCACTTGGAATAAAATTACAAAAATATGAATTAATGGCCATTGACCACACAATGCTGGCAACTAACTAAACGGTAAATACCCCTGCTCAACTGATATTATGAAATTGACTTGAATACCAAAGGTTGTAACTTGTAAACAAACAAAAGGCATATGCCTAATTCAAAGGTGGTAACCAACTAGAATTTATACCCTAGCTAAGCCAATATGATCACATTGACTAACAAAGGTGTTACCCATCTAAAACGAACTATAACCCAGCTCAGCTTAGTAAGAAGATTATACTGGTACGGATGCAAAACTAGTACGAGCTTATGATCACTTCTCAGGACAAACCCAAGGCTCATGATGATGCATGTATATTGTCAATTTTTTGTTCTTACAAAAGAGAATAATAAAAGCAATGTAGAGTTATTATACTTCGAAAGTAAATGCAGAGATGAAGAAGTAATAACACAGCATACATAGAGCTATGTCAGTTCGTGGATTTTTTAGATGACACCAAAATCATGGGTTATATGGACTTCGTATGCTAAAGTTGCAGCTGTTTAAATTTGCAGTTAAAAAATCCTCTCAAGAACAAGTGCACAGTAATTGAGACAGTGCACATGTGAAACGATGACAGTGTCAAATGGATCTAGTTCAGGTGGTTGAGAAGAATAACGTTATCCTCACCCGGGTTCAAATCCCACTTGTGATTTGTTCCCTATTTGTGAGACAATTGTTGATTGAGGCTCTTCCTGAACAATGAGGAATATCTCACCCTTGCCTATGGGCTGAAGGGTGGGTTTAGTAGTTACATGTAAAAAAGTAATGAGAAAAATGGAAAACATTTTGCTTATAAATACTAGTGGGTATCCACTTATTTCTGTGACAAAAAGTGTAGGTCAGCCTTCTTAAAGGGTTGTATTTGGCCTTTATTAAATTATAATTTCCTTTCTTCTTGAAAAAATATTTGTTCTTTTCTTCAAATTAAGATGGTCTTCTAGAATTTGAAAACAATTTTTTGTTTCATTATTTACATTAAATGCCTCTCTATGGAACATGTTGTGTAGGTGCATGTGTGTGAAACTACAGTCAGATACACCCATCTTGTGGCATCTAGGAATAATTTCTGTGACTAAATCTGCTCTATAGGTCTGTAACAATTATATTTGTTTGATTATTTTGGAATGTATCGTATCACCTCAGTCAAAAGGACCAGTTACACAAATACATCCTAAATCAATGGCATTGATAAAAAAATCTCAAAGAATCAATGAGGAACAAAAAACTAGAAACACAGAAAGGAACAATAAAGTGTGAAGTGCACATTAAGGAATTGTCTCTTCAATCGCTTTCAAAAAAAAATTCCTGTTTCAAATATAACCAAATTTCAATATATACACCCTACATTAGACATTCCTAACAGTTGCGATAGAAGTAGGTCAATAACCAAACATGAGTCACGGCCAATTTGAGTATGCTGCACTTTTTAAAATTAAAAATATAAAAGCTATAAAGCAACGGCCTTAACTTACATAATATGTTTAGGATCATGCTCCATTACTGACCACCGTAAATAGAAACGTTTGAAGTACAATATAGCAGTTGCCTGCAGAAAGTTGACAAAAATATATGATTTGTAAATTAAAAATTTTACAACTCAATGGCACAGAGATTACAAAGAAGTTCAACATTACTAAACCTGAATTTTATGAGGAAATTTAAAAGCTCCACAAACTTCTTGTATCTTCTGTTCATAAAATCTCTGCATAAGCAACTCCTCATCAACAGTGAGGGGCTCTAAGAGATGCCTTTTAGTACCTGCAGCATCAAGGAAATAAATGAATTCACATTTTCAATATCTTAAAGAAATTTGATTCAATAAATTTGTAGTATGTAGAATTACTATTTTTCAAGCACTCCCCTATGCAGTGTGGTCTATATTAAAGAAAGCACAAGGCAATAGTTTGCTTATAAGGTATATAATTCATCAATTGAAAATATTATGCATATATAGGTATGGCACAAAGCCGCCTCGGGTGCTAAAAAGTCTCAACCTTTGAAACTAAGACCATTCCATTATCAAAAAAAACACTAAAGAAAAAATCAAACTCCAATATCACTTAGACTCCCTCTTACTGAGGAGATATGATAGAAAAGGCAAGTTTGATGGTATGTTTGATGGTATTATGAATCATTGCAGAAGCAAGACCATCAAGATGTCTACAGTTTGAATTCTAATACCATTACAGTTATGTTATACCATTTTCTTCTGCATCAATTCCTTCTCCAGGGTATACAACTGACCCATCAAGTTCAACTTCTAACTTTGTAGATCCATACTGCACAAAAAAAGAAGATTGAGTGTTAACAAATGTACCAAGTTACAACAAATATAGAAAGTACAAAAACACATAAAAATATCTACAGAACAAGTGCAATGTATTCTTAAATGCATTCAATAATAATCTGTATGCAGTATATAAAAAATGTGTATTTGTCTATTTATGATGTAGGTCATGCAATTTAGTTGAACCTTGAGTTGACTAGTCGAGTCAACTATTCAAATAGGATATAATTGTTTTTCTTTATTTGAAGATCGTATCAGTTAATTAGGTAATCATTCTCTGATTCAGTGTTGCAAATACCCTGATTTTATCGCGAAAAAATCATGAAATCGCAATGTTTTGGCCAAGCCAATGTTTGCCAATTTTTACCGATATTTCCTCGATTTTTATGATTTTTGGGTTTTCCAAACCCTTGCCGATTTTATCCCAATGCAAATGTTTGCAACATTGTTTTTGTTAAATTTCCATGAAAATCTGCAACTACTTCGATCAATAACTGAAAACTGAAACTAGTTAACTTTCACCAAGATACAAGCCTCTTAACAACTTATAAGCAGTGGAATAAAAATACGGAGATAAAAACACGTCACACAAATTGACACAGTTATTTTTCGCAAGAAAAACAACAGGGAAAACCTGCTTGCTTGATGTAGCTATTTTATTGATTGTTCTTGGAGCAATTGAATCCATTACAAAGCAATTTGTCTCTTTTGAGAAAGTGTTTTGCTTCTCACACAATTCTCAGCTAATACAATTAATCTTGGCCTGCCTTGATCACTACTTGATCTTGGTTCCTGCACATAATTGATCCTCTGCTGCCTCCTTGACTTGCTCTGCAAACCCTGCTTCCTTGCACAATTTTGCTCCTCCTTCCTTTCACACTTGATGCCCTAAATACTTGCGCACTTCAGGCCCTATTTTCTAGCGCACTTGAGCTCCTATTTTGTAGGACCACAACTCCACACAACTTGCGCACAACCAATTCTCCTAAATCCTAGCGCACTTGTGCTCCCATTCTTTAGGACACAATTCCTGCACTCCACAATCAAGGTTCTCTCTCACTAACTCATGAGCTCTATCTAGCCACAATCCTTCGTGCACAAAACAATATAATTTACTAGTGCCTTCGTGCTCTCTTTATAGGTAAACTTCAATCCATGCAAGGGGGCCCAAATTAATTAGAAGTCAAGCTCTGATAGCGAGTTCACTGAGAGTGTTACTCACTCTCCTTCTAATCATCACTGGAGTTATTAATTTGTGCTCTCTCCAATCAACACTGGTGATCTAACTGCTCTTCCTTCAATTAAGATGTTGATTTTTAATGTACCTTGGAAAAGTGGTTTCCCATGGGTTAGTCTCGACTCTCTACCTAGGGAAAAGTGTCCAAAATAATTATTTTCTTAAGTGTGACTTTATAAAGTGAAAGTGACTTTATAAGTGATAAAGTCAATGTTAAATTACAAAGTGATAAGTGAATTTAGACACAAAGTACAATGTGGTACTTTATTTAATGGGTGAGTTAAAAAATAGAAAGTGAGAATTAAATGCACATTTATTCTCATCCCTTGATCTAAATGAATCTGAGCCATTACATCTTAGGGTTGCCCAAAATTTATTTAGGGAAACAAACGGGGGAAAAGAAAAGAGAGACTACATTCATTCTTAATGAGCAGATTGGAGAAAGGAGGCTGAGGGATGGAGAAAAGTTTTGAAGGAGAAATTTGTTGCAGCAAGCTGAAGGAGTGATTTCTAGGCAAAGTTGGGCACAAAAATCAAGGAATAAAAGACAGCAGAAGGTACAGTATGAACATCATTTAATGTTGTGAGTTTCACGTAGTTCGAGAGAAGTTTTTGAAAAAAAATGAAAATCCGTACAGTCTGTACAGCAGTAAAGAAATCAGTACAGTACAGTCAGTATCCATACAATACATATTTTCAGTTTCAAGTGGGCATGGAAATCGAGGCAAAGTGGGCACGGTTTCAAGGAGTTTCGGGCTGAAGAGATAAGTTGTATATTGCTGTTTTGTTTTGTCTGCAAATGTATTTTTCTTGAACTTGAAAGATAAATAAATTTGAAGAGCTCTCTAACAGGTTTTCCACGGAGAAGATTGAAAGGGTTTTGCCTGGGTCTAAGTTGAACAAAATCTGTGTATTTTTATGTGTTGCTGGTCTATTCATGTCCATATGATGCAGAGTTACCCCTGCATTGTTTGGGTTGTTCTGGGGTTATATGTGACACGCTTCGCTGAATGACCTATTGGAGACTTTGCTGGTAGAAGCATCTTGCTGATCGCCGTAACGCCACCATTTCTTATCTCTTTTTTGGCTTGTTTTCTATCGATCTATTAGTATGTTCTATCTTCTTCAGTATTGTGCCCTAATCTGAAATGGCATAGAACATCAGCAAAAATTAACATGGTATCGGAGCGAGGAGAAGACAAAGCCCATGATAGTTGAGATCTAGCCTGTAGGGCAGCAAGAGATAAGGTATGTTTCATAGGTAGAATCCCAAGACAAGGAGGAAAGAACCCGATTTCGATAGGATCTTTTCAGGGTTCCTAAAATGGCCGTGACAATGATGATTGTTTCATTAGCATTACCGCAAGCAGCTGCATTCGCAGATGTTGCAGAGAAAAAAAGGACTAAAACTACTAGAGAGGTTGAGATAATGACGCCCGGGGAGCGTGCAGCGTGGACTCAGGGGCTCCCGTTTGTTCAAGAACGGATTCCTTATACAGATGTTTTGAAATTGAAGTCTGAAGACAGGCTGAAGTATATTATCAAGCATCCCAAGGCTCTGCCCAAGGCCAGGCCGGATGTAATTTTTCTGGTCTTGGATAATGACAGGGTAGTGAGAACTGTGCTGCCGGTGGCTGAGAGAGATAAGAAGTTCTGGGATGCATGGATAAACTGGGACTTGATTTGTTTATCATGGATACTTACTCACTGCCATTGCCGAAACCCTAACCCCAACGTTCAGTACATGAATATCTTGGGCAATTTGCCTCTGTTTTGAAAGATAAGGATCAAAAGGGCAAGAGGAAGACACAGAATTCACAATTGCAGGAGATTCGAAGGGCTAAAATGGAATTCGAGAGGCAACGAAAGGTGATGGAGAATGAGTTAAAGCGCCAGAAGAATATGAAAGAAAAGGTATTATATTTTTTTTTAGAGCATCCCATTAATTTCGTGAATGACATCCGTAATGTATGTCGGGAAGCTGAACGTCTGAGGCTGACCGCATCAAATGAACGTCTGGAACAGCTCAATCGAGGAGCCGAGTTGAAAAATGAGATCAACCGATGGCCTTTAGCTCCCGTAATAAACAGATGGGAACTCAAAACAGTCGTTGCGGAGGGTCAGTTGTTACACGATGTCCAAATAGGGACGGAAGCCACGATGTATCGGTTGTCTGGAGTCAGTCGCATCAGAAGGACGACAAAGGGCCTACATGTCGTCACATTGATGCTCGGGAGGCGAAGTTGAAATTTTGGAACTTTGTCGGCTGAGCGATAGCTGGGCGAGAGAGCCCCAAACCATCAAACGATGGAGCTTGCGGATTTTTTTTTAGCTTGTGCGAATGGCTTCAAATTTGACAGCAAAATTTATTTTCGGTCACCAGAGCCACTAAATTCCGGTTCACCGCCATCTTTAATGGGTTTCGGAACCCTTTCAACAAAGAACTCTGAAGAAGGTCCACTGTATATTTAATTATTTTTCTACAGTGATTAATTTCGAATTATTTCTTACTTTCGCGAGTTCGATTCCAAAATTTTTTTTTGGTAAGCTTCCAGCAATGTCAGAAAAAGAAATGCAAACATTTGAAGATATATTCATCCGCTTTACATTGGAAAAATCGTCTCCATACTTAATGGCTATCCCTGCCCAAGCAAGGGCAGCATGCATCCAACACGGATATTGAGAAAAGACATATCCAATTCTTTTTGGAGGTCGAATTCTAAAGGTGACAAGAGTAATGTGGAAGCTGTGATAGTTTGCCTGAAAGATTGGAGCATTATGTTCAAGAGATAGGTCGTGCAGGTCGAAATGGTAGGTTGACTTATTGCTGTATTTTTTTTTGATGAAATAACCTATTTCAAAATTCGGAGTCTTCCATACAGTGATGGTGCAGATGAGTATGCAGTGAACAAGTTTTGTGTGGGTTATTTATATCCTACAAGGATATACCTGCACATATTTACTCCTTAAAATTGCATCTGCATCCAGGAGAATTGATCTTATAAGAGATCCTAGCTTTTCAAAATTCCTGGGGAATCCATATTCATGCAGCGTAATTGAATGGGTAACTTTGATTCGTTAATATTGTGGGATGAGGCATATTCTGTCAGCAAATTTTTTCGTGATAATAATAGTTCATGAAAAGAACAGTCACATAAAGGGTCTGCTATCTAAGATTGAAGTGCTACCGGTTTTGATTGGATTGCTGAACTTGGATAATAAAAAGCTCAGATTTGTGACATACTTCAACTCAATTTGTGACTTATGACTGTGCTAGATCAGAAAGTAATGTGTGTACTAGCATGAAGAACGGTAAATTCAATGTATGGAACATCTGTACGATTGGTTCCTAGATCTGTGCAATTTAGGAGACAAATTGTTGAACTGAGATCTGAAAAGAATGACAAATGGACAGATTTGGAAAATAAGAAGCAGTGCAGGGTCATGAGAGGAGGAATCATGATATATTATCTCTGTTTGACAATGACATATGGCATAATATGTATGATCATGAAATTTGAAATCTTCAATACTATATGGCAGTATGACCATGATGAAGAAGATAGTGATGGGTACTATAAAATTATGGCAACATCGAAATCAGCGATATGACAGTGATGACGGTTCTATAGCTGCAATCTGGAGGAGCTAAATCTGTCATTCTATGTCACTGTCATCATGACAGTGACATAGACAGTCACCCATGATTACGAAATTTATAATAGCAGTAAGCTATATCAGTCTTACATTGGAGCATTATGAGAAACTTGGAAGTGTGATCTGAGAAGTTTTTACAGCCTTCAGTCACGTTGTTGGAGTCTTGAACCATGATCAGCAAAGCCTGTTTGGATGGCTTTGACTGTGGGAGAATAAGACCCCTTTTGAAGTTGGTGTCTGGGTTGCCCTCATTTAAAATAGATGTCTTCCCTCGAGAGAGAAGCTGACATTAAGAGGGAGATACATCTGAGCTAATATCATTGCTGGACGAAGGAAGATCCTCATGGCTCAAAGTCATATGGCTTCAAAGGGGGAAATTCTGGAAGAAAACCAAGAAGCCATATAAATACCAGGGATATCTAGCTGCCATGTGTACAATATGAGCCTGGATCATGTGCAGAAATTGGAAAGCATCAAGGTCTACAAGGATGCGAGGGTGATGTCTAGGATATGGTTCCTAGACCACCGATCAAAGTTGGTGTCATCTCGATATAAGATCAAGCATGGATCTGATGGGAAAATGTGTTGCATGGTGCAAGACCATTTTTTTTGTGGCATGGTGCGATAAAGGAAGAGGTGTATGTGGAGCAACCTTTGGGATTCAAAGTCCAGGATCGGGACACCCATGTTTGCAGGTTGAAGAAAGCCCTCTATGGGTTGAAGCAAGCACCAAAGCTTGGTACGAGAGGATAGATAGCTACCTAATGAAGCTGGGCTTCACTCGTAATAATGTTGATCTGAACCTTTACTTCAAGGTTGATAGAGAGAAGCCTCTCATTCTGGTGCTGTGTTTGGACGACCTCTTCGTGGCAGGTGCTCACCCTCTCATTCATCAATGCAAGAGGGAGCTCGTTGCTGAATTCGAAAGGAGGACCTAGGACTGATGCACTACTTCCTAGACCTGGAGGTCTGGCAGAGACCTGACGAGATTTTCCTTTCTTAAGGAAAATACAATGTGAAGCTTCTGGTATGATGCACTGTAAGTCTGTGTCGACACCGATGGAACTCAACTTTAAGAAGTTGAGTGGCAGCTTTGTTGGGCCCGTCCTACTGAGTATCGTCAACTCATAGGGACCCTGATGTTCTTAGTGAACACCTGTCCGGATGTATGTTGTGCAGTGAACACTTTGAGTTAACACATGGTTGATCATAACATTCACTGGGTTGGTGCCAAGAAACTCTTGAGATATCTCTAAGGCACGATAGACCATGGGCTGAGATACACTGTCGGGAGTATGACACTCCATGGATATCTTGATCTTGGAATTGTTGCGGTGTGGTATTTGCAAAACACATCCCGGATGCTAAAAGAGATGTAGTCTGCGGGCAGGAATCTAAAGTCGGTAGCCTTGAGCACCGCTGAGGCCGAATACATTGTAACATGTATGGCCTGTTGTGAAGTCGCTTGGTTGCGAAAGCTCTTCTGTGAGCTGTTCGAGCATGTGCTAGATGCCACCGTTATCCTTTGTGATAACCAGAGGGGGATTCAATTGTCATAGAATCCCGGGTTCCACGATTGATCCAAGCAGGTTGATGGCTGGTACCACTTTATCTATGATATGGTACAGCGAGGCGCCGTAAGGCTCGATCATATAGGAACTGATGAGCAGGTCGCGGATATTCTCACAATGCCCTTGGGGAAGGTCATGTTCCTAACCTTCCGTGAGAATCTTGGAATCATGAACGACCCTATTCTGAGGGTCCTGTTGGACGATGAGCTCTGGGAGCTCAAAGGGGGTTTTGGGGATAGCTTAGGTGCTATAAGCAACCACAGGGCTAGGCTTGTCGAACCTAGTTGGTGTGCTTCTACCCCACCGTGAAGATATTGAGATGGTTTACCTCTCTCTGATCTGTGCCCCGTATGCATCCTACCCATGGAGTTTCGGACTCATGGGAAGTACCTCTCATTTGGCCAATGAGGTGGGAAAAGTGAATAGAGACCATAGCAAGACCGATGGACGCATCGGAGATTGTCGTACTCTCTATGTCTAGGATGACACGTGTCCAACTACTTGATCTGGGATCAAGTTTAGCGAGGTTTCGGACCTCCAACTGACTTCGGGTCAGTGAAACTAACTTTGGGTTAGTATATGACTCTCTTGAGTCCTAGTGAGGTTTCGGACCTCCAACTGACTTCGGGTCAGATGAACTAACCTTGGGTTGGTTAGAGACTCTTTGTGAGTCCTATAGAGGTTTCGGACCTCTGGGCTGAATCTGTCAGCCGGGTATGATGTCTTTGTGACTGACCCACTTTTGTTCTGAAATAAAGAGGCCAGCAAAGCAAGTTACGGCGGGATGACGCACGATGTTTGGATTGCACTTGTGGACGGAGTTCTCCCTAGTTGAGAGGGAGTGTTAAAATTGGACAACTAGGTCCAAACTCGGGGTTGTGCTGCTCAGATGACGATCGCAATATTTTTATTGGATTCCTCTTTCGGAGAGGTGTAAGATTGATCTAAAGATCATCTCGATCGGATAAGCAGAACATGTACTTTGAATTTATTCCACTTATGTGCTGGGTCGGCCTGGAATAAAATATTGACTTAAATGTCTTAAAGGACGTGTCACACACCCCCAAAGATTCCTATATATTGGAGAGACTTGGAGTTCATTTGAGACACATTGTTGTGGGGGAATTCTCTCTCTCTGGATAGCGTTGGAGCTGTGATATATATATATGGACTGTTCTTTGTCTGGGTTATATGTGACACGCTTGGCTGAATGACCTATTGGAGACTTTGCTGGTAGAAGCATCCTGCTGATCGCCGTAACGCCACCATTTCTTATCTCTGTCTTGGCTTGTCTTCTATCGATCGATTAGTATGTTCTATCTTCTTCAGTATTGTGCCTATGCAGAAATGGCAGCAGACAGAAACAAAGTCTTGATCGTGAACATCTGAAATCGGTCTGATACGATCGAGTATCATACAATACTGTTTGACTTCAAGTGGGCATGGAAATCGAGGCAAAGTGGGCATGGTTTTCAAGGAGTTTGTTGAAGAGATAAGTTGTATATTGTTGTTTTGTTTAATCTGCAATGTATTTCTTGAACTTGAAAGATAAATAAATTTGAAGAGCTCTCTAACGGGTTTTCCACGGAGAAGATTGAAAGGGTTGCCTATAGGTCATGAGTTGAATACAAATGTTTTGTGTATTTTTATGTGTTGCTAATTCTGTTCATGTCCATATTTATTTTCAACATGTGTTGACAGTCCCATGTGTTTTAATCTGAAAATTTCATTTCCAGAATTCTATATGTTGAATGTATGTTTATGGGAAAGGGCATTTAACTAAATGGGAGTGATAAGGTGAGATTAAAATCGGGTTAGGATTGTAGGAAACTTTTTAGTCATCAAATTTCAACATGGTATCAGAGCTATAGGCTGAAAATTGCAATTTGAACAATAAACAGTAATTTGGGACAGTGGTTTGGACAACAAACTAAATTTTTGGGCAACAAACTGATATTTTGGGACAGCAAGATGAAATTTCACATAAACTGGACTTTTGGGACAGCAAGGTGTGCTGGAAAGTTCATTTCTCCTTGGTTTTGTAAATTTTGGACAGCAATCATGGCCATGTTGTTAAGGATAGAGGACAGACTGGATGGGATATCCAACTATGTCGTTTGGAAGGACAGAATTCAGACAGTGTTTGAGGAGGCAACAGTTTGGGACATAGAGCGACAAGAGGTTGTACCTCCTACTATTGCAGATGAACTTGCTGAATTCACAAAAAATAATGCAAATGCAAAAAGGATTTTGATGGATAGTTTGAAGGATTATGTGGTTCCTCAAGTGAGAGGAAACACATATGCAAATTAGATGTGGACAGCTCTAACCACTCTCTATCAGAGTACCAATGAGAGCAGGAAGATGGTACTCAAAAAACAATTGAAGAACATCACGATGACAAAGGCTAAAAGTGTAGTTCGTTGTCTTGGCAGGGTCAAATAGGTACATCATGATTTGACTGCTATTCGTGAGGCAGTTGCACCCACAGAGTTAGTCAGGATAGTTGTAGCGAGACTTCCTAAGTCTTGGGAGGTCTTTGTAGATGTTGTTACCTCTAGGGAGAATCTTCCCAATTGGGACAGATTCTAGGATGATTGTGTGCAGCATGAGATACGAAAGACTGGCGGTGGTGGGGTGAAGATAGTAGATGAGGAGGATGTAGCCTTGACAGCCAGGGGGAAGAACAAAGGGAAGACCAAGAAAGGGGTCCCATCAAATGGGGCTAAGGGAAAGGAGAAGAAGATGAAGAAGAAAGATACAGATATGTCCAAAGTCAAATGTTGGGCATGTCAGAAGATGGGACACTATGTTGCTACGTATACTGAGAGGAAAAACAAGGGGAAGAAGGGTACTGCAGCTTTAGCAAAGGTGGAGCAGTTTGCTTCACAGTTTGATATGGACTTTGCATTTATTACTTCTACATCTAGTAGGAGTACATCATCTGATGTGTGGTACATAGACAGCAGGGCTTCCCGCCATATGACAGGTGCACGAGAGTTCTTTTCAGAGCTTGCAGAGAGGGCACTTGATATTGAGATTGTACTAGGAGATGACCGCACTGTGAGAGTTGTTGGTGTGGGGACTGTGCCCTTTGAGAGGGAGTCTTTGCCTCCTTTGGAGGTCATGGATGTTTTGTATCTTCTGGGGATGAAGAAGAACTTGATTTCAGTGTCTGCTATGGAGGAGAAGGGATTTAACGTCACTTTCTCAAGAGGGCAGGTATTGTTGCAACCCAGGGGAGCTTCCATCACTTCGACTAAAGTGATTGGAATCCGCTCTGGGAAACTATATAGGTTCATTTTTCAGTCGGCAGGAGCATTGGTGAGTAGCACATCTGGTAGCAATCACACTAGTACCACCAGTAGTACAAACAAGTGCAAGTTATGGCACTAAAGGATGGCGCATATGAATCATGGAGCTTTGAGAGTTCTGAGAGAGATCACTACTGGAGTTGTTGATTTCAGTGTCGAGCATTATGAGGTCTACAGAGGGTGTGCTTTGAGCAAGTACACCAAGTTACCATTCCCAGTGAGCGACAAAAGATCTACAAGTATACTAGACTTGATTCATATTGATGTTAGTGGCCGTATGTTTCATGTGTCTTTGGGTGGTTATGAGTATTATGTTATATTCATTGATGACTACTCTAGGAGGACTTGGATATATTTCCTGAAGACCAAGGGTGAGGCCTTCAGTCGCTTTAAAGAGCTCAAAGTTCTTGTTGAAAAGCAGACAGGTAGGAAGATTCAAGTCTTGAGGTCAGACAATGGTGGTGAGTACACCGATGGTGAGTTTTCTAACTTTTGTGCACAAGAAGGCATTAGGAGAGAGTTCATGGTTCCTTACAACCCCCGGCAGAATGGGGTGTCTGAAAGGAAGAACAGAGCTATTGTTGGGGCTACTAGAGTGATGATTCATGATCGGGGGTTGCCTTTGCTTTTATGGGCTGAGGCCTGCAATACTGTTGTTTATCTTCAAAACAATAGTCCTCATAGAGGATTGGGGAATATGACTCCGGAGGAGGCTTTCTCTGGAGAGAAGCCTCATGTGGGACATCTTCGTATCTTTGGATGTCTCACATATTCTTATATCCCCAAGGAGCAGAGGACGAACCTGGAACCCATGGCAGAGAAGGGTATCTTTATGGGTTATAGCGAGACTTCGAAGGCCCATTGGATCTTCATTCCTTCTAAACGGAGAGTGGTGATTAGGAGGGATGTGAAGTTCGAGGAGGAGAGGGCCTATCAGAGATCACGAGAGTATGATGAGAGAGAGTCACAGACTTCTCCTCAGTAGGGAGGTCAGGTACAGGGAGCAAGACCTCAGGGTTCTGGATCGACTGGTAAAGGAGGTACTTCAGTGTCAGTGACGTCTGGGGCACCAGTGGCAAGTTCACCGAGCACTTCTTTAGGGAATCCACTGGTACAGAGTTCACATGGCACTTCAGCTAACACAGGCACAGGTGTCAGTACAAGTTCTTCGAGGACAGGTGTTGATACAGGCACACCAGGGTCAGTTGGCAGACCTTCAAGTTCACCAGAGTGGGGGGAAAAGGATGAGGTTCCCTATGGAGAAGCTTCATCAAGGAAGAGGAGGCCCGAGTGGCTTCAAGACACCATGAAGGAAGCAGAGTCTGTTGGTTCTCCAAAGAGGGTGAACAGGGAGAGTGTGCCACCTGAGCGTATTTGCAGTTATGTAGCCAAGGCTACTAGCATTGTTGACTGTGAGCCTACTAGTTATGAGGACGTTGTTAGCTAGGAGGTATGGAGAGAGGATATGGTGGAGTATGCCTTTATCATTAAGAACAATGTCTGGGAGGTGGTGCCTAGACCTGAGGGAAAGTTAGTTGTGACTTCCAGGTGGCTCTACAAGATCAAGCATGTTGAGGATGGCAGCATTGAGAAGTTCAAGGTGAGGTTTGTGGCTAGAGGGTTCTCACAGATAGAGGAAGTTGACTATGATGAGACCTTCGCCCCCGTAGCTCGGTACACTTCTATTCGGTCCCTTATTTCTATTGTTGCAGAAATGGGTTGGCAAATCCATCAGATCAATGTGAAGACTGCATTTCTGAACGGAGTTATAGAGGAGTAGGTGTATGTTGAACAGCCACAGGGCTTTGAGGTACTTGGGCAGGAGACCCATGTATGTCGGTTGAGGCAAGCACTCTACGGACTTAAGCAAGCTCCGAGAGCTTGGTATTCGAGGATTGATACTTACTTGCAGCAGATGGGTTTAACGAAGAGTGATGTAGATCCGAGCCTATACTACATTGTTGTAAGGGATGATCTGCTCATTCTTGTGCTATATGTTGATGACTTGTTCATTACTGGGGCAAAGAGACCAATTAGTGGTTGAAAGGAGGATCTTGCTATGGAGTTCGAGATGAAGGACATTGGGCTGAATTATATCTGATCTTCACATATAGTGATCTTGCCTCAAAGCATAAACAACCCGGATTGATAATAAATAATTGTGTTAGTTTAGGTACATAAATTAGCTCAACACTCTTTCAAATAGAGGAGCATAGGTAGGGGTTTCCTCCGTTTGGGTTCCCTTTTCATCGGTGAATTCTGTTGGAAATACTGAGGGGGGGGGGGCTGAATCAGTATTCCTTTCAATTAGAGCATTAGTTAATATTCAATTATTATCAGTGTTTGTACAATGATAGCAGCAAACAAGAGGAACAAAAATGCACACAGTTTTTAAGCTGGAAACCCACTCCGAGACAAAAACCACCTAATGCTTTTCTAATAATTCCTTAATATTCAACTCCAATTGAAAATAAAGCTCCAACTTCCTATAATCTAGAAAATCATTCTTCTCCAGCTCCCACTGGATGGACGCTCCAACGCCCGAGATTCTTCAATAGTCAACTGAACGGATGCCCCAACACCCAATGAGCTACAACTCACCCTAGCACCACCCTACCACACTATAGAAGAATAAAAGAAGAATGGACTCCTATACAAGGGAAAATGGTCCACTTTACAATGATATAAAATGATGCAGAAGAAGAAGATATACTAGACCATAACCCCAACTTTGACACAACCACCTAATGATGATCCTAGACCTCCCAACACTGCCTCTTCAACCCTTGGCAGATAGACACTAGTACAATTTGGACAATAATGTATTTACAATGACTAAGTACAATGATACCTTTACAATGATTGTATGCAGTGCTGCCTACTTGAAGACTTCATATGATGAAATTTTTGCTGCTATTATGCACCTTGGTTACTGCTCTTGTCATGCTAGCCTCTACTGCACCTTGCTTTGCTTTGCTACCATAGAAATTC